>WAAF01018163.1:0-103574 GCA_013400475.1 Tricholaema leucomelas | reverse complement strand
TCCCAGGTGTGGACAGGCTGAATTTAACCCCTGGCAGCCTGACAGAAGGGCAGTCTGTCTGTCCTGGCTGTGGCTGGGAGGGAGGGACACAGTGGTGGGGACCAAAGAAGGATGAGAGGACCTGCTCACTTTTGATGTGCACAGAGCAGTGATTTTCACCTGACCATCCATAGGACTGAACTGTCTGATCATGGTCACCCACAGCTCCCCAGCTGCATGTCCCCAGGACAGGCAGTTGGGCTCATGGCGTAACTTTCTTGGCAGGAGATTGCTGCAAGGAGGAAAAGGATTCCAGGGCTCAGGGTGAAGCATGGAAATGGATAGCAGAGTGAGCTCAACAGTGTTGGCAGAGACCAAGCAAAGGAAGCTTTGGAGATCAGAGATCTGCCCACTGCCCTGCGGCAAGCTGTCTGGGCACATGAAAGGGGCAGACAGGGCCTGGGTGCTCCCCATACTAGCTGCAAGAGCTGATGTGTGAGTGATGTTTCCAGCAGTGCCCATCCAGAGGGGCATAGGACTATGGAAGTCAATGCTGACAAGTGAATAGGCTCAGCTCATGCTGTGGGTAACAATGTGCCCCAGGGACAAAAGGAGAAAAGTAACAGCACCTCAGGAAGAGGAGGCTGGCAGCTGACACACAGCCAGAGAAAGCAGGTGATGGCAGCTGGGATGAAGAGAGAGCAGAGGCTTCCCAGCAGGGATATGTCCTTTCCCTTATCTCCTCATGACAGGTCATGACCCAATGCCCTTATCTCCTCATGACAGGTTCAAGCATGACATTTCACCTGCTAAGACACCACTAAGCATTGACCCAAGAACAACACAAGTAGTGGCCCTTTTACAGTCTATCAGTCTAGAAACCAACCAGTAGGGTGATCTGTGGCCTTGTGGACCTCAGAGCAGAAGAAATCAAACAGGGTCCACCCTAATAAACAAGCCAGTTCAGCCCTGATGGTGTGGTCACAACCACTTCTCCAAGTAACCAGCGATAGAACATGAGGAAATAGCCTCAGGTTGCACCAGGGGAGGTTTAGGTTGGATATCAGGAACAATTTCTTTACTGAAGAGTGGCCAGGCATTAGAAAAGACTGCACAGGGAGATGGTGAAATCACCACCCCTGGTGATGTTCAAACAACATGTAGACGTGGCACTCTGGGACATGGTTTAGTGGGCATGGTGGTGTTGGGTTGACAGTTGAACCTGATGATCCCACAGGCTTTTTTCTAACCTTAATGATTCCATGATTGTTGGCTCCTTAGTGTCTGCTTCCTTGGCTGATGTCAGCTGGGGGCAAAGGGGTTTCAAGGCTGTGGGCTCTCAAGGTGTTGCTGGGTTTAAACAGCTGGGAAATGGGTCAGGGAAACAAGACAGTTCTGGGATGTTTGCTTAATTCAGTAGAAGTCAGCTAGAGAAGTACTGGGACTCAAATTAACGTTCCTTGGAATTGAAACATCTAGAGAACCCAACAAAAAGCCCAAAGCAAAGGCTGGGGTTTCAAGCCAAAGATGAAACTTTCCAGCTCAAAGCTTTCTGTGCATGTGCACATCTGTGCAAGCGAGGGCTTCCTCTCCTCTCACCTGTCTTCCCGGTTGCGATCCAGCGAGTAGAACTGCTTCCGGAGCCACCTGAGCAGAAGGCACAAACATGGACACACTTAGCCTCAGCTCCCCAACCACAAGCCTGCTTGGTTTGCTCCTATCTGTGGAAATTCTCGATGCCACAACATCCAACCCCAACCCAGCCCTGCATCTGGCTGGGCTCTGCTCCCTTTCCAGTGACCACCTGTCTCCTTTAAAGTGAGTCCATGGATAAGACAAATGAATCAATGATTTGCTCCTCTACACTGAGCTCCACAGACAACACAGGCTGCACACACCATCTACTTTGTGGTACAGCTCCTGTTCCCTGTGTGTGAGATCAAACTCTGGCCATCAGTGCTGCAGCACATTGGGCCAACAGGATGAAGGTTCTCGAGAAGAGAGACAGCAGTGCCAGGTCAGCACAGTTCGGAGAGGGAAGGAGATGTCACTGTGCTCACCTTTTGCTGTCAAGAAAGGACAGAAAAGGGGAAAAAGAGAACAAGTGCAGAATAAGGCCAAGTTCCTCACCTCTCAATCTGCAGGGGGGTGGCAGCCCTTAGAGTGTCTGCCACCAGCCAGTTCAGCCCCTTGATCCACATATTGACCTCGTCTTCGGAAGTGGCTGTGGGAAGTGCACAGGAGAAATAGGAGATAAGGACATAGAAGCTGGTCACCAACCCAAACTTCTTAGGACTATCCCCAGCATCTTATCTGATCTTCTGTCTGATAACAGCTCCCTCCTGTGCAAATGCCCTGGCTGGCTCTTCACCCTGTGGAACTCCTGCTCCCCTCCCCTGGGATGTCCATTTCCCTTCAGTTACAGACAGCTTGGGAGTCATCTCTGTCCCCAAACAGTAATGCCTTGGTGGACAGGCCAGCATCTCCTTAGGAATGTGTGACAGCTCCTTCATGACCTGCCTCTCAGCAGGTCAGCCATTTCTTAGGGCAGAAGTGCTCTCTGTCCTTATGTCCCAAAGCACCAGCCAGAAAGCAGATTTGCCATGGATGCTAAGGACTCAGCATGGCTGCCTCCATCAGTGCTCCTCTGCTTGGGTTTAAATAAGAAACAAGACTGTGTGCTGTTAGCAAGAGATAGTGGCTGTCAGCTGAACTGCAGCCAGTGACTAAGAGCCTGTCCTCCATCTGAACAGCAGGACACTCAGCAGCAAGAACTTCTCCTTCCTCAACAACAAACCATACGGCTGGGTACTCCAAGTCCAGCTTAAATCAAGAGACGTTGCACTGATCAAAGCCAGGGCCAACACCTAGGAGGTATGGAGGCGTTGTGAGACACAATTTGCCACTGGCAGTGTTTTCTCACTCAGAATTGCAAAGCAGAAGGGGGTGAGACGTTACCACTTCATGTATGGGGTTGGTTACCACAGCGCAGCTGATGAGTACCAACAAGCCACGCTGAGAGAAAGCACCTGGTTTCCAGCACACAGTTGAACTAAGAGCTTCAGTTCACCCAACTTCGGTGTGCACTGGGTGAATTAACTGACCTCTCTAGAGACTGAACATCAACCCTTCAGGCAACCACTGTCACCTTCTTCCAAAGCCAGCTCCATTGTGTGTTGAAAAGACCATCTGCCCAGTGATACATTCCAGCTCAGTCATGGAAGGATGTATTGGAAGTTTGGGTCCTGTGGTGCTGAGGGTGCCCAACCCTGCCCTAGCACAGCCTGGGGCCATGAGGGCTCTACCTTGCAAGCTGAGGGTCTTCAGCCGGAATTCTGTGCCGTAGAGGACAACGAAGCAGTGAGAGTGGTCTGGTCGGAAGCATGGATCCTCCTGGTACCGGTCAAAGTCACGTGAGTTCTTCCCTGGTCGAATCTCTTTGATTTCACGAATGTCCACTACGAGAAAGGGGAAATAAAGAGGCAGTTCAGCAAATAGTCTGAAATCCTAACAAAGATGGAGGAGGAAGAGCATGGATAAAGTGGCTTTAGTCATCTGCAGAGCTGAGTTACTACCTATTACATGATGACAGACCCAGGCATGCCTGCAGCATTGGGGTACCAGGCTCTGAAAGCAAACTGTGCTTCCCTGGCTATGCTGGAAAGAAAGGAGGAGATGGCTGCCCCAGGACCGGACAGCTGCCAGACATCTGAGGACAGCAGGCAGGTCATTCTAGACAAAGAATTCCCACCGGGGTGGGAATGTCCTGGAGTCCTGGATACCCCAAAGTCCTTTCCCTCTGTGCTTTGAATGGGGGAAAAAAGGTGCAAAAAACCTCTTTCGCCCCTTGCCCTGCAGGCTTGAAGCGGAGGAGGGAGGGGAGCGAAGGGTCCTGCCGGCGCGAGGGGTGCCCCGCGCAGATGCCCGCGCTGGAACCGCGCTGGCGATGGGCTGTGTGCTTCGCGCCTAGCAAATGGCAACTCGACTCTTGTCTAGGAAAGGGATAAATGCTGGGCTGCTTCCCGCCTCGGCCTTCTCCCCCGCAGAGAGAGTCCCCTGGCCCTGCGAAGGACAAGTTCCTGAGGGGCAGGACTGTCCCTGCTTAGGACGCCCCCCCCACCATAAGCACCCTTTTGTGCAAGCTTAATAGGCTTAACAGCCTCGGATGTCCTTTGAGAGAGGGCGAGCGGACAAGCGCCGCCCGGACAAGCGCCTGACTGCCCTTTCTCTCAGACAGCCTAACTCACCTCTGAGTAATTTTTTCTGCTCAGCCTGATTGATAGTGGGAAAGCTGTGCTTATAGCTTAGCCCCTTCCATTTCCTGACTTCTAAAATAGCCAAATTCATCTATAGTATCCTTGTAAGATATTCTCAGTCGAACTGAGTCTGCTAATTAAACTAAGTTAATGTCTGTATGTAGTTTTGGGGGCAAGTTTCAGGAAAATAAAATAATTCTATTTTTATATCTACTCCTGACTTGGCCACGTTAATTTCCTGCCTCCACAACAGGGACTCACACACGTTTAGGCAACAGGTGACCACCACGGCAGCCTCCCACTGCTCCCCTGCCATTGCTGATGGCACAGGCTGAAGCATCCAGAGCTCTAGCACAGCCCTGCCAGGCTGGTCCTCAGTGCAGCCACCGGTGCCCAAGTACTCCTGGAGAAGTTGCCCACACTTCTCACCTTTGAGAAGCCCCTCAAGAGCCCTGGCTTGCTCCTCAACCCTTCAGAGCAGCTGTCACCAGCCTTGCACATCTCCTGTTGCACACACTGCGCAGCACACAGCCTGTAAGCACAGCCTCTTCTCACTGGCTTCCTTGGAAGCCTTCCCAGCCACCACCCTCCTGGATGGATGTCTCGCTCAAAGTGACCTCCAGATACCATGAGCAGAGGGCAGTGCTGCCCAGAGCTCCTTCACATTTTAGCTTCAAACCTTGTGCTTTCCTCGTCCTCTGCCCAACAACACACATCTGCAAACTGAGCACTTTTGGTTTTGTCTTTCAAGACAGCAACTTGCTCCTTTTGTAATAAAAGCTTTTCTACAAAAGTGAACCTTGTGAGGTCCCAGCCCCTTGCATAGATGGATGAAAACCTGTTTGCAGCTACCACATCTTACACACACCCCTCTGCAAATGCAAGGTAGATGCTGAAGTATGAGTTGATTCTTGGTTTAAACAATTTGTTGGTGTCTTTGCCTCCCCCCTTCTCTCTAATTTCACCCTAGTGTCTGCATTTCCTGGTATCTCCCCCCTGTCCCATTAGCATCCTGCCAGCACAGTCCTTGCCTTCATACAGATGTCATCTATATCAAGAAAACACTGTCCTTCCTTTCCAAAGAGGAATGAAGTGATCACCTCTGTGAGGCTCTGCCACAGCATGTCATACTGGCCAGGGCTGGTGGCTCCAGAGAGCTGTGCTTATGTTTGTTATCCTCCCACACATCGTCCACAATGTCAGTGTGCTTTCTCCAGGAATGTCTGAAGAGGGCAACATGAACTGTGATCAGCCAAGCTGTGGTCAAATGAAACTCCTAGATGGTGCCCACTAGACAATGGCTAGGGCTGAGCAGGCAGCACCACCACCACATCAGGCTTCTTGGATACAGTGACAGCATCATTCTGAGACTATTCCTTGGGTCATAGGGCTGGTGTCACAACTCAGCAGCTGTCCCTGGTTGGCCACTTCAAAGGTGACCAAGCATATGGCAGTAGGGTGGCATCAGCTGACTGCCAGGTCCTGGCAGCAAATGGCAGAGCAAATATCAGTGCAGGGCTGGCTCCATGTGTGGGTGGTCATCTGATGGTGTAGCTACAACATCACCCTGACAGCTTCAGCTGTGGCTTATGAGAAAGAGGAGTAGACAACCCCAGCCAGCTACTTTGGAGCTGTGCTCCTCTGCAAAGGGCAGCTGTGAGCATGCTGGAGCATCGAACACCAAGTCAGGAGAAGAAGCTGAAGAGACGCTGGTGAGGGAGCACTTCACAGCCTCTCTCCCTGGAGGACATTTCCAAAAAGGACTCTCAGTGCCATAAAACAAAGAGAAAACAACAACAACAAGGTGGGGGGGGAGAACCCACACAACCAAACAACCCAACCCCAAGAATCCTCACTTCCTGGAAAAAGAGTTTCTGAAATGCTTGGGGAATCAAACAACAACATTTGTGAGTCACGTTTCCACAGCAGATGATGCTTCTGAGCAATGTGGGATGGAGATTACTGCAAACCTGGCATGTAATTCATCCCAATTAAACTGCACTTACTGCACTCACAGTGGATCGACTTGCCTTTCATTTCCATTTACTGCAGTTTAAAACCAGACAGGAATGGGATCTGCTCACCACCCACGGCACTAAACGGCACAGTGAGAGACAGTGCTCACTCCAAACCAGCACCACAACAATGCAGCCACCGGGCTTGACTCTGGGGAGACTCAGGAACCCTACATGAGGAGTGTGGGATTCTCTTTGGGCAAGACACACCATGCAGCATCGTGGGAGTGCACTGGTAGATGGTGGCAGCCCAACAGAGGATATATCCAAACTGCTGCAATAACCCTCCAAAGCCCAGGCCAAGAGCACAGGAGGCAAACAGCATCCTGGCTTCTATCAGAAATACTGTGGCAGTAGCACCAGGGAAGTGATGTTATCCCTGTACTGGGCACTGGTGAGGATAAACCTCTAACACTGGGTTCAGTTTTGGGCCCCTCATTGCAAGGACATTAAGATGCTGGAGTGGGTCTAGAGAAGGGCAGGAAGGCTGCTGAGGGGTCTTGAACACAAATCTAGTGAGGTGCAGCTGAGGGAACTGGGGTTGTTCAGCCTGGATAAAAGGAGACTGTGAGCCTCTTCTCTGAGGTAATAAGTGATAGCGTAAGAGGAAATGGCCTCAAGTTGCAGCAAGGGAGGTTTAGATTGGATATTAGGGAGAAATTCCTCACCAAAAGGATCATTGGGCACTGAACAGGTTGCCTAGGGAAGTGGTGGAGTCACCATCCCTGGAGGTGACTCCCTCACCTGATGAGGTGCTTGGCACATAGTCTAGCAGTTGTGTACAGGGAGGTGTTAGGTTCTGATTGGACTTAATGACCTTAAGGTCTTTTCCAACCAGGTGATTCTACCATTCTGTGAAAGACTCAGTTCCTTGGGGCTGCAGAGGGAGGACACACAAGCTCCCCTGAGTAAGGGGGTGACTTTTTCAAAGGCTTCTCCTACGCTTTGGAAATGAGTTGGCTGGAAGCTGAAACGTTCATGTGCCCCACTAACCTGCCCCTGTGCTCATACCCTTAGGGATACAGCAGATCACTTTGGCCCTTAAAAACCCAGCTCATAGTTATCCAGGGCACGAAAACTAATCTGCCTTTGAAGAATGCAGAGGTGGGGTAAGAACCAGCAGCTGGGTTTTCAGGTGTCAAAATATAAATTACCCTGCTTTGCCTCACACTGGGCTCTGCTTTGTGATGTTGCTGCATGCTGACTATGTCCTGCACTCACCTCTCATTGCATGGAACACCAGTGGGTTAGTAAGAGCTGTTACTACAAGCTGCATAGCTAAACTCCACTCTGTGGCAAGAGCCCTGCAGCAAGCCAGGCACCTGGCAAAGACAGAAGCACGCAGGGAATTCCTAGGGCAAAGAGCAGCCTCGCTGAGGGCCTCGCACCTGGAGGCAGTAGGGCAAAAACCTCCAGCCCACGCATGCCTGCAGCTGCTTGCTCATTGCTCTCATCCTCCCAAACATGCCTGCGTATGTGTGCTGGGGAGAAGGCAGCTGAGGGTTTGCTTTGTGCAGCTCCCTTTTTGCTGCAGAGCAGCCTCTCTAGCCCCGCTGTCTCTACTGACTCAAAACACCTTCCCAGCCCTGCTGCAGCATGGAAGGAAATGACTTAGCAGGAAGCACAACAAACTCAGACCCCACCACCCCGACAAAGCAAGCACTGAAATGCTTCCCCTCACCAGCCCCCACTTCAGGTCCTCCCTCCAGAACCCCCAGGCCAGCGCAGGATTGGGAGCCACCATGTACAGGGGAAGGAGAGATGAAGACATCTTAGAATCACAAAATCACAGAATGGTTTGTGTTGGAAGAGACCTATAAAGGTCAGCTCCTAACCACCACTGATGCAGCCAAAGACTAAGGAACGAGCATCTGGTGGGGCCCCAGCATTACAGGTCATATGCATGCTTGGGCAGGGGAACAAGTGGCCAGATCAACTCTTCAAAGCTAAATAACCTGTCACTGGGGTGACCCACAACTCCTCCTTCCCAAGATGCCTTCTCCCAGAGCATGCTGTGAAGGCAGCAGTCACTGCAGGAGGTAGAAACTCATCTTCATCCCACGTGAACAGTGGCAAAAGGAAGAAGAGTTTGGTGCCACAGCAGTGGCAGAGGTAGAGGGAAGCACTCTACTGGAACACAAACCCCTCTGTGTTCTGGCAGGGCTCAGATCTCTGAGCAGGGACAGACAAGCAGTGGATGAGATCGGAGGTCTGGAGCATGCTGGCCATGCTCCAGCTCTCCCAGGCAGGCGTGCAGGCAGCAGCCAGGAGAGGCTCTGGAAAGGAGGCAGCAAAGCCCACCCAGCCTGGAGGAGCTCTGAGCTCCTCACATGGTTCCACATCACACACTGAGCCATGCTGTGGCTCTGAAAACAGGTTGTGCCCTTCACAGCCTCCCAGAGATCCCCTCGCTCAACCACCAGCAGAAAGGCTTGTCCCTTCGCTTGCCCCCAGCACTTCAAAGCCAAAAAAACATGGTCACATTTCTGGGCAAAAAGCTTTCCCTTCAGCTGGGTTGCATCAGAAAGAAAAGGCTGACCCCAGAGCCAACCCCCACACCATTTAACAAAGAAAACAAGCAGCCAACCACCAAATTACCCTCTGGTTACCAGCAGACCAGACCCACCCTTAAAGTCATCTACAAGTCAAACTCCGTCCAAGCCTCATTTAACCACTGATGGACTAGGTGTTGTAATGAGTAAGGATAAGGACACCCTGCAAGGGGCCTTGAGGGTTGCAAAATCTCCACCTCCAAATTTTGGTTTGTTTTTGTTTTGGGTTTTTTTTTTAAAGAAATAAGTTCTCCCCAGAGTCTTCTCTTCCCCAGGCTGAAAAAAAGCATTGTGGATCCTACAGAGTACAGTCCTGTGGTCAACCCCAGGCTTTCCACCATTGAAGGGCACTGAACACTCAGGACACTGGGGTAAGAGGGGAAAAAACAGCTACGACGTGGGTGAAAATGGAAGTCTACTATGCAGCAGCACAGAGGGTAAAATAGCAACATCTCCCTCTCAGTATTTCCACTAAAGCCCCCTGAAATGGACATTCAGGCCAGCAACAGATATTAGGAACTGTGAGCATCTGGAGGAGGACTGCAGCCAACCTTCTTGTGCTGGGGTTCACCAGCTGGTCGATCACCCCACCAGCAGCCCTGCCCTGCCTGGGGCTGCTTCCCACCCCCCTCAACGTTTCAGCTTTGCTGTCTGCAACCCAACACCACTCAGCAAAAAAAAAAAAACCAACAAACAACAAAAAGACAAATCAACCCAAGCCCAAATCCCCCGAGATTTCAGGGGAACAGCCGAGCGTGCGCTAAGTGCTCTGCTGGACGGGGGCCAGCGCCTTCAGCACCTCACAGTCTGCAGCTCCGTCGCCTGCCCTCTGCTCTTCATCAAGCCCCTTCCGCCTGCAAAGCTCCGGGCCGGCCCCGGGTTTGTCCCTGCACAGACCCAACCCCACATCCATCCGGACAGGAGCCACCTGAGCTTCAGTTTGGCTGTAGAAGTTCAGGTGGCTCTTGCAAAAGGCACACTGCACCTGTACCAACGCACCAAGTGCGGCCCTGCGCTTCGTGCCCCCTACCCGCTTCGGCAAGAAGCCATGCGGCCACCCCAGCCGATGGGAAACCGACTTCTACGGGCAGAGCCAGCATCTCTCCTCGGTGCAGGCTGAGTGACGGCAGCTCAATCTTTCAATCCCTCCAGCTTCCCTTAATCGACGAGACTAAAGCAAAGGGTGCGACGGGGAATGAAGCAGCTCCGCACAGAGACGCATCCAGGAGGTCACCGCACCCTCCTCCCGCCACGCTCGCTGCCACCGGTGCTGCTGCGCATCGCTATCGGCTTTCCAAAGGACAGTCCCACGCCATTAACAGATGGCTTCTCCAGACAGAACAAGAAACAAGCCGAGGCCTTTCATTTGACCTTACTTTTTTCTCAGAGGGTAGGAGGGGTGGCTGAGGCATCCGCGGAGGCCAACACAAACACCAAACCAGCAGTGCCTTGTCTAGGTGCAGTTCCCACATCCTCCAGGAACTCAAACTGGCCATGTTGCCCTTTCAGTGAGGCACCAAACCTCTGTCCAAAGCTCTCTCAGCCCCTCTGCTATCCCGAGGTGGGACACAGCCACTCCAGTGCTCAAGGGCTTGTTGAGTCCAGCTGCTCTTGTTGCTGTAAGATGCAAATATCTCTCTTGCCTCAGAAGATGCAAGTGAAGCTCTTTTCTCCCCCAGACAGGGTGTCCAACCCCAGCTAGCAGCTCAGCCCCATACTCTGAGAGTATGGGGCTGAGAGTTGGGGCTCTTCAGCCTGGAGAGGAGAAGGCTTCGAGGAGACCTTATAGTGGCCTTCCAGTATTTGAAGGGAGCCTACAGGAAGGCTGGGGAGGGACTATTTACACGGTCTAGTAATGTTAGGACGAGGGGGAATGGGTTTAAGCTGGAAGAGGGGAGATTCCGACTGGATGTTAGGAGGAAGTTCTTTACAGTGAGGGTGGTAAGACACTGGCACAGGTTGCCCAGGGAGGTTGTGGATGCTTCCTCCCTGGAGGTGTTTAAGGCCAGGCTGGATGAGGCCTTGGGCGAGCTGCTCTAGTGGGAGGTGTCCCTGCCTGTGGCAGGGGGTTGGAGCTGGATGATCCTTGAGGTCCCTTCCAACCTAAACCATTCTATGATTCTATGATTCTCTCTGCCCCCAGTGGCATGAGTGAGAGAATCTGAAGAGTAAAAGTAAGGAAACTCCTGGGCTGAACTAAAGACAGTTTAACAGGTAAAGCAAAAGCTACACAGGCAGCAAAGCAAAACAAGGAGTTCATTCAGTGCAACCCAAAGGGGTTGTCAAGCCCTGAAACAGGCTGCCCAGAGCAGTGGTGGAGTCCTCATTCCTGAAGGGGTTTCAAAGCTGTGTAGATGTGGTGCTGAGGGACATGGTTTAGTGGTGACCTGGCAGTGCTGAGTTAACAGTTGGACTCAACCTTAAAGGTCTCCTCTAACCAAAGGAATTCCATGATTCTGTGATCCTGATGAGATCCTGGCTCACCTCTCAACGATCTCCATCAGTCAGCAGGAGCAAGAGGATTTGGCAGGGAGCCTGCTCACTGCCCTGGGAGCCAGCACCTCTACTCAGGCATGGGCAGCCCAGGCATGGGCAGCCCACGCGGGGCATGCAGGGATGTGCCGCCTGCTCTGCGGGCACCAGCGTTTCCTGCCTGTGCTCTGTCTGCTGCTGCCTCTGCTGCACCCCTGGGCCACGTGTCCTGTGGCTTCTGAGCTCATTCCTCCCTCCCCTGCCCACCCCCCCAAATCCTTATCAACTGCAGAGGAAACTAGAGGAGATGGGCAGGGAGATTAGGAGGTGCTACACAGCTGCATGGCTCTGCGGGTTGAGGAGAGGGTGTGCTGAACCCTCCTCTGTCCCAGGCACACATGTGAGGGCTTGGAGCAAGGAGACAGAGGTCCTGTTTAGGCATCATCCTGCTCCTACAAACCAGTGTGGATTTCTCTCCAGGTTAACCCAGACCTTGCTGCTCCACCAGTTTTAGCCTCATGCAGGTGGCCTTCAGGAGCTCACCAACATCCTCCTAGTGCTAGAAGCAGAGGTAGCTGTGGGCTGGCAGCTACCTATCCTGTATCAGCACATCTCTCCTGCTGACTCTCAGCTGCAAGAAAACACAAGTCGAAAAACCAAACTGATCCCCCAAGTGAGCAAAGCAGGATGCTGCTACCTCACAGCCTCTGCCCACAGCCCAGCACAACTGGGGACACAAAGGCTGGCAGCTTCCAGTCGCTGGTCTCAGCCTCCCAGGAACAACTTTAGGCTCAGACTCAGCTGGTCTGAGGCATCTCCTGTATCCATCACGACCACATGACCTCAGCATAGCTGAGAAGGTGGTGTTGGACCCACCTCTGCTTCTACTGATTTGCATGGCCTTGGGCAAAGCACTCCAGCTCCTTCCCCAGCTGCTGCTGCACAGTTCCTTTGGTTGAACCTCTGGAGCCATGGGGTCAAGGAGAACATGTCACCAGGAGAGCACATAGCCCAGAGCTCCTGCTGTTTGTGCCACACTGGTTTGCCCCTCCCAAAGCCAGGCAAGAAACCACCATAGCAAATAAAGTGAAGGAGCGAAGGTGGGACACTGATCCTGAGGCATGGTCACTTGCTGCAGTCACAGCCCAAGGCCCTGAAGAAGCACCCTGAGATCCCTGGTCTCAAAACCATTCCATGTCTCATGAGCAGCCAACATCTCTCCAGTAGAGAGGAGGAGGAGGAAAAAATGCTTGCAGAAGTAGGACAGGATGCACTGGGGGATGTCTGTTACCCAGCAGTTAACTATCAGGGTTATTACCGGGAACACCTCCACAGCCTCTCAGAGGGACCAGCTCTTCACTCTTCTGGCTGATCTCTTCCCTTTCAGGCTGTTTTGCTGCTAGCATGGCCTTTGGCAGGAGTGTTTGCAGGGCATACATATGGAAGGGCTTGCTGGAGGTGAAAAGCAAGCACTGGCCCAGTCCCACAGCCAGGCTCTCCTTCCCCAGCAGATGAACTTCTCATAGTGTGCTACACTCCCAGTGGCTCACCCAGTCTCTCCCAGGCTTTCTCCACATGAGTGGAAATGGAGCATCCCATGCAAGCTGGTTGCCAGGGCTCCCTTTGCAGTTCAGGAAGGGATGTTTACTTCAGCCCTACACAAACATACAAGCTAAGTGGGAAGAAACTTCTTAGGAGACACATCTCTTCCACTGGCGAGAGCACAACTGGCCCATGCCTCACCTCTGGATAGCCAGCAGGGAGCACTGCGGAAAGAGGGAAGAACAAGATATGTCCATCTAATGTTCTGCCCCCAGATACCCTCACTGTGCAGTCTGGGGTGTCTCTTGGAGGTTATCTTGTCAGTCTACAGCAGAGCACAGGCACCCAACTTTAGGATAGCTGCTCTGAGGAGCAGTGAATGCTCTGAAGTATGAAAGCAGAGTCGCACTTCATGGTGTAGAATTCACCCAGTCTGCTGAAAAGCACAAACATCCCCCTTGCTGCACACCAGTGATCCTGAGGAACACACCACACTGTCCCTCCAGCATAGCCCTGCAAGAGCAGTAGTGGGGAGCTGATGGAGACAGGCAGATAGATGGTGAACATCAGATGGGGACCCCAGCAAAACCACTCCTGGGAGGTTTTGGGTCTTTTGCCCTCCATGGAAATTGATCTGCATGAAGTTGTGGGGTTCTATACTGGGATTTTTGGATTCTACCAATCCAGGGCTACCAGTTGCAGCCACTTCTGGGGTCTGAGATCCTGGAACCCAGGACATGGGAGCAGAGCATGCTTCCACCCCAAATATAGGCAGAACTACTCCAGGTAGGGTAAGGTCTCTATTTTCGCTTGCATAGACACTGCTCTTAAGAAGTCAGTGCCCCTTCTCCAGATGAAATAAGGCTGGTGGCAGTCTGCAGAGCCTCTCTTCAGTCATCAGCCTGGTCTGAAAGGCCCAAGCTTCCACTGACTCAAATGGAAAGGGGAAGCTCAGCACCAGTGCTTCTGGGCAGACAGTCTAAGGATGGCTCCACAAGCCACCCTCAAGGTGACCTTTTTCCTGCATGGCATTGAGGGCTCCATCGCCCTCAACCCTGCCTGGATAAGAAACATGATAGCCTTATAGGAGCACAAGAAAAGGAAGGGAGGATGGGAGAAGCTGAAGATGTGTGAGCACAGCTCCTCCAGGCTGCTTCTGCCACTCCTCCTCTCCTTGAGACCCTCAAAGGACCCAACTGGTAATGACACTTCTGTGTAACATCCTCACAGCCCTCTCCTTGAGCTTGCAGGGCCACCGATGTGCCCAGGCTCTCAGCCAGCTGTAGGACTCCTACTCACAGCCAGTGGGAGAGGAAAGGGATAGGACCAAGCAGACTGGCAAGAAACAAGCAGGAAGAGGGACAGAGATGGCAATCCAACAGATCCTGAGTGCACGAGGTGGTGAGAAGCACTGCTCACAGCATGACAGCCAGGAACCTAGGTGGGCCAACAAGGAAGCTCTGGGTGGCCAACAGCAGCAAGCTCTTCTTGGAGCTCTCTGCACCCAACAGACTCACATACTCAGGGATTCATGCCCCACTGCAAAGTAAACAGAGACAAGAGTGACCAAACACTGTCCCTAGGACAGGGCACAAAGGTGAGGAGTGAAAAGTGGACAGAAAAGATTTGTCAGACTGGCAGCAAATGCCAGTGATGTTCAGATGCCATGACTCAGCTTTCACCCATCCCAGCAGACGATGCAATCAAGTTTCCGTGACGGCAATTTAACAGCAAAGATGACTGCTGGCCAGGACTGCCCCAACCCTGGAACCATTCCAGGTCAGGTTGTTTGGAGCTCTGAGCAACCTGCTGTAGTTGCCAATGTTCCTGCCTGCTTGGGGCAGGGGGATTCATTCTGTGAGTCTGAAGAGCAGGAAGATGATGGTTGGGTTTTTTAATTGTTCTTATTCTTCTTTGCTGGAGAGAGGCAGCTGGAAGCTTTTCTGCTGCCCTGGGGCAGGGTCAGTCTGTGTCAGCCAGATGAGGTCAAGCTGGTTTATTTGGTCCCTAGAGATGGAGACCTCCTTCTGCTTGCACACCATACTGTGCCATGGTTCAGACCACATGTGATGTGCCAGTGCTCCAAAATCTCACATCCTCATCTCTAGGCCTTTCCATAATATGACCCAGAGCCTGAGCTGCTGAGGGCTATGGGGACCATACTCCAATCACCACCAAGACCTTGAGAACAGGCACAACTTCTCACATTTTGCTGGGATGCAGAGCCAAGTTGTATCCCAGAAGGTCTAATTTCCTACTGCCCAGCAAGCCTGGGAATCCTGCCACCACCTGGGGTCTGCTGTGACCTAGGACTGATTGTTTGATTCTCTGAAGCTGAAGAGGGCTATGGGCTGGCAAGGAGTAGCAGGACAAGGACTGCAGGGTCCAAGGAGGAGGTCCAAATTTCTCCAAGCCAGAGGAACCAAAGGTGGATGAGTAACACCTGTGAGACAGGTCCTGGCAGAAGTACCCGAGTAGGGCACCTCAGAGGGACAAGGCAGCAGGCTGTATGCTTCTGCTCTGATGCAGCCCAGAAGCAGAAGAGCCGTGCCCTTTGCTCACACCAAGAAGGACCATTGTCAGGCAGCACCTGAATGCTCAGCAAACAAACCAAGCCAGCCCCCACCCTACCTCTCCATCAGCTGGAAAGCAGATTTATGGGGTGCAGATTCACAAGGCAGGGTGCCAGTAAGCTTAAAGTCCTCTAGGACATCCTGTCCTCCCAATCCAACTAAGCCCTCACCTGCAGCCACCCTGTTATCCAAACCTGGGTTAAGGGCTGGAGGCTGCAGGTGTGCAGACAGCCCCAGGAGAGGGTGAGGAGGAGGGATGAAGGACACACAAGCAAATGCAGGAGGGATGTTCTTTAATCACCACAGCACCCGGTGCTTCTCAGAGCAAGTAAACAGGAAAAAGCCTCTCCAGCAGCTGCTCTACCCAGCGTCCCCGCAAGGCACAGCCTGCTGTGACAGCCTTCCTTGACCTCCCCTCTCAGTGACAATGATTTCCAACCCTGGCTGAGCTGGCCCTAGTGCAGAGAGATGCTCAGATGGAGCAGGATGGGGCCCTGCACAGTGTGAGCTGGGGAAGAGAGGAGCAAGGTGCAAGTCAGAGAAGCTCCAGCAGAGATGGAGAGTAGAGCATTGCCATGTTGGAGCAGCTGATGGTGTCGAGCACCTTAGCATTGTTGCCTGATGCCAAGAGTGCAGTGGCTCTCCTGGCACCATGATCCCAGCAGCACAGCGGGGTGGCCCTCAGCAGGGTACCCATGCATCCAGCTCCTGGCACATGGAAAAGGCAGCCTAAAGCAAGCTCAGTCCCTATGGACAACTCACCCCATGGGTCACTGCCTCAAAAGCCAGGGTGGGAAGGCAGCAGATCTGCACACACCTCAGGATGGGTAAGAGCTGCGGTGAGCAGAGGCTGAGCTGCAAACACAAGGCAGCACAGCTCTGAGGGTGATGATTCCATGTGCCAAGGCAGGAGAACAAAATCAGTTTCCAAGAAAACAAAAATGAACGTGTTTGTAGTAGGGTGGGGAGAAAAACAACCCACAAGGCACAGTCCTGCCCCTTCTGCTGGAGTTGTTTCCTCCTTAAATCCAGAAGACAAGATCCTTAGTGCCAGCTCAGCAAAGCATCCTGCTTATGGAAGCTCACATGTTGGACCATAACCTCCATCAGGACAATTTCACAATGTGAGTTTGCTTGCCTGTGTGAGGTCAGGCATGCTTTGAGGCACCCCATTAACAGCACAAGATGTGACTGACCAAAACCTCAGAACCACAAGTGTTAGCAAACAGAAGATAGGAGCTACATTGCAAAGCAAGGGAGAGGTCCATTTCAGACTCTGGAAGGCTTTCCACAGCTCTCCAGCCAGTCTAGTTCAGGATCCCCATCTCCAAACAGAGCTGAAGAGCCACCAGACCAGACTGGCAGGACAGATGAAGCTGAGCAGCAGTCTGAAAATTGCAGAGACCTTCAGAGTGTGGGTTGTCATTGTTGGAAAGCTCCACTGGCTTCTAAAGCTTTAAGACTTGCCAGCTTCTGCTAGAGACTCCAGCCCTTGGCCTCTTGGGTGCTCAGGGTGCTCCACAACCCTGTGTCCTCCCACCATCTGATATACCAAGGTGTTTGATATGCAACAGGGATATATCAAGAGGCAGCAAAGTGCCCAGAGATAAGAAGAGCTGGCACAAGAGAGATGAACTCAGCAGAGCTCTCAGGCAGCAGCAGAGAGCCTTGCCTGCAGCTCCAAGAGCTGGGGGACCTTCAGAGAGGCAGAAAATGCTCCAGAAGAGGGATGTTTCTCATTTGAATCAATGTCAGAAAGCATTTTCCATGTAAAAGAGCTCTTGGCACAACACACAAATCCTTGAAATGGGAAGACTGAAACCCCCTGGAAGGAAAGCTTTCTCCAGTGCCAGAGTCCCTTCGGGTATGGCTCTTGTCACCATGTCCCCCCTCTCAAGGGCTCTCCCCAGTTTGGGAGACACCCTCCCACCACTGCCTGATGAAACACCTCCAGCAGAGAAACGACACTGGGTGAACAGATGAGCACGGAGGCTGGAGTGGAGGAAAAGCCATGAGCTCAGCACCACCCCCGTGCACAGCAGGATACAGTCACTGCAGAGGATGTGCAGCTCTGACACCCATCTCCTACGCCAGCAGTGCTGGCAGGGGAGCAGCAGCAGCACACACCACAACCAGGAGAGCCAGCAAGCCTCACGGGCATGGTTGCAGGTTTCTGTGAGCATTCCTGGATGCCAGACACCAAATCATTTCCTCCACACACTTATCTATCAGCACAGAAACCCTTCTCCTTTTTCTCTTGATAGGTATTCTTCCAGTTGCTTTATTTCAGCATCATCTCCCACCATCCACTCTCCAAGCTTCTTTAGCCAAGGGGGAGAGAGATGTGGAAGGCTGAATTTTTGGAGGCATTGTGAGGGCTTCAGAATTTATGCCCCACTGATTTCTGCTGTCCTTAAACCTCAGAGCACACTAGGAAACACAAAAAGTTTTCTCCACATCTCCTTTTATCCTGCAAGGTTCAACTGATGGTTCAAACTCAAGAGCTGCACATATGAGGTTTTGTGATTGAAGCCCCACAGCTCCTCACCACACTCTGCAAGCTTTTCCTCCTTTGCCATGTGCTTTACACCAGGCTCTGCTGAACTTCCAACACTTCAGGATCAAGAACATGGCACAAGAGGCTGACTGCAGCCCCAGCCAGGCTACCCAGCTGCAGCAGCACTGTCATACATCTCTGAAGCCAGCCCATCACCCCAGCTTTTGGTTGGCCTGTCATTAAGCAGAGACCGTTACTGTTGGTCCTTTCGTCTAATGCACTGTGGTCCGCCAAGGGTGTGGTTCTGCTGCCCATGCAGGACTGACAGTCACACGCTTGACATCAGAAGAAGTCATACAGCTCCTGCCATTTCATGGCCTGGATGAGATGCTCAGCACAAACCATTTGCAACACCAACCCCCGCAGGATCTCAGTTTGGCAGAGACAGAGGAGATGGGCACTCGATCAAACACGCTCCCCTTCCAGCGGCTCCAGAAGTCACCATCCATGGGCTGAGTTGCTGCAGCTGGCTGACACAAGACAGGACACCAGCAGAAGCTTGTGTGGCATAGGTAAACCTGTAAGGCAGCCTCACCTGAGCACTTGTACTCACAGAACTGCACCGTCCCAAATGGTGCCAAGCTTTACAGCCCTACGCCCATCGCGGTGCAGTGGTGTCACTTGCATCACTTCCTAAGAGACACAACACTCCCAGTGCTCACAGGAGAGGAAAGTCTCAGCTAAAGAGCGATGCCTGAGTTCCCAGGATCACAAAGGTAAGCGAAGGCTGCACCCCTGGGGCAGCTCAGTGGTCAAGCCTGTTCTGCCACGTGCAGACAGGGACTGGAGCACTGCATCCCCCTGGACGCCTGCCGAGAGGGCAGACAACTCTTCTCCATCCGCAGTCTGCAAGATAGGCAGAAGGTCAGAGTCCTGCTGCGGCAGGGCAGGTGATGGGCGTCGCTAGCTGTCTCAGGGGCGCTCACAGGGCACACCAGGGCGATTAGATAACGGAGCTGAGCAAACGCTTGGCGATAAGAAAGGCTGCCCCCGCGGTGCAGGCAGGGGAGCCGAAACAAAGGGCAGTAAAAAGATCACAGATGGGCTTGGGCGTCTGCTGGCTCGGCTCAGAGATGAGGCACGTTAAAAGGCCTGTGTGAAATCCTACCGCAAAGCCTGGAGGAGGGAGCACACGAGGTGCTCCTCTGCAAAGCCAGATGTGCAGATCCAGCTTACGCGGATGCTCCTCTCGCCACACATGGTGTCCAGCCAACACGGCTGCCTGCAGGCAGGGAGGAAGCCAAGCTGCACTGGTTCTGCCTTGAAAAATTGGAGCACTCAGGCCCTCAGCATAGGTGAGAAGTACTCAGTCTGACGCTACACAAAACCTCTCCAGCGTTGTAATGCGTGGGCTTAAAACCCTTAAGGCAGCACCTTCCACACGGCTGACTGCAATTGAAGGGACCAGACTGATGGACGACATCGGTGCACAGTGAGCTAACTTCTCCCAGCAGCTAACTTCCAGCTGCTCCCTAGGTTGAAGCTTTTGAGATGCCACAGAAGGAAGTAATTTGTGATGTGTCTTAGCAGTGTATGAGTAAGGGTCTTCTAACCTGTTCCTCCTGGAAAATGCTACTTAGAAGAGATGACAAAGGGATGTAAAGTGAGAGGAAGAAACTCTCGCAGTTTGGAAGTGAAGGCAGAGCAGAAGTTGTTCACTTTTCTCAGTTTAACACAAATATCTGGGGATACCTTAGGGCAGTCTTCCAGTACTTAGAAGAGGTCTACAGGAAAGATGGGGAGGAACATCAAGGAGTGTAGGGACAGAACAAGGAGGGACAGTTTTAAACTGGACAAGGGTAGATTTAGATTAGATATTAGGAAAAAATTCTTTACTGTGATACTGGAACAGGTTGCCCAGAGAGGATGTGGATGCCCATCCCTGGAACTGTTCAAGGTCTGGTTGTTTGGGACTCTGAGGAACCTGGTCTAGTTACAGATGTCCCTGCTGACTGCAGGGCAGTTGGACTAAATGACCTTTGAAAGTGCCCTCCAACCCAAACCATTCTATGATCCCTGTAAGCAGGAAGGTAACAGCAGAGCTTCAGCAGGGGAGGCTTGAACCATACAACGTTGCCAAGCCATGCTCTCACCTTCCCACAGCAGCAAATTGTGCAACCCTCTGCTCCAGGTTCCTCTCTCCTTCTATAATGGAGAACTGCCAGGTCAGGAGCCATCCTGCATCCTAAGATGATCTGACCCTCAAGTCTCTTTATCCTTGAAAGCCATCCCTGGCTTGCCCACTAGTACGGAGCTCCAAGCCTCTCAAGCTTCTTCAGATGGCCTCAAGTAAGTAAAATTAACAGAAAAATAAGCTGTGCCTCAGCAGACTGATGGAGGAGGCAGGTGGTTGGAAAGGATGAGGTGGGTACAAGCCACCCTTCGAAGTCACTCTGCATTAATATTTCACAGTTCCTGCCTTTTCTTCTGCACAGGCAACGACTTTCCTCCACCTCCACGGGGCTGAGCTCATCTGACTGAGAGCAAGAACACAACCAAGGGTTTTTTCAAAGGAGGTTGTGGGTTTTTTTACCCCCCTCCTCTCTTCCCTATAAACCAAACATCTGCTCTGAATTTTCAGCTCACTCTCTGAGTTTTCTGGCGTGTTCCAAGGCAAAACAGCTCAATTAGACGCTGGCCTGTAACACCACCAACCCCCCCTGCAGCATGTGGAGTTATGAATGCAAGACCCTGTTATATTAAAGAAAGAATTACGTAGCACAGGAAGTGTAAAAAAAATGTATCATAATAAAGGCATAAAAGACAACTGACGGGAGGGAGGGATTAGCTCTGCTTGGCTTTGGGTGATTAAAGAAAGAATAGAAAATTATTAGAGCTCTTCCCACCCTGCCAGCCAGGCCCTCGGCAGAGCTGATTAGCAAGAAATCAATGCACTGGTAATTAGAGCTGGTCGAGCCCCTCCCGCATCGCCACTTCCAGTAATTGACCAAAAGGACTTTCTTTTGCACAAGCCAGGATTGCTTTGGGCACGGCTTCAGTTCTGAGAAAGCACAGCAGAAGGAGGGGGTTGCTTTTCAAAGCAAAAGGATTGCCACCTGGATAGGTTTGCTCTCTCCTCCTCCTCACTCCTCAGCTGATCCTGCTCATGGAGAGCGAGATGAAGAGCTTAAAGAAGAGCAGGAGAAGGGTCCTTTCCAACACAAGAGGTTCTTCATCTGGGAGCCTAGCTGGCTGGAGCCCCTGCTCTGCCTACTGCTGAGTCAGAGCTGCTCACGGAGGGGAGGAGTGGAGGGACACATGCTGAGGATGAGCACACAAGGTCACTCTTTATGCAAGGCTCACAAAGAGCTACACAAGGGTCACAAAGCCAGAGGAGGAAGAATAGGACAGTCACACCACCAAGAGCTCCCCACTTCTCTCAGTGTACCACAACCCCAACACCTCCTGGCTTGCAGGCTGGAGAAAGGCAAGGCTGGGCAGTTTGATGGTGGCCGACAAGGCCAGCTGGTCGCCTCTGCATGTATATCATGTGTGGTGATGCCACAGTCCATCAAACACAAACTGCTCCCTGATTAGCATCCCTCTGGTCCAGTCTCAGCGCTGTTAAGAGACGCTGTTCAATGCTACAAGGACTTTGTCCTTACGAGGCAAAAGCTCCTTCCCATAGGCCAGCTCTGATCCTGATTGCTTCAGCAAGTAACTCAAAATAAAACATGTCCCATCACCTCTGACCACAAGCAGCATGGCAGTAGAGCTGGCAGTCACACATCTGTTCAGTCAAGGAAAAGATATCAGACCAACAACTGCTGAGGCATAAAAGTCACAGAGATGGGGGCTACCCCAGACCTTTCTCCAAACATGCTCCTCACCAGCAGTGAAGTGACCTGAAGCCTGCTCAGGCTCTGCTTTGCTGGGACCTCCAGGTCAGGATGCACCAGAAAGCCAAGCACCACCAAAACACATCTTTGCACGAAGGTGAGAGCAAACAATTGGTTGATCATTATGATCACCCAGAGTTCAGAAGAGATCAGAAGTACTGACAGATCCTGGAGAGGTGGCAGCTCTATGCCGCCACTCTCACTGCTGTTGAAGCTCTGAAACAAGCAGCACCATGCCAAGGAATGATGACTGTGACTGTGCCCAGAAGTTCTTTCCTCCTGGCACACCACAGCTTTGGCCCACGTGCCAGAAGCCACCTGGAGATGAGCCAGCTGACCCTCTGACCCCTCATGCACTGCCTGTCATGCAGCAAGAGGCTTCCTGAGCTGCAGACATAGACCTTGTGCTCTTCCCAAAAGGGTGAGCAATGAAGCCAGGTTCCCCAGCGCTGCCCGCTCCTGGCAACAAATACACATCTTGTTTCTGCAAAACACATCAGGTGCAAAGAATGGAGCACAGATCTTCCATGATGAGGTGTTCATGGATACCTCTTCAAGACATGGCCACCCACACAGACACTCCCTGAGACCTCCATGTATAATAAACCATGGATACTTACTTGTTTGGAAATGGATAAAAATCCAGAATCATACTTTGACAACTCATTTGTGTCCAGTAGGTTCTGAAGCTCCTTGTGGTCTCCTTCTCCCAAGAAACACAACATTCATTACTGACCCATGAATACAGCAGCCTTTGGTTTGCAGGTCCTCAGATATTGTCTGGTGGAGATGCTGTTCCCTGTGAAGTAGCATCTGACCTCCCGACAGCTGGCTGCTCTTCTCTGCTCATGGCCTCACTAATACTGCGAGGTAGGGCTAAACCAACACCACCATGAAAAGCAATTCCCAACCTTTACGCCAGCCCCAGGCTCCTACTCCCTATGCTAGCACAGCCTGTCTTCATGAGAACCAGGTCAGTCATTGCTCATGTTAAAACTGCCCAGCACTGAAAGTGATCAGCTTGACTTCAGATTATTTCCCCCTCCGATTCCCATCACTGCCACAGGAATGCAGTGCCAATAAAACCGCTCTTCAAGGGGTGGCTAAGCCAGGAGGGGAACACATCAGTGTATTTGCCACGTGCAGTGGAGCTGTCACACACCTGGGTTTCCCCAGGCATCCTTTTTCCGCTCTGAAGGCGCATCCAGATGAAGACAGGGAAGTTGGCCAACACCCCGGCGCTGCTGGCCACCGATCGCGTGGCTGCGCCTCGCCTGCCTAGATACACAGTCACTGCCTGTGTACACAGGCCCATGCTTCCACCTGCAGCTCCCACGCTTCTCTCCAGGAAGTGTTAGAGCAAAGCTCTGCTTCTCAGCCCCGGGCGAGAGGATGGGTGCTGCTCAGGGTGCTGGGTGACACCAGAGGAGGTGACTGAGGACTGGGTGAGATGCTGGGTAAGGCCATGGGGAAAGCATCTGGCATCAGAGAGATGGGGCTGAAGATTCAACAGCTTCCCAGGCTAAAATCTCTCTCTCCAAAGTGGCCTTTCTCACCTCTTGGGAGGGCTGCAGCACTGTAGGTGCTTCTACATGCCAGGCAACGCAGAGCCCATGGCCACCAGCCAGCCCACTCCTCTTGCCAGAAAGTCTTCACAGCTATGACATTATTGTCACTGTTACCGCCACATTTTGGGTACTGAAGTTAAAGTTCTTCTAAGTCTCCCTGAAGCGCAGGCACCAGCTTCCCAAAGCCTGCAGCATATACTTAGGTCTGCTCACAGGAAGAATTGCCTATGTAGACATTGCTGGGGAACCCCATCCCACCATGTGCCATGGAGCCCCATGGTCTGTAGACACTGACAGAGACCAGTGCCCTGCCAACAAAGCTTCTGCTTAAGAACAATTTAATCCCAGGGCCAAGGGAATGCCATGATCTCCTTTCTTTCCCATTGCCCCAGAGCCCCTTGAGGCCACCCTGCAAAAGACTGGGGGGGAGCTTCACATCCCAGAGATGCTAATAGAGCTCAAAGCTCCTTCCAGATCTGCCTGGAGACAATGCTGCGGCAGAAGCCAGAGGCCTCCGGAGGTCTTAAAGTCAACCAAAGCACCAGTGTGGAAGCACTGCCATTTTGTGGTCCTGCCATCACCTCCACCTTCTCTCTTGATCCGAGCACTTTCATGACACTAACAGTATTCAATCTTCCATCCTAGGCCAGCAGCACTTGCCAAGAGAGAGGACAAACCCCTCCACGGCCTCGCTGCATCCCAGTCGGATCCCTCAACAGTAGGGAGGCCAGTGGGAATTACATCATGTTGCCTTCACACATCCCCTCTTCCTCACCTGCAGCACTGAACAGGGACGCTGTCCTCACGCTGCATGAGTGAGGACAGGAAAGGCAATTAACGAGAATCAGGAGTAGCCTGTGAAGCCATCGCTGAGGTTCAAAGTTTCCCAGCATGGGGCCTCCCAACACTCTCCCTGCCCACCCATCGCTGTGGTTTCACACTCGCATTTCTTACGCATCTCAGCGGAGGTCCACAGCGCGCGGGAAACTCCACCGTGGCACCCAGAGACCCATCCCCACACTGACCGAACGCCGCTGACCCGGTGCCACCATCCCTGGGCACAGGCACAAAGGGAAGGGCAGAGGAAGGCATTGCAATGTTTTGGGTTGGTTTTTTTTCTGCTCTTTCGCTCTTCCAACTCATTTGTTGCTTCGAGACGCAACCCCCAAAAGGGCTCCCAACTAACCCTGCCTCCTTTAGAGGCTCCTGATGGGTTTCAGGCGCCCTTACCTGAGGTACCACCAGCACCTGGTTTATCCCAGGGGAATTCTGATGTCCAAGAGGGATGCAGGAAGTTGAAACTGTGGGTGGTCGCGGCGGTACCGGCCCGAGCATCCCCCGCGGCAGCCGGTCACCGGAGCCGGCCTGGGCAGGGGAACCGGATCCCTCCTCCTCCAGCCCGGGCTGGCCCGGGGGAGGTGCCAGGCAATCTTGGGGGGTTTATGTGTTTGGTTTTTTCCCCTTCCTCCTCCGCACCGAGCTTCACGCCGCTGGGCACCGGCTCCCCGGGAGGGCTGCGGGGCCGCCCCGCACCCATGGCCCCGAGGGATCCGGAGCCCTTTCCTCCCCTTTCTGCCCCGTTTCCCGGTCGTTTCCCGAGCTATCACTCACCGGCTCCCTCGACCTTCTCGGAGCCGCGGCTCCAGGTGATCTGCCGCGTTTCCAGCTTCACCTGGAAAGTTTTCCGCTCGGGTCGCTGCGACTTTTTGGAGTAAAAGAGGGTCATGACGGTGCCCACCTCCAGGCTGCGGCAGAGCTGAGCCGCCTCTGCCTCGCTGGCAGCCCCGGGGCCGCTGCCCGGCCCGGCCGCCATCAGCGCCGCGAACAAAGGGGAGCGGGAGCGCCCGGAGCGGGGCCGCCGCCGCGCTCAGCGCCGCGCCCCGAGCCCCGGGCTGAGAGGGGAGGGGGGGAGGAGAAGGAGGAGGAGGAGGAGCGAGGAAGCAGGAGGGCAGGGACGGGAGAGGGGCGGAGCGGGCCGTGGGGCCTGCGCGGGGTCAGCGCGGGGGGCGAAACTCCGGCACGGCCCGAACGGGGGAGCGGGAACCGCGGCGGGGGTCAGCCACGGACTTTGCTCCGCTGGCGGCGGGGCACCAGGGCTTCACAGTGCTCACCATGGTGTGCCGGAGTGGGGAGTGCGGCCTGCAGCGCGGCAGGGTCCCGTTGCTACCTGCCCCGCGGCCTGGCTGGAGTGTGGGGGGTACTCTGCATCCCGCAGCATGACGGCGAGCACCGAGGGTGCCCTGCACCCCATGGCACGGTTAGGGTATGGGGGTACCCTGCACCTCGCACTGCTCCTGGGGCACCAGGGGTACCTTGCACTCCATAGCACTCTTGGGGTACCAGAATTACCCTGCCTCCCACATGCATGGCCCACATAGGTCCCTGGTGTACCCTGTACCCCACATTCATGGCACACATCGATCCTCAGTGTGCCCTGCACCCACAGCAAAGGTAGCATGGGGTCCTGGGTGTGCACCAGGGGAGGTTTAGCTTGGACATTAGGAGAGGAATTTCTTCCCCAAAAGGGTTGCCAAGTCTTGGAACAGTCTGCCCAGGGCAGCAGTGGAGTCCCCATCCCCGGAGGGATTTAAAAGCTGTGTAGGTATGGTTTAGTGGTGACCTGGCAGTGCTGGGTTAACAGTTGGACATGATGATCTTAAAGGCCCTTTCCACATTCAAAAAATCTCTAAGTCTATCATTCTCCTCTCCTTGCCCTCCTGGGAACATCCTCAGGCCTATTGTGCTGAGACAGGTCAAGAGGTGTGGCTCTTCCTGGGGACAGTCCTTTCTGCCGGCACCATGACATGCATGCTCCTCCAGGAGCCAGGCCTGTGGCCAGCACAGCTTCCTCCCCATAAATCACAACCTGACTCATGCTGATGTGGAAAGTGGGATGGGGTTTGTGGGGTGTCAGGCAGCATCCCATCCCCAGGGTATGTGCAGGGATCTGGGGCTCATGGGAAGCTCTTCAGCCCTGTCAAGAGGCCACACAAAGCAGGGCTAGCAAGAGGATAAGCGGTTGAATTGGGAAGCATTTCAGGGTGGTTTGCTCCATTCATGTAGCTAAAGCCTGCAATTTCCTCTTCTGCACTGTACTGGCCTTCCAGTGCCCTCCTCCTCCCCATCGGGGCACACCAGGGTGAGCTGGGCACTCAGGCTGCTCTGGTCTGGGGAAGGTGTGCCAGGGATGATGCACTCTCAAAGGTGCAGTGACAGGTCCATCTTTGACAGAATTTCTCAGATTGGAAAAGCCCTTCAAGCTCATCGAGTCCAATCATTAGTTTCACACTGACAAGTCCTTGACTGAACCAAGTCCCTCAGCACGACATCTCATCACTATGAATTGCTATGGTTGGAAAGGACCACCAGGATCATCCAGTCCAACCTTCATCCCAGCATCCTTCATCACTAGACCACAGCCTCAAGCACCACATCCACTCTTCTTTTAAACACCTCCAGGGATAGCAACTCCACCACCTCCCAGGGCAGCCTGTTCCAGTGCCTGACCACCTGCTCAGGAAAGAACTTCCTCCCAACATCCAACCTAAACCTCCCTGACGCAATTTGAGGCCATTTCCTTTTGTCCTATCATTAGTAATGAGGGAGAAGAGACCAGCTCCAGCCTCACTACAACCTCCTTTTAGGTAGTTGAGAATGGAGTAAGGTTCCCTCTCAGCCTCCTCTTCTCCACACTAAACAAGCCCAGCTCCTTCAGCCACTCCTCATAGGTCATGTTTGCCAGACCTCTCCCCAGCCTCATTGCCCTTCTCTGCACCCCCTCCAGCACCTCAATGTCCCTCTTATACTGTGGTGACCAAAACTGGACACAGTACTTGAGGTGTGGTCTCATGAGTGCTCTTGGAAGAGTCACCATCCCTGGAATGTTCAAGAAACATGTAGATACAGCACTCTGGGACATGTTTTAATGGCAGTGGTAGTGTTACGTCAATGGTTGGACTGGATGATCTTAGAGGTCTCTGTAAAACAAAACAATTCTATGATTCTACTCACCCAGCCCATCGGGAGCTGTTGTCCAGCAGCTGGCCTGCCCAAGGGTGAGCAAGGCCCTGCTGTGAAAGGGAGAGACTGGAGGAGTTGTACCCCGGGCTATAAATGCATAGAGAGATGATATATAGGCTCTCTACACACACATATGTGTGTTTGCAGCCCCACAGTGTGGCTGAGCAGCCTTTATCTCACTCTCCAGCTTGTGGGTGGGTCTGGAAGGACCATCAATTGCTAAGTGAGGCACCACCATTGAATGTGAGCAGCTGCCACTGTCCTACTGCTCCACACACCTTCAAAGGGACACATGTGAGCACACACATGGAGCCGTATGATGCTCATGGTTGTTTAGGATCCTATCAAACATCTGGGCACCAAAAAGGCAAGGACAAATAGGTCAAGAACCTAAAGTTGCCCTAATAAAAATACCTGGTGTAAGGCAGCACCCAAGGGGTGATGGGACACTGGGGATGTGCTCAGCGAAGGCAGAGTTGCTGGGAACCTGCTGGTGGGATCCCCGGAGTGAGACTGGCACAGGACCCTTGGGGTGAGCTGCTGCCAGGGAAGCTGCTCCGTGATTGTGCAACAGCCCCACTAGGGACCGTCAGGAAGCAGCCGGCTCCCAGTGGCCTTAAAATAGCTGAGCATTATGGACACACCCTTGTTTTTGAGGGCAAAACCTGAGAAGGGAGTGTGGCCATCAAAGAAGCAGGAAAGGTAACTCCCTCACTCCCAAAACCGCGGGCTGACGCTGATGGAGAGCACCTGGCACAGAACACAGATGGAGAGCACTCAGCCCCAGAGCCCTGGGTGGCCAGCACATGCAGGTGCTGGTTTGTGATGAGGTGCCTGTGATGGACAATTTTTCTTCCCTGGGTTTGTCTAATGACTTTTAAGCCTTGATTAACTCCCCATGTCAGCAGTGCTGCACGCTGAGGGATTTTGCAGTTTGATTTGACAGAAGATGAAACTGCTTTTGTCTGGCTGCTTCTTGCCAGCCTCTGTCGCTGCTCCCAGCTCCAGTACCAGCCAGGTTGTGGGCAACAGCCTCTGGCCCCTCAGGGCAGTGGAAACTTCCATCCTGTTCTTGTTATCCTATCCTGCTCTTGCCTGCCCAGGTCGTGTTCTGCAGCAGGTCAGACACGTTTTGCTTTTGAAGAAATTCCCTGGATCGTGTTTGCCATATGGCTGTGGAGGGTGGGGGGCTCTGCAAGTCACCCCTCACAAACGTCTCTGAGGAAAGGGGTTTTTCACCTCTGAGCAGCCCCAGAAACTTCCTCCTCTGCAGTCCCAAAGCACAGAGTACCATGCCTCTTGTATCCTGCGGGATTCATGGAGCAGCTGCATCCTCCACACAGGAACGGCAGCAGGCCAACAGCCAGGTGACCTCTGGCTTCAGGACAGCCCCTGGCTGGCCTTACTCGAGGGCTGGGGAGCAAAATCTGGGAAAAACAAAGACCTGAGGCCACCTCGGGGTGAGCACTGGAGGTCCCTGTAGCCCAGCATCCCTCTGACATTCGTGTCTGGAATGGACACATCTCTGTCCCACCCTGGGGACTGTGCCTTGAGAGGAGGTGTCTGAGCTTAATCCGAGTGAGCAGTACTGAGCATTTTGCAATCCCCAGAAGAGCACTGTAGAGTGGAATCATGGAATCATTTTGGTTGGAAAAGACCCTTAAGATCATCAAGTGCAACTGTTAACCCAGCACTGCCAGGTCACCACTAAGCCATGTCCTTCAGCATCACATCTGCCCAGCTTTTTAACCTCTCCAGGGATGGGGACTCCATTCCTGGGCAGCCTGTTCCAGGGCTTGACAGCTCTTTGGGGAAGAAATTGTTCCTCATGTCCAACCTAAACCTCCCCTGGTGCAATTAGAGACCATTTTCTCCTGTCCTGTCGCCTGTTACTCGGGAGAGGAGGCCAACCCCCACCTGGTTCCAACCTCCTTTCAAGTTGTAGAGAGTCAGAAGGTCTCCCCCAAGCCTCCTTCTCCAGCCTGAACACTCCAGTTCCCTCAGCTGCTTCTCACAAGTCTTATGCTCTAGACTTTTTGCCACCAGAGAAAAGCTTCCTTGAACCCTACAGCCATTAGGAGCTGGAAAACCTGCAGAGAACATGGTGCTGAGCTGCCTCCAGCCCCAGGGTGGTGTCAGCAGACAGAGAGCAGCACAGGGTGGATTTTTGCTGGGATGGATCACAGACCTGCCTGGAGCTGCTGCAGATGCTGGCACAGTGCTCACTAAGGAGCTTGGGCAAAGCCATGCCCATAGGCAGGACTGTCACCCTCCTGCCTTTTCCAGGCATTGCAGTACCCCTCTGTATTACAAACGGGCACCTGATAGGAAGGACACTGCAGGTCCCTGCCCCCGTTTCCCCACTGGCTGCTGTTCCTGGGGAACACATGTGTTTCTGATATCCTGATTTCACCTGGTTTCAATTCTCAATCTCTGGATCCTGTCAGACCTTAAGGGGGATGGGGCTGCATTGAGTGGGTTTACAGCTTCCCATTGACCACTGGGCCCTGTCCATTTGCTCTTCCTGCACAAGATCCAGTTTCAGCCTACATTTTCCCTCTTCCACTGGTCACATCAACACTGCTTTGGTTTTCCTTTGCTGCCAAGCACAAGCCCTGTTGTGGGGCAGGAAAGCCAGACTGGGAGAGTGGCACCAGGGTGGGCAAGGCCCCAGTGCTGCAGTGGTGGGATGAAGAAGAGGATGCGGCACGTTTTGTGGCCACTTCTCTGCACAATGAGTCAATTTAATCTGGGAATTCTCCATTTAAAGCAGAGGATGTGTGGCCTTGATCCCCCCGTGCCATAGGCAAAAATGCAGACTAAATTCTCCCCAGCCCCCTGCCTGGGACCAGATCTGTGTTCAGAGGGAGCTGAGCAGTTTTTCAAGGGCTTTGCACCAACGTTCTTCTCCCTTCCACCCCAGCCCGAGACACCAGTACTGCCTAAGAGCCACATGCCTTAGCCTGGCCAGGGGCACTCCGTTGTGCCCGGGGAGAAGTGGATCTGCCAGCAGTGATACTGCAGTAAGGGATCCCCCCCACATCCAACTGCTCTGCATTCAACAGTTAGGCAGCATGAGGAATTTAATTCATCCCAGTCCGAGTGTAGGGAGGGAGGGAGGGCTGCAGAAACAGAAAGGATATGCTTATGGGCTGCATTGTTCCAGGCATGGGCAGGTTGGCATTTTCTCAGCTGCACCTTGGAAAGGCCCCAGAGGGTAAGCAGAGCCTCCTGCCAAAGCCAGTCTGCAGCCACACAAAGCCCTGGGCATCTCACAGCGGGCAGCACAAAGCCCTGCTCAGGGCTGGCTGTGAGAGGCTCCCATGCCTGTGCCGACCCCGCAGCCACCCTCGTGGGGTTTGGGAGCCCAGCAAGGGCCATCCCAGCACTGCGGTGACAGGGAGGTGCTTGTAGAGGAGCCAGGGCCCGTGTCTGCTGCAGGCTCCCCAACGACATCCAGCCCTAGGCTGCTCTTCGGTGGCAGGGAGATGGATGCCTCCATCATCATCATTCTGTGTCCCTTTCTACCCATGTTGGGAAGGAGAGGCTGCTGCTCACCCTCCATTCTCATCCCTGCCGAGGGCTGTGGGCTAATAAAAGGCAAAGGAGAAACCACACCAGGAAGAGCAGTTTAGGTCACCCCCCATCCCACTGCCCCTGTTCTCTGCTACACCGGGCAGGGTTTTTTCTAGAACCAGGCAGGAGGCAAAGCAAACTGCTGCAGAGGTGGGCTTGCATAGAAACCCAGAGATACAGGTCAGGTAGGGGTGAGGCAGGAAGGATCAGAGCATGTCACATCCTTGCCAGCTGCTCTCTGCCAGCTCCTGGGCCCTGCCGTTTCTCCAGCAGCAGCCAAGGATCCCGAATATGTATGGCACAAGGGAGACCAGCCCCTGCCCTCAACTCTCCACTCTACAGCTACTTGTGCTGAGCTCCCAAGAGCTGCCTTGCTGCCTCTGCTCCCAACACCCCAGAGCACTCTACACAAAGCTCTAGTCCCAGCAGCACTGTCCTGGCCTCCAGCTGCCTTTTCCTCCTCGACAGCCATCCCTGTTGTGCTTGCTGGAGCACTGGACTGCCATCGACCTGCTTTCACAGCCAGAGCAGGGATGTGGCTTCCAGGCTCCTGAGCACACACTACAGTCTGGGCACAAAGATCAATGCAGAGAACACTCCCATCAGTTACACTCAGTAAAGGAAAGCTCACACACTCATGATGACCTTCTGCATCCTTCCTGGTGGAACCAGCTGCAGCATGTCCTAGCTCTCCATGAAAGCAGCCTCTTCAAAGAAACTCCATTGCAGCCAGTGGGTCCCAGAAAGGATCTTTATCCAGCATCTGCAGCCACCCCTCAGGGTGAGGACAGGCTCCTGGGCTTGCTCCCCAGCAGGGACCAAGCAGCTTCTTATTAAATGGGAACAAAATCCTTCAGGCAGTCCTGCTGGCCTTGAAAAACAGAGACTGGGCAACTCTGCTCTCCAACAGCCTATAGGGTCAGGCAGCTGCATTATTCATGTAAGTTTCCCCTGGGGATGCATAAATCAACCCAACCAAGCACACTGCTACCATGTGGGGAGCACAGGTGAGTGATCTGGGGACCAGGTGAGCTGATGGACACCTTAAGCCCAGGGACTGACGTGAGCTCATGAGGCAAGCAGCAGGACTGCAAGCTGGAGGAACAGTCTGGTCAGCTCTTTGTTTCCCTACCAGTGCTCCAGAACACACCACGCTGTGAAGCTGTAGGACCAAATTCTCCACACATTGAGCATCCGGCTACATGACAGCACAGAACACAAAGCTGCTGTGACTCAACACAAGTAAGCAGCAGTGCCAGTTACTCAAACACACGGGTAACATGAGTGCTGTGCAAAGTGCTGTTGCTTCCAAAAGCCAGCCATGCCCAGGTGCTTCATTTCAGGTCCCTGGCACCATCATGAATCACAGGTTAGGGGCTGAAAGGGCTTCAAAAGCTCATTCAGTCCAACCCCTCTGCCAGAGCAGGATCACCTAGAGCAGATCACACAGGAACATGTTCAGGAGGATCTTGAACATCTCCCGAGAGGGATACTCCGCAACCCCCCTGGGTAGCCTGTTCCAGTGTTCTGTCATGCTCACAGTGAAGGAATTCTTCCTCATTTTTACACAGAACTTTCTATGCCTCAACTTCCACCTACTGCCCCGTGGTCATCACCAAGAAGAGCCTGGCTTCACCCTCTTGCCAACTCACCCTTTACGGATTTATAACGTGAATGAGGCTACCCCTCGGGCTCCTCTTCTCCAAGCTGCAGAGCCCCAGCTCCCTCAGTCTCTCCTCATAAGGAAGATGTTCCACTCCCCCAATCATTTTCATGGCTCTACACCGGACTCACTCAAGCAGTTCCCTGTCCTTTTTGAACTAAAGGGCCCAGAACTGGGCCTCCACACTCACAACTCACCCCTAATGATGACAGCTGCTGGGTCAGTTCCAACCCACCTGCTCCTTGCCATGACCTCAACATCCTCTCTGCAGCCCTGTTAAATGAGAAAGGCTGAAGCTATGGAGGCAGTGCCTGCAGGAACAACATGATGCCAGGCCCACCATTTCTCCCTCTGGCCTGGGGAGCACATGGACCACAGAGCCCAGGACCTGAGGTGAAAGAACACACAGACAGCACCACTCAGTTCAGTTGTAGGAATTTATTTTAAATAACCTACAGTTGATTAAAAGGGAACTCATGATAAAAATAGAAGATACTTGTTGAGGAAAGGCTGCAGGAAATGGTCTTCGCACACACACTACGCTAACAATGCCTCTAAGACTAATGATTATAGCAAAAAAAGGTTTCACATTAAAATTCTGCTTTTTAATTGTTTTTTTTTTTTAATTTTTTTTTGTACACAATTACAAAAGAAAAAAATAAAAGCCCTAAAATCTCGAATATTTTCCTTTTTTTTTTTGTTGTTGTTTTTTGGACCAATGCTCATTTCCCTCGAAATTTATTGACCTGTGAAACTTCTTTTTACACAATAAAATCTTTCAAGTAAAAGAAGGGAGTGGGGCTTAGAAAAAAAAAATAATAAATGGGGGTGTGGGGGGGGAAATAAAAGAGTAAAACAGTCTGACAAACCTAAAAAGTAGATATTCTTGAAGTGTACAGAGCGTGTTCAGAACAAAGAGTGATGGGAATGTCATTTGTTGCCCATTTCATTCGTCCTCCAACCCCACCTGCGTGGCCCCCTTTCCCCCAACCCCAAACCTACACGATCTTTAAGATCAAGAAGGCAAAAAAAAAAACCCAAACCCTGACCCCACAAAACCAAAGCAAAATAAAACCTGTTTAAATATTTTAAAATAATTAGAAAGGAATAAAAATTCACATTTAAAAAAAAAAAAAAAAAAGAAAAAGAAAAAAAAGGAGAAAGAACACTCAAGTCAGGAGGCTGCTTTCCCATCAGGCTTTGCTCCGAAGCCAGGTGGTGTGGATTGTTTGCAAGTCATGTCCCAATGCCATGATTGGTTCTCAGTGACAAATTGAAGAGGATTTGGGATTTTCCATGACGCTAGTGACGGCTGTAACAGGTGCGTTGGGTTTCTTAAAACTTTTTTAGTTTCTCTGTTGAATTCTGAAATGGGGTGGGAGGGGAAGGGCAGGGGTTAAGGAGTCCATTTTCTATTAAAATATAGAAGTTATTGCAAAACCCTAACTGTAAAAACGCACCAATATAATTGGAGTTTGTATACAGTAGCTAAAGATTCCCACGCTCTCAGTGTGATGGTGAATTTGCCTGGCGGAAGGTTGACAAATCCCCCATCCACTTGCCCTGCCTCAAGAGAAAAACCACACAAACCAGACAGCTAGAATTTGGATCTCTGAAACAGTTTTAAATAAGTTGTCCATAGGACAACTGGCTCAGCTCCTTTAGGATATTTCCAGGTTATGCTTTCTGCAGGATGTTGGCTGTTTTAGCTGATGCTCACTTGCCCCTTTCCTCCCCCTTCCCCAGCATCCAAGGACAAGTAAGGCTCACAGTTTATCAATCTCCCTAAAAACCAGGCTACTCCCCCGTTATTTTCCCATAAAATTCAGCTCATTAAAAACAGGTTAAAACTCATAGTCTTCCTCTGCCATGTCGATAGCCCAGGCAAACTTCTCTCGCTGGGTTTTGTTATAAATCTTCTCTATAGGAATTCCCCACTTCTTACACCTGCAAAAGAGGAGACACTGTTAGAGCCAACACAGCACAGGCACTCACAGGATCACAGGATGGTAGGGGTTGGAAGGGACCCAAGGACATCATCGAGTCCAACCCCCCCGCCAGAGCAGGACAATACTGTCTAACACAGATCACAAAGGAACGTATCCAGACAGGCCTTGAAAGTCTCCACAGAAGGAGACTCGACCCCTCACCAAGCAGCATGACCATCCCCAGCACCTTCCCGAGCTCTGCTCCATCACAAGACATCACCCACCTGGGCACCACCAGCCTCTCAAGCATTAAGGCCCTGCAGGTTGTCCTGCCTGCTACCTTCCAGTGTGGTGCTGGCTTTGGCTGGCACATCACACTTGCTTCAAGAGGCTCTTTTGTAACTCCTTAAAGCCAGCCAAAGGTGTAAGAGAAGGCCACAGAGACAGACACAGGGGCACTGCTCTCAGCCACAGCCCTTGTCTGCTAGTGGGGGGGAAACCAGACAGCAGTGAAAGGATTGGCTCCTTCCAGCACACCCCAGGCAGATGCTTACCAAGCAACAGAGATCCTGGGATCCAGGTAATTAAGTTTGGAGGTGCCCAAAGCAATCTGCTTGTTCTCCTCCCTATCTGTAGCCTGAACCTCCAGCTTCATCAGTTGCTCTTCAATTCTCTGCACTGCTTTCTTCTTGCTCTCCACTGTCCTGGGGTGGGAAAGAATCAAAATGTTTAACTCCTAATGCCCTGCTAGGGTTGAGATGGCAGCACTGTGTGAACCCAAAGGGACTCTGCTCAAGGTAAGGAATGCCACAAGCCACAAAGGACAGCTGTGCCAGCACAGATGGTGACACAGAACACTCAGCACATGCAATTAAGAACTGACATTTTCAAAGAGGCAGAGCTGAAATCTTAAGCAGCAGTTTTGTTTTACAGGGTTGGAAGTAACAGCCTGAGCTACACTGATGCTACACCCACTGCAGAAGCAGCCCAGCTCTTTAACAGCCACGCTGTGATTCTCCTGTCAGAGCTCCCTCACTCAGTACCCCTGTGGCAATCCGTAGGCTGTAGGCTTCTACCTGAGCAGAACCCCAAAGTGCAGGTGCAGTCAGGTAACTCCCCACCAAAATGCTAGTGCTGCATGCTGGATCCACTGCTCTGCCTGGCCCTGCACAGCAAGGTGGTGGAACACTGCCTGGTGCTCAGCTCAAAGGGCTGAGAGACAGCAGAAATTGATGCTAGTGACTGCATCAGGAGCTGCAGCATTAGACCACCCTGTGGTCCTCATCTTGAAAGCTGTTTCTTCATGAACAGAATAGAGAGGGGAAAAGAAAGCCTGAGGAAGCCTTCCCAGATCATAGGCTGGCAAAAAAGAATGCAGGGTACAGGACCCATGTGAAGTTGAGAGCACCAGGAGCATTGCACAGCCTAGTAACACCAGCCTTACTTTTTAGACTTCTCATCCCTCCGGACCTTGGCATCGGCTTTGGCGCTTTTCAGTTCCCTCCTGGCATCAGCTAACTGCTCCTTCTTGGCATCGATCTAGGAGAGGCAAACCAGACAGCAGCACTGTGAACAAGCTGCTGGCAACTGTGGCAATCACCCCTGGGCAGCACAACCCAGGGAGTGAGTTTGTGAATGTGTTCAGAATCTAGCAGCAGTAAGAGACTCTTCTGCAAAACAGTTAGGCTGCTGCAAAGCCCAGTGTGGTGACATCTGCCCCTGAGAAAATGGGGCCACACATTTCCAAAGAAAGGGTGGTGCTGAGAGCTTTCTTCCAAGCTACAATCAAGCAGGCAAAGGTACTGGCTTGGTCTGGCTAGCAGCCCCGCCTCCAGGCAACTTTTCTGCCACAACTGTACCCCATCAGTACCAGCTCTCTAATGGCAATATGGAATCATGATTCTTGTTTCCTCAGCAGGAATCAGTTCTTGCCCCAAATACTACAGGCTGAAAGCTATTATAGCTTCAATGAGTTGTTCTTCAGTAAATTCAAGATTCAGGGAGATCCAGCATTTTGCATCTTCTGTTCAACCATTCCCTTTAAACATTCCCCAAGCTCTATAATCCAGGGAGAAGGCAGCCATGTTAGGTGTTACAGAAGCAGGGACACTGCAAGGCCAAACCAAAGTCCTTATTGTGAAGTTTTTTCTACATCCAGACCAGGGACAGACCTAACCCCTTTGGACCTCATGGCCTTCACCAGAAACAACCTGAAAAGTAACAGGCCTAGTCAGAAGGGAGTGGATGTTTGCTCTGTGTTCTTTAGGGGACACAAATCAGAGCTGCTGTGAAGTGTCAATGGCAGCAGAACACATAGCTAAGGGATGAAAGGCAGATAAAGGCTCCGGTCTTGGTCTTTACAAGTAAAAGATGACTCAGACTGAAATGTCCCTTTCAGCTCACCACTCCTCCCCAGGCAGGCTCATCTCTGACACAGCACTAACTAGCTTCTGACAGGAAAAAGCAGGCTCTGCTCCCGTTTCACCCCAAGTGAAAGGAAATGTGACTCCCAAGAAGTGGGACTGGGAGGCCTGCCCAGGCCAAGAGCGGGGCTGGGGGTACCTTGCTCTGCAGGTTCATCATGGACTTCTCGAAGGTCTTCGGTGGAGCCCTCTGGTGGTTACACAAAATGGCAACTGCTCTGTTGGCACGGTTATAGGAGAGGATCTTCGCTGGGATGTTGTCATCCGCTGCAAAGCAGAGTGGTCAACAAGTGAGTTCTCCCAGGCTGTGCAGCCCCAGCCAATGTTCCACCAACTCTGCACACTCACAGTGACTGCAGAACTGACGCTCCCCTCCGATGAGCCAGCCTCAACACTGCCTGCTAACTGCAGTCCTAAGAGCCTGACTGTGTCCATCCTGGACCCTAACTCTTTCTGGGATGGTTTTGCTGATAGCAACAAAACCACCATTTGCTGCTCAAGAGAGGGGAAGCACATCCTTGTGCAGTGCAGAGGACAATGGGACCATACTGCTCAAGATACTTTTGGGCTTCACAGATCCAACGTGCCCATTACTCTGTTGTTGAAATGCAAGTCAGCAGCGCTCAATGGAGAGGTTGTGAACAAGCAGCCAAGAAAGATGGGTCTGTTGTTACAGATCCATCTGCCTTGCCTGCCACCTAGAGCACTTTAACAGAAAGCAACAGGAGATTCGGCAAAGGACAGGCATAAAGTAGCAGGCACACCTTGGTGTGCTCACAAGTCAGCTTTGCCCTGCCCCAGTGCTGGACTGCTCAGATACCCCAAGAGACTGTCTGACAGTCAGTAGGAGTTTTTGCTCAGACCTCAGCTCTCAGTGGGAGAACTGCAGGGAGGAAGTGGAGGAAGAGGTAGGGCTTGTGGCTAAGCCAGGTCTGTACTGCAGAGTAAGATCTGCTCCCTCCCTGAGTTTCAAGGACAAGACTTACGATTAGTGAGCTCCTTGAGCTGCTGCTGTAGCGTGATGGAGGCATTGTAAGTACGGAATACCTTGGCTGTCAGTCCCTCCATAAGGTCTTGAAGGTGTTTATTTAAGATACTGGTCTAAGGAAGCAGAAAGGAGATGACAGCATTAGAACTGACCACAGTGCCTGTGAAATCTCTGGACATACAACTGACAAAGACACAGAGCTCATCGCTGAAGCCTGATGTACTCAGACCTGACCACAACAGAGTGGCCGCAACATTACTGAAACCACAGGAAAAGTGAACCAACAAGTATTAGATTGGTTACAAGTACCACAAGTAGTCAGAAGTTTTCTTCATTGTGGAAGTTTTGGTTCCCCACTCATTGAAATGTGCCTGTCCCAGCCCAGGAAAGGTGCCTGAATCACCACAGTGCTCCCAGACAGCCAAAAGTGCAGATGAGGATGGCATCTGAAAATCTGTCACCTCACACATTTATCACCTCTAAGCTCTGAAAAACTTCTCCAGGTCAGAGCCAGCCAGGCTGACCAGGAACAAAGTCCATCACTTCAGGAACCTGTGTGTACAGTGGACAATGCAGACACCATACTGAGACAGACTCTTGCTGCTTTTTGGCTGCTCAAGCCAGCTCTGGATGAAACCATTTCTGGATCAGAGCAGCTGTCAGTGCCTGGTGCAGAGCAAGCCTGCTTATGCTGCTCTACCATCATTCCTCACAATTAGTGATGTGCTTACATTGAGGCGGTCAAAGAGGTCATCCTCAGGCTGCTTGTTCTCCATGAACAGCTGAAGATTCTTAAACACCTGCAGGAAAAGAAAACCAATTACTTCAGGCACGCAGCACTGGGTAGCAGTAATAGACATGAAGCAACACTGCCAGAGGGCCACCAAAACTGTTTTCAGGCAACAGTGATGCTGCTGGTGGATGTCACTTCCCAGCAGGCAAAGACCCATCCCCAGTGTAGTGCTTGTGCTGAAGGTTCCTCCCCAGCTGATAGTGACCCCCAAGCTACCAGCTTATCCTCACTTGCCATTATAACTCCAGTCAGAGACCTCTGAGCCATTTCCCATGGAGTGAAGCTTCCAAATCCCAACCCTTCTTGCTGCTGCATTAAATGTTTTGTAGAGTTCCAACCCAAACAAGTCTCACCGGGACAGGGAGAATAATCAAAGCACCTTTGATTATAAAGAGACCACAAATCCCAGCTGTGTGCTCCAAATCCTCACTTCCCAGCTTCTTTACAACATACATTCTTCTTCTACAGACCCCTAACATACAAACATCTTCAGTTCCACAATAATCAGTTCTCTGCTGTAGCACTGAAGAGGCACCAAGAGACACTAACACCAATAAATTTGAACAAGAAAAATGCCATCTTCCTTAAACAAAGTAGCAAATCCAGCACATGTAGTTTGGAGCTTTTCAGTTGTTCTGCTCTTCAAGAAGCCAACACTTACTACCCACTGTTACTACAGTTACCACAGCACTATACACGCAGTATCTAACAAACTGGGGCATGCAGAGCCATCGGCCAGGTGCAAAGCTCTTAACGCACACCAAAGTGTCATCCAACACCATTTCACAATCATTTATACTCTTACTTGTCATGTGGGCCTAGAATTGCACCATCCACAGGTGACAAAGCCAGTTCTGCTGACCAGGAGGAGACTCAAAAAACTCCTCTACCAGCTGTTACAGCTATCTTAGGCCAGCTCTTGAAACTGAGACCACAGGGGAGAGCAGTAAGATGTTGAAGTATCTCATCTGCTGAGTTACGTCACAGCACCAGCAGGCTTACACACCCGTTATACTGGCAGTGCCTTGGAGGAACATTAACTGACTTGTTTTCTGGCTAGGTACCATCAATCAAGAGCCCTGTTCTTGCCATGGTTGCCCACATCTTTCTGGAATCCAGCCTGTGGAGATGTCTTACCCTCTTCTCAACGGGGACTTTGTTGTAGTATCGGATGGAGTCTTTCCCGAGGAAGTCGAACTCAACCACGTATTCCTGACCATCCAGCTCAGGATGCAGCTTGATATGTTCTACTCTCAGAGAGCAGCAACCCACGGTGTCAGCTGTTTCTCCTTCTTCTTTCTCGTTACCAGCTCTCAGGGCAAGCTACGTTTATTTCAAGACAAGAAAGGTAAGCACTTTAAACCGTCCCAGTTAACACAGATACTGGAAGCCTTCAAACACTGACCTAGAATCAGTAGTGTCCATAGGAGAAGAGAAAGGGAGAAAATGCATTGGAGGGAGTAAAACTGACACAAAATTCTTATGAATTAACCTTAGGTTTTCTTTAAATCTGTTTAAATATCCCTAAAGTCACAGATCTACCTACCTACCAGACTACTGAAGGAGAAACTTAAAGCAAGAAGTGTTACCGTTTTTACCAGTTAGCTGTTATGCAGTAAGTCAAACTAAGACAGCTCTGACTAATGGAAATCCATTTTTAAGAATCAAACTGACTTCCAGTCTGATACAAACCCCATAAAGTTCAGTTGTTCATCTTCTCTGATCCCTTCTCTTCACTGCAGGCTAAATAACTGCACTTTATATAGCATACAGGACACTTTGGGTTATATAAATCACCTAAAGGCTACATTTAGTTGCATAAAAACTGTTTTTTTAACAGTACTGGCCCCAACCAATTTCTAATCTTTGAAGAAAAACCTTCTTATGTTGCTCCATCAAACTCTCCCTATCTCATCCCACAGGGTTTTATCTTTTTCTCTGTGTGTGTTCATAGGAATGTAGAATTATTCCAATCAAGGTTCACTGGTTCACACCAAACCATTCTGAACAAAACCTGTTAAATAGGATGGTCAAGACACCATAGGCCAGGGTAACAGCTCCCTGGGAACTGGTTTTAAGTAGCTTTAAATGCATCGATACAACTGCAGTTTGCTTTGTGCTGAGGTGGAAAAATCAGCATAATTATGAAACCTCATAACTGTGACCTCAAGCTAAAGAGGTAACAAACCAGCAGAAACTCCCAGCAGGAAAACTGAAACAGCTGGAGACAAAAGGCCCACACAAACTTCCCAGTGATCCAACTGGGCAGTTCTGGAACCAGGCTGTGAGTTTTGCCTGAACTAAAACAATGCTGCCTGAAATAGCCACGTTCAGTACAATAGTTCATCACTCTGGATTCCAGGTAGCGGGAAGGAAAAGGAGAGGGGAGCCTGCCCACCGGGAAATCTCAGGATACCTTAGTAACTGGGCTCAATTCTGCCTCAGGAACAGACATACGACATTCTCAAGTACCCCCAGCAGGACAGGGAGGGTAAGAGGAGCATGCTGGGGAAGCAGCCTTACTTTGTCAATGAAGTAGAGCGCCACAGCCCTCTGCCGTACTTTCATCTCTTTGGATTTCCAATCTTCTCGGTACTGGTTCCGGATTTTATCTACACACTTCTTCAACCTCCGGGCTGTCTCATACTTCTGCCAGTCCTTCTCACCCTGCAGAGCGAGGAGCAGCATGACCAGCATTAGAGAGCAGGCAAAGCACCAGCTCCAATCTCAAGGCTTTACAAGCCTGCGTGTGGCAAATGGCCTCACTGTACAAAACCACCGAGATTCTGCTGCTCAACAGCTCAGCGTCAAACTCTGCTGCCAGGCAGCTGTAGGTAATTCAGAGCTCCACATTAAGTGCTTCCACAGAAGCAACTATAAAGAGAAATGATTTTATGTCTTCCCATGCTTCTCAACATAGAAATGGTTTCCTCTGCCCTATTCAGATGACACGTGTTCTTTCAGCTGTGTAATTAAACACCCATAAAATGTAAAAGCAACATCGACAGTTCATCATCATCATTATACATTCAATGCATGGCAAGAAGAGGGCATGAATTCATAGGGAACAGACATTTTCCTCTCTATTTGTAGGACAAATCCCTTGTTTTTCAACTCTGGAGGAAAAAAAATAAATTCTCAAAGAAAGAGGTCATGAGAAGAACTTCAATCCTACCCCAGAAGCTGAAGGCTTTGAACATCACTGTTTTTATGGAATTGATCTGTTGACTGCTTACTTGCTCCCACAGCAGGGTTTTTTTTTTCCCTTCAGTGATAAGCTCCTCATCAACCTTCTCAGCCAGAAGCCTGGCTGCATTTTTAGTTTTACAATTGACTACTTAGCAACCCATGGTTATAACTACGTTACATGATTCAGCAGGGGAAGGTCAGGGCCCTAAGTAGGTAAGACATCCACCAGAGCAGGTCTGTTCTTGGATAAATTGTTTCCTTTTGGGTTTACACAAGGTAAAGGATTTCTACTAGGAATGACACAAGAATACTTTTCAGCAGACATTTTCCAGCTCTCATCTGCTCTCCTGGGCAGTAAGTGCATTCCTCCTATCCAAGGGGGAACTGAAGCACAGAACCTTTCCTGGTTTTCAATCAGTGTGGAATGAAACAGCACAAGAGCTTTATTTTCTTTCTCTCCCAGCCAACAATTACATTTGCTTCTTGGAGACATGACTACTATGATTCTTTTATTTAACTAGATCCTTACCTTAATTCTGGAGCTAGGGTTCAACATGATGTATTTGATAGAGCCTTGGATGTTCTCAGTCCATGACACCAGCCAGGTAACCTTGTTGTCATGCCGGACCTCTTTCCATTTGTGTCCTGGTGGAGGGGAAGGGATCTTGGAGTCCCTGCAGAGAATTGCAAAACCCTCAACTAGTTAGACTTTCAAACATCACTCTTCAAAGCAGAGAAAGTAATGAGGATCAGTACACAAGGAAAGCACAGAGTAAAACTGTGGTGAGGTTAACTACACATTTCCACAAGCAGGAAAACAAGTGACTTGAAGTGAACAGATGAGAAATGTAACTGCTGTCAGTATGTATCTGCTGAAGAACTGTACTATAGGTAGGAACACATTGCTAGGAACAGCTCTGATCTGTGGACACTGCAATAGTGCAGGCACTTCTCAGAAGGAGACTAAAGAGAAGCCCAGCAAAGTTTAGCTTTTGATACAGAGCAAGACAAAATAAGGCAAACTACCCAAAAGAAAAATTTCCTGGCAACACTAGCAGGAAAGACTGAGCAGATGTAGGCTATGGGCATGAGGAAGAAAATCCATTGACAAGAGTTGTACATGAAACCCGTGATAGCCTCACTCAGTTTTTGCTTGTGTGACTCAGTTTCTTAGCCACAGAGGAACAAGATAAGCAGCATACATTTCTACAAGCTTGAGTCTCAACCTCTCTAGGATATTTAAAGGGAAGCTATCCTATCTGGAAAGCAGAGCTAGAGTGTGAAGCAGCCAGTGCTCACTTGCTGCAGTTAATGATGATGTCTTCTGGCATGATGCGTCTCTTCAGCATGCCCATTTTGGGATGGTTCCCACGACCTCGGAAGAGACCTGGAGGTTCAATTTTGAAGTTGGCAATTCTCTCCTTGTGGTTGTCCATCACACAGTAACCATATTCCTTCAATAGCCGCTCGTTCTCCTCTTTGATTTTCTGGAAAGAAAAAGCCAGAAGTGAAGATGAAATGCTACATCCAGCACCACACACTGCTCTAAGTGCCAAGATTTAAAAGTAGTGTAGTGCAAATGTAAAAACAATCACAGAATCACCAAGTAGTTTGAGTTACAAGGGGACCTTTACAGCTCATATAGTCCAACCCCCCTGCAGTAAAAGCAGGGATATCTTCAACTAGAACAGGTTGCTCAGGGCTCCAACCAATGTGACCTGGAATGGTTCCAGGAATGAGGCATCTACCTCCTATGTGGGCAACCTGTACCAGAGCTTCACCACCCCAATCATAAATAATTTCTTCTGTTCTATCCAGCCTAAATCTCCATCTGTTAGTTTCAAGCCATCACCCTTTGTCCTGTCACAACAGGCCCTGATAGAAGATCTGTCCCCATTTTTCTTATTTGCCCCTTTAAGCACTGAAAGGCCACAATAAGGTCTTCTCAGAGCCTTCTCTTCTCCAGGCTGAACAACCCCAACTCCCTCAGCCTTTCTTAACAGGAGAGGCATTCCAGAGATTTGAAGCTGAATGCTGAAGATGCAGCTCAAAAACCCCAAGATCTCTACCATGCCAAGTGCTGTGTCAACACACAGAGCAGCAAATCATGAAATGCACAAATGAACTGGAAAAAGTGAAAGAATGTTGGAAAATTATCTTAAAACTTGTACTTGAGGGAAAATGATTAGGTCTGGTGGAGACACCTACAGTTTTGCCACAAACAGGCATTTAGTTCTATCCACACATCACAGCTATGAGGGCAGCCCCAGCACAGTACTGGTATTTCATAGTCTGTAGTCAGCATTTGACATCCACCAGACTTTACATCTTATTGTTTATGTAGAAAAACTCAGACTTCTGTGTTTGATCTCAGCATCAGAAAGTAGGCAGAAGAATGTCTCCAGTCTGCCACATGTCAAGCCTGTGTCAGCAAATGGTCTCATAAACAAAACACAATCTCCTAAGTAAAAATGTGCTGAGATTTCACTGCATACTTCTGTGCTTGAACTCTAATTATATGGAAGGAAAAAATAAAAACACTGTAGCTCAAAATAAAACATCTGACCCACAGACAGCACTGGCATGCCAGCTAAAGAACTAACAGAAAAAGCTACTTCTGCTCCATTGCAGGGAGCTGAAAAGGGCTCACCCACACATCTACCAAGCGGAAAGAGCAATAAGATATGGGCTCTATTTTAGTAGCACCTTTCTGACCCCAAAGGCCCTTCCAAGCTGCCAAGCCCCTCAACTAAAAGGACAATCACTGTAGCATTGCAGAAGACCAACTTAAGTCTTGGGGCAGGTTTCCAAATTCCATTGCAGTACATCCCAGTCATCTTAAAACTATTTAGTTCTCTCCCCACAAGCCACTGCAGTCATGATACTGGAAAATTAAGTTTGTGTTTTATTCACAAAACCGCATTACCTAAGATTTGTTCTCTCATTTTATTCACTAATGTCACTGCTGAGTCCTTTCCATCATCCCTAACATTGCTCTCCAAACCCTTTGAGCTTCTAAAATGAAAAATCTACCCTTAACTGAGTATCCACAGCACGTTATTGGCCAGCGACCAAAGCACCCATGAAGGCAGCACCTATGATTCTCTTAAGAAGGATCAGGAGCTTTAGCCCTATTAGTATCACTTTAAGTCAGGATAAAGATTCAGCTGTAAACAGTGCTTTGTCAAACCACCTGAGCTGATCAGCAAAGATTCCTGCAGTTAACATGAAAGTAACAATTTGAAAGCTAGTGAATACTGACTTATAAGCAGCAAGGCAGGCAGAGGGATGATTGCATAAAGATGTTTACAAAGCCAGCCAAGAATCAAGAAGTCTCCTAGAATTCCCTCTGGTACCTGTTTCTCCTCCTTGGACATCTGTTTCCTAGCTTCCGACTGAGCTTTGAAATACTGGCTCATGTGGGTGAAGTCACACTTGCTGAGGTTGGTGATAGTGCTCTTCTCTTCAGAGGTCATTTCCTTGCAGAAAGAAAGTAGGGCTTTAAGTAAGTTTTCATGCACAGCAGAACTCACCCTACCCCAGGCTGTTTCAACAGCAACAACAGACAGGTTCTCACAATATTCCCCAAGCTCTTGCACGTGCTTCCCTCAGCTGGGGTCACAGAGAAAAGGACAAGCAGCAGAGCCTGTGGAGTGCCAGCCTTCCACTGCTCTGATCTCGGTGAGCACTAGGCAATGCTGTGCCAGCTACTACACCCTGAACAGTGACTGGAACTGCTAGGGACAGGGACAAAAAAAACAGCAGTAACCTATCTAGGAAAACTGCAACTTATCTAAAGGTTTGATCTTACAGCTGATGACCGAGGTGAAGTTCTAAGGTTTAGGTCTTTGCAAGGGGTTTCCTTCTAATATAAAGCTGGCTCTTCACCAAGGCATTTAACAGTCAGATCATCTCCACCCCATCGTGCTCTAAGTGGCAAACCTGGCTGGGAGAAGCCTGACTTGTTAGTTTAGAAGAGCATTTATGACAGGGTCCTTCCTGATGAAACTACAGGATAAACTGCAAACTTCAGAGCTATGATCTGATGCTGCTGTCAGCAGCCTGACTAGCTTTCCTGTGCATGGGACAGTAGCCCTTTTTCACAGCTCAGCACTGAGACAACACTGAGCAGTCACCACAGCCCAGCACTACATGCTTACCTTCCTCCAGTCTTTGAAGAAGTTTTTCCTGAATATCTCCTTTGTAGTGTACTCATGATCAAGCATTTTTGCAAAGAACGTGGCAACTTCTTCTGCTTTGGTACTCAGCTTCATGACTTTACCTGTGAAGAAAGGTTTCCTTTTTAAAGAAAACAGTAAACAGGAATTGAAGGCAGAAAGAGGCCACAGTAACTACCTTAAAGACGCTGTATTTTTACCACAGAGGAGTTTTCCTTTTAAAACATTACACAGTGCAGCAAATTGGATGGACAAAGGAAGCAGTGGAGCACAATTGCTTGACTTTCATTGTAAACATTTGGAAAAAAGTTTCCTCTGAACTCTAAACATTATAAAAAGCAACAGCAATGTGATGTGAGGCAGATCTGCGAGGCACAGGGCAGGAAGGGGAAAAAGGCCTCCTGCAGGAAACCCTACGCTGAGACACCCCAGTGGTGTGCTCGCTACGGGGAGATTCTGTTGTTTGAAGTGGAAGAGATGAGGGGGGTTTATTACATTTCATATTCAGGCACTCAGACATATGGGAAACACAGCCTCTGTATTCCTCTTTACTCACAGAAGGACTCCACTTTGGAACACCTCTTCCAGGCTTCAGCTATTTCTAGCCAGGAAGAGCCCTTCCTAGGGATACACCACAAATAGGCTGCAAAGTGATGCCAAATATTTAACTCTCCTTCATTGCAGGGAAATGGGTCAGGATGCTGCTCATCGTTCCCTTTGCCGTGGGAATGCACTCCTGTGTCTCCAAATCAGACCCAAAGGTAGTAATTTTTGGGAAAGCCTGAGCTTTCAGGGAATGAAGAGGTCACAGTTCAGCCCATCCACAAGACTGCGGTACAAAGTAAAGCTGCTGCAGTGGAAGGCTGAAAAACACAGGGGACAAGAGGCTGCTGCAGCATCGAAGCTGTGGGTTCAACAATCTAACATTCCTATCGAGTGTCTTGTTGGCCCAGATTGCATTCCTGATGATATGTGAGGTGCCAGAGATCACTCTGAAGGGTTTTGCATGCAGCTCACATCGCCAGCTTGTTGCAAGAAATATTTAAAGTCGCAGTGGGCTGGCAGACAGTCAACACCTGTGGAGCTTTTAACGACTGTTTTAGTGCACAAAAGTGAATACAAGAAACACTGCTGTTGATTGTTGATTCTATGCTCTTGGAAAAATATCACACTTGATTTACTACGTGCTTGAAAGAAGTTGCATCATCTCCAAAATTAAAGCATGAGAGTCAGCTATAAAGCTTTAAGATCTATAAACCCTCGTAAAACAGGGCTTAGCAAAAGGTCCTCCCAAAGATCTGAGAAGATTCCACAATTAAATTAAACCAACAGTAACTCTGCCAATTTTTTAAGCTGCAACCTAAAATACAGCATTTGTTTGCTTATAACAGGAAATGGGGGAAGGGAGAGACAGCAAGGGAAACCATTTTTCCAGGCTGCAAGTCCAGCTTGGAAGAGGCAGTTGAGTTAGGAACATATCTGGGGCTAAAATGACTGCACTTTTCCCAGAGAGCTGAAGGCTTGGTTGCCTTTATTGAATCACTTCAGAATATATTTCACTGGACTCGATTTCCTCTTTTTATTTTTTTTAAATGAAGGTCTGAAGGGGTTTTCAGTGGCAGGGATGGACTTTGAAATAAGAAAAAGATTCATCCCAGAAGCATAACTATTAGTTACCTGACTCAAAAACTGACAGCCAGAGAGCAACTGGAAGACATCACAAGCAGAAGAGATCACATGTCGAGGACTGAAATGCATCATCTGCCATCATTTACACTTCTACCTTGCTCCACTGACAGAAGGACATTCAAATCCAAGCCACCTTTGGGGTGCCAGCAGTAGCTTGTTAGCCCACAGTCACTGTAACCTACCAGTCAAGCCCTACGTGTTGGCTTTGGTGTTTCCAGCTCCTACACGGAGCCTGGCATTGTAGGCACTAACAATAGCTTTGGCAGTCATTGTGTCAGATGAAAAGCAGTCTCACCACAGTGCGGTCCCCAGGCAAGGGACAAATTCCTCCAGTGACAGCCTGCAGCAGGGCAGCTGGCTGGCCAGCCAGGGTGTGATTATTGGACCCCACAAATCATCCCAGGATAATCTTGAAATTAGGTGATGCCTGGTGAGCACAGACAGCAGCTCTCAGCAGCTGCTGTGTAAATCAGACAGCTGACTCTTTGCCTAGCCTCTCAAGGAAGACTTATGTGATTGCTTTATTGGCCACCCTGTAACTGTAGGGCTCATTAATGAATTTCTGCCACAAGAGGTTGAAAAAAATCCCTGCATTTCCTAGAGGTTACAGGAAATAGATGGCTAGACAGACAAGGAGCTTATTGCTGCCTGCACTGAAGGGACAGCTACAGCCCAACTGCCTCTCCTTTTCTCTAGACAGCAGAAGAGATACCACACATTCTTCTACAGAGGAGAAAAATTCCAACTTGGTATCAAATCCTTCTCAAACCCTAAGACAGAAGTTTGTAGACATCCCTGATCACTGTGCTACTTGCTTGGAGACAGCCTTTATTAGGCTGCAATATGTTTATGTCACTACACTGCTGCTGAGATGAATGTCATCTCTCAGTATTTAAAAACACACTGTGGTGTCACATGCAAACAGCACACTGCTCCTGGAGCAGTTCCATGCCCAGATGTCCCCTTCACCAAAAATTACATTTTCATCCATTCAAAAGCCTCCCACTTAATCCAATCCTGGGTTAATGTGATCCTTCATTTAACATGATCACAGGACTAAAAGGAAACATACGGGTCATCAAGCCTGGTCTCCAGCAGGCATCACATCATATAATTCCTTCCACATGAGCCTCTAACCAGTCAGCCCAGCATATCAGAATCCCACACCAATTAGTTCTACCACACACAATGGTTGGAGAGTCAGACTGTGACTTACATCAGAGGGCTGTGTCCTTGGGGCCAGGGTCATCCTGTGCATTCCTACAGGAGGATCTTACTCATCTGTATCCAAATTCAATTGTCTTTTATTTCACTCATGTCAACAAATGATTATGAACTTTGCCACCGATGATGGAAGTTGTAATTCATAAGGTTCAAGCAGAGAGAGCAAGCCTAAAGGTGACCAGTGATGAAGCAGCTACAATTAAGTACTCTACCAGTTACACAATGCTACTCTTGGATTTAAGACTCTTAATTGTTAAGAAACCTGAGAGATATACTACCACAGAGAGAGAACAAGTCCATCTCCATGTCAACTTGATTAGCTGAATTCAGCAGGCTGTTCCTTTACAGATCCTTCCTTTGCTTAGCCCTGAAAGAACTTCTTTTAAGGCTGACCACTAAACTAAAACCACCTACTCATCTCTTTAGTCCCCAGAAGTATGCCACAGTACTCTGAGGATGTTTATTTCTCTTCCCAGTAAGTGGAAACATAGACTAACTCACCATCATAATAAAACTTGACATTTTCAGGCAGAGGTTCATATGGTGGAGCAAATACAGGACCTTTGTGCTCTAGGAACTTCCACTTAATGCCTTCAGGGTAGCGTTCTTCTTCCCACCTTCAAGAGAGAAATAGGAACCAATACAATTTTAAGCTCCTAATCATTTTATTACTATGTGGGTATAAGCGAGTGTGCTAAAGAAAATCAGCAAGCAGTCATTGCTTTGCTGGGAGCAGACCAAGTACAAACATTCAATGCACTGCCACCATTTTTTTTTAAATTTTCCCCCCACTTTTTTTAGGTCCATGTCCATGAACAGAACACCTTGGGCCATGTGTTGTCTGATGAGACCAATGCCTTCAGCTGCCACTTGCTGTTCTTTACACAGAATCACACAGCTGAAAATGCTTAGAACTTAAGAAAACTAAGAATTCAGCAGTGTAGAGCAGGGAGGATCACACCAAATTCAAGTCAGCTGTGATCTAATAGCAGGCCCAGGATGCCTGCTCAGCAAAGCCAAACAATTGCAGTATGTTACACTGCTGCTTTCAGATGTGGACAAGTACAGCATTAAGGGCAGAGATAAAAGAAACAGATGTTCATTTACAACCTAAATGAGAACAAACCTGCTTGGAAGAGAAAGACTGAAACCTGCTTGGTCATCTTAAATTCATATCAATTCTTTAGGTAAGAAAAGTGTACTTGAGGAAAAACAGAGCAGCAGAGGGAAATAGCAAAGTTGCTTAGAGCACCTCCATAAAAATGTTTTGCAAATGATGCATTAGGTACAAGAACACAGCGAGGCAGGCGCCACCAAGCCCACGTTCCAGCTGAACACAGGCAGCAATTCATCTACAGAGAAAAGGGGTCCTGCCAGGCCAGTATCCTCCCTCCCGTTCCCAGTACCCTCTGCCCACCCCACTGACTCCACACTCCTCCCCTCCCCTCTAACACTTCTTTCATGATTACCAGATCATGCTGCTGGCAGAGGATTCCCTGCTGAGAAAGGCTATTTTACCGTAGTGATCAATCAACTGAAGACCATTAACCTGCCACAGGCCTCCAGACAACTTTGTTGAGCAGCCATGACAATAAAAAAAAGTTTAAGCTTCCTTCTAGTGTCAGCCCTTCGGAGCAGTTCCATTTCGGGTGCAAGAGCAGCTGAGAAGAGACGTGCATGTCCTGCATGCGTCTCGGCTGTGATGTACAAATCCAGATTACTTCATCCCTACCAAGATAACAAGGTCACTGTGCAGGATAAGCACTGCACGGAGAAACAAAGAGCTGCTGCTAGAAGTCACTTGAAATACTTCACTGGTGCCTGTACATCAGTAATTTAGGAACAATAACAGCATGGGACAGGCACAGTGCGGTACTGTAGCACCATCTTTGCCCACAGCACTAGACCTGATTTTGTCTTATGTGAAGCACAGCAACATCTTGAACAGCAAAACGCACAACCCAGCTTTCAGCACAAAGCCTACATGCCAGATTTCAGCCCCTGGCTGGGAAGAAGGTTTGAGTAAACTATGCTGACAGAAGAAACCAATATTGACATTTGAAGTTTAGATCCCAAATATTTACATTCCCAATGATTGGGGTTTCTAAAAAAAAAAAAATAATTAAAAGTTTAAAATCTAAATATTTTGTCAAACATAGGCTTAGGTTCTTCCACCCAGAAGCTTCTTCTAGCAAAATAAATCTAAATCATTGGCCTTTGCTTCCAGGCAGGAAAAAGGTTATCCTCTCTGACACTGAGTATTTTTATTGTAGAAAGAATAAAAATGAGGGGAGTCATCTGCAGTAGCTATGACTTTACAGAACAGGTTTGTTAAGAATTCTTGGTTTTCAGATGTGTTTTTTTTAAGATTTATCACTCTGGTAGTTATTTGATGAGACATTTTGCTCCTCTACCCATTCCTGTCCTTTTAGAAAGGCAGCATGCAAAAGGAGTACTAAAAAGCAGCAGTTTAAACAGACAGCTGAAGGACATTGTGCCTTCAGGGAGGCCTACAAGAGAGCAGAACAAGATCCATGAGGTGGTTCTGAAGTCCAAAGTTACCAAAATGTTTGACATAAAAGAATACAAACCATTTTCAATCCCACCTCCCCCTTCTTCCTAAACCTCATACACAAGTGTTAACACAAAAGGTAAAAGTGAGCCTCCTGAGGTTAGCCAATTTTTCATCCTCTTGTTTTTAAACAAAAAAGCCCAATGTAGCTCCTGGTCCTAAAGCAATGTCCTATAGATGATTTTGCAAGAGTAAGGAAAGGAGTCTTACTAATTTCAGCAGAAACTGCTAATTAATCATACACATTCCTCAATTAAATCCCACATCAAACCTGTCTAAGAATGCCAAGATATGAATAAAACCAAAATGTACTTCAGGGATATGTTACTTCAAGGAAATGAACTTGCTACAAGGTGGGAGAAGTGCTCCTAAGGTATACTTCTGGATGACATATTCTTCACACACTGACAGGGTGTGAAAATGACCTCTGAAGTGCTCCGCATGCTGATGAACAAGGCCAATGCCTTGGGAATGTCTAGCATAAAGTATTCACATAAGTGAGGATGAAAATGTGCAAGGCAGCGAGCCCTTGAGGAAACAGCCAAAAAAAGATATCAGATGTTCAGAAAATTGACTCAGATGGAACACAAAATGCCCTTAAGAGACACAACTGAAGTGCAGATGAAACCCCGTCCAAAGACACTACAGAGAGCTGCAGACGGACGACAGGAACATGGGCAGAAGGGTGCAGTTACCTGCTGCCAAATTCTGCAGAACATGCTTTCAAAGGCAGTTTGCCTCAGCAGTAAGCACCAACCACAGTGCTTAACCCAGCTACCTGGGACTGTGCTGCCAAGGCAGGAGAAGGGAGAACAGGACAGCTTTCCAGTAAAGGTTTGCTGTTGAAGGATACAGACTACAGTAAAAGGGAGTTGTGGTAACAGAATATTGAAGTTAGACAGAAGCAGCAAGGGTACCTGAGACAAAGCCAAAAAGACAACAGATCGTTAAGGCTTAAAGAGACCTTCTGTAGCTCCCTGCTGCTTCGTGTCCCTTTAGTTTGCTAATGTCAAAGCACATTGAAAATGTGCTGTCAAAGGGACTGAGAAAAAAGTGGATTGCTCAGGGGAAAAAGAAAAAAAAAAGCAGTACAGTTTTGGGAGGGGCCTGAAAACCAAAGAGAGTGTAAAACTATGAAAAAAATACACAAGTGCTGATATTCTGGAGAAGCTGTGACAATCAAAGAGAAATATACAAAGACTATGAACACTACAGAAGAATTTTTCTGCTTAAAAGGTGAGTCAGTAAGAGTGACAATAAAGAGATAGAAGACTGAACCTGAAAGGACTAAAGATTGCAAAGGCATTCCCCAACACTACAGATCTAGTCAAAGTAGCCAAATGATCTGAAGAAAGAAAATGCTCATGGAAACATCCTCAAAAGGTCATAAAAATACATTAGAGGAGATTGTAGGAGTGCAGAAAACACACACACTTTTGAAAATTACACAGGCATTAAACTGAGGGACATACGAAGGCTAAACTTCAAACCACACCAATAATAGTTTCTCAAATGTAGCAGTGACAACAGTTTAAATTGCTGTTGATAGTTGCAAAGGCTGCAGCAGTTCTGACACAGAGCACTAGTGATGCAGCACAAGCCTCTCTTCTAAGTGAACCAGGGAGTTCAGATTTATTTCAAAAAGTCTCTAAAGAAATTGAAGAGTGATTGAAAGCACAGCTTCAGAAGCTCAGCCCTGTCACTTTAGCATCTTGGGCAGCCCCAGCTTAACTGGTCACTTGACCAACAATCATTTTTGTGCCAGAGGCAGGAACAGTTTTGAGACACACAGTTGGCATCCAGCTAGAATAAAAAGGTGGACACCCACTCATGGCTTACCCTCTATATACACAGGTGATATCTGCTAGAACACTGGCTAACATTTCTGCACATCTTTGTACATTCTTGCTGATACCCCCCCGAGCCTACAAGCTTTGATATTGTTCTGCAGAGTGTCAGCAAGGAGCAGGTTGTAGGCACAAGAATATCAGGATCTGATCATTCTGTAGAGATGAGAAAAAAATCCCAGAGACTCCACAAACCCCCTCTATTTCTTGTCTTAGTCCTATCAGAAGAGGTATTTCACTTCTGCTTCAGAAGATGAACACAGTGAATCTGCTCTTTATATAGAGCTTACCAGAAAGTAAGCCAATTATTGAGAAGAAATGCTCATGAATCAACAAAAGAGAAAGCCAGATGTGCTTATTCAGTCAGCATGGGAGGGTAACAGGGAAAGGCCAGGTGCAGAGGCAGACCTACAGCACTGACATAGTTACCATTTCCACTTCTGCTCCTCTTCTTTTTTCGGTTTCTTTCTCTTGTCTGCTTCAGGGATTTTCTTGTCTTTGCTCTTAGCCTTCTTTGCTTTGCTGTCCTGCAAAATGAGTAAGGGTCTCTTAGAACAAGCTGCTGTCATGCTTTCCATGACAAGAGGTTTTAAAACTATAACACTGTCTCTTGTGGTATATAAATTTGACCACAAACAACTGAATTCCTGAGGCCTCACTACATAAATGTGCTCTTCGATCATCCTATTAAGTCAAAGTCCGCTGATGGTCCCAATTCTGTCGTAAGCCAAATCCTTTTATTTTACATCTGGGACATGCTAAGTGCAAAAAGCCAGTTTTCTGCTTCACCTGGTAAGTGACAAGTCTGGGTCAGAGTAACATCACTTTGTAGAGAAATGCACTCCTTGGCTTGCACTACTGTATCTAGTCTGGCAAATGTCTCAGAGCACACTCACACCAGTGAGGTAACTTCTGGGAACGTGCTGGTATGTGCTCACCAGAGAGACACTTCCAATGAACTAAAGAATTAATCACATTGCCAAGGGGTGCTTGCAACATGCATCTCGCAGAGGTGGAGACTCAAATTATGGCTAATCTCTCTTTACCAAGTCCCTCTCTAAAGAAATTTCAACTCTAGGCTACACCTAAAAACTTTATAAGCATCTTTCTAGCAGTTGATCTCAGATTAATCTCCTCTGCTTCTGAACTGTGCCACGACAATTACCATTTATTGTCAGTAAGGCTCCTCCACCCTCTGTGATCTACTGAACAGAAGGACTGTGCATTGCCTGGAAGCTCACATTTTGGTGGTATCATCTTCATCCATTGTTTTAAGAGTAGGAGAGAAAGTTTTCCTAATGTATTATATATTATGGCTCAGGAAAGTTATCCTGCAACACAGCCAAGAATCTATCACACACAGCTTTGGCCCAGACTGTCCCCTGCCTCCTTACCCTTGTATCAGATGGACCCTGCTCTACACGATTCAACACCAAATTGTATTGATCACAGAAATAAACTAATCTGTTAACATTACCTCTTCTTCTTCTTGTTTCCTCTTCTTTGCTTTCTTTATGTCTTCTGTTTTGATTTTCTTGGGTTTGTACTCGATGCTGTAAGAACAAAAAGACCAACTGATGAAAATAATCAAAGTTCCAGTACAACGAAATAAAGAAGTCATACAAAATTTGTGTGCACAAGTTCACAATGTTTATGGGATGCTCTGTTTCTAAAGAATGTAATTTTATGCCCCAGTGTCTGGGGGGGGGCATAATGTCTGAAGAATCTCTATACAGCAAAATAACCTCTACAGACTGCCGAACTAAGCATTACCTTTAATGGAGAATGGATCCAAAAGCAGCAGCCACCCAGTGATTACCTCAGATGAGATAAATGGGCTAAAACTTAGTGGCATGTTTATCCCCAACTACTTTTCTGATCATCAGCCTGGAATCTGCCCATAAGGCCCACTTTTTGCATCCCCTATTAGGTCAAACAATAGCAAAATTGACTACTGGCAACTTCTTAATCTTTCCACTGCAGACATGCGATGGGAGGTCACAAAAACTTAACAGAAGGCAGCAAACGATTACACAAAAGATGTCACACCCATTGCTCTTGGAAACTGAGAAATACCACACAGGGACAGAATGCCATTACGGGAAAACCCTTCCAAGCCTTTAACTCCAGACTGCTAAGAAGGACATACTAAAGAGATGGATGTACATAGATGGTGACAGATCACAGTGGAATGTATCTGACCTCTCCTTCTACTACACTAGGCAAATGTCAGATTTAGGGACAAAAGTCCCCAGTACAACCCACAACTCTAGGTAAACCACACTACACAGTGCAGGCAAAGCTTCCTCTGGCCCCTAAACAAGCTGACAACCCATCTTCTCATTCTTGTGCAGTGATTTCTTCACCCAACAGAAACCACTGCAGCCACTTAGCTAGTATTAATACCTCACTTGCTCCAATTTATGTTCCAGTCTTCACTGCTGTCTTTTCTCTATCTACCTTCTGGGTATTTTTCTTTTTTAATAGCTCTGCAACACTTCACAGCAGTATCTGCAGAAGCAGGAAATGGCATTTTGCCTTGGACACCACAAATACTATCTTTGTCTGGCAGAGAAATTGTAGTAACATAAGGAGTCTGGTCTCAAACCTGCAGTCACCCATGTGAACAAGCCTGTGCTGGTGACCTGAGATCCCACCTGCTCCCTCGATGTTATCTTTTCAAAAAGGCAGGCAAACATCCAAGCCACCAGCACCCACGTCACTTACTCATCATCTTCTCGAGGTCTCTTCAAGGGTTTGGAGTCTTCTTTCGGAGATACGTAAAACCCATCATCATCTGGCTCATCTTTAATACGTGGTGGACTACAAAAAGAAGCAAGGAAAGTCTGTTTTTACTTCAAAGAGGAAGTTTCTTGGAAACCAGCATCAACTCTTCTGAGAAATGACCACCTCCAAAACAAGCATGTCTTCTGGTTCCCAAAGACCTGAGGTGTGGCATTCTCTGAATACCCACACACAGCATAAAGAGAGGGTCATTCAGTCTCTACATATTTACCATTTCTTAAGCAATATCAAGACCAATTTCAGCTGCTTAGATTTCACCATGTTCCTTTGAGGCTTGGAGCAAAAAACTGTAGCTTCCAGCACTTAACTGAAAACTGAAATGTGCGTGTGCAGTCAAACTGACACTATTTAGTTTCAATTCAATATCCTTATTGAGCCTAATAAGCAAGAAAAAGATCATCAACTAAGCAAATATTTGAAAGATATTCCTCTGAATCTTTAACCAGACGAAGGAACAAAGATTTGGCAAAGTTAAACTGATCAGTGTCTTTCCACTGTCCAAACTGTAGGAAGTAAACAATCCCATCCCTTTCAACAGACCACAAATATTAAGTCAGGCTTAATATTTTCAGCCATAATGTCCCCAGTAGTAAGAATGAAAAATAGAGTATCAGTGCAAGAGAGTCTATCCCTTTAAACTAACTCATTATTTTCAGATTTCACAGAAGCATTTCACTTATCTTCATAAAGAAAAGGACATCTCAAAGAGTCCAAAATTACATTTTGAAGCACTTAGTGCTGCTCCAATCAGGTAGGAAAAGTAACAGTGCCATTCTGGGCTTTCCTATTCGTATTCAATCAGCAATTTCTAGATTAAATTGACTAAGTTTCCAAGTCAACATGTGGATTTTGCAATTGGCTGCAGGGAAAGAGGGAAAAAAAAACCAAAACCGAAAACCACCAGCATTCTGCTTTGTAGATCACTGTCAGCAAGAGACACTGTGGAATCTTATTTTAGCTGGTAATGCATCCATGAAGCAGAACAAGGCAGTTTGTTCTTTAACAGCTGTAAAGCCACTGCAGTGCTGGCAGATGCAACTCCGAAGAAACAGATACATGCTGCTGTAAGAAGCCATTTCTGTGGCACTGCCTGTGATTAACCGAGACACAAGTCTGCAGCACGTAGACAGTTGCAACATATCAATGGAAAAAGAGGACTTTGTCCCATTTAATTTATTCTCCCCTGCAGTCAGAAATCTAAAACTACTGTTTATTAAGTTACTAGGATTTTTATCCAGTTTATTTTAACACTGAAAGATTTCACAACATTCTGTAATAGTGGGGAATAAAGCGCGATTATGTTAAAAGAAAGGAGCTGAATGACCAAGCTGAACCTTGGCTTGCCTTGTTTCCAGGATTGTAACATTGCTCATCCTACCAAGTCTTATGCAAGAAAATCAAAAGCATGTGAGTGAGAGCATTTTTCTCTGATAAACTTTAAAAAAACAATTTTCAGCAGGAAAAAGAAGACAATAATTATTTTACTTATAGCCAGGTTTTGATTCTGAAGGCACAATTGTGATGGCTCCTTCAGGCTTTCCTTAAACACACATAAAGGTACTTTTGGACCGAGAGGACCCAGCTACCTTGATATGAGAATACCCAACGCAAGATTAGCACATGCCCACAATTGCATGTCTGCAATTCTGATGAATAGTAGAGGCTAGCCAGAGTTACTATTAGCTGTCTCCTACATCGTGAAACACCTAAATGCCATCGCTTTCCTATTTCCAGAGCATCCCCAAAAGGGCCTGGAGAGGGCGACTCTTCCCTGTGCCAAACCTAACTACTGAGTTTGCATCTTTAAAGAGAGGTAGGGTAGGAAAATGAAGCAGATACAGAAACTTGCATCGAGAGGACAGAAAAAATAACTAATAGGCAGGGACTAGACAATTGTCTTCTCCCAATCTCTCTGTATCCACAGAACATAGCGAGATAGGAAGGCTTTTGTTGGTGCATTCAAGAAAGCCTGAGTAGCAGATATGAAGGCATGCATCCGCCACACCACAGACCTGCAATGTCAGTGGACTGGATTTACCATTTCAAAATAACCAGTGGCTGAATTGAAACGAGTCACAAGAGACCACAGCTGACCATGAAAAAAAAACAACAAACAAACACTCTTCTAGCAATTGTTCACTTCAGGTTTTTAGTAAGAATGTCTACTGATCCAACATGTAAGTCCACTAGGCTTTATTACTATCAGGAATTTATAGAGTAGGAAAGGCACCCAGGCAATTTTGGAAAGTATTTCTGATTTTACACAAGCATCCTCCTTACTCATCACTCCTCTGCACAGGCTTTAGGCTCTAGTCACTTAGAGCAGACACTCAGGCAATCTGGACTGTCTTTACAAGGCTGTCTCCAGAAGACTGCCTGCAGGGTTCAAGTACCAATTTTACAACAGCTTTCAACTCCAGCTACCAATGTTTCCATAGTTCAATCTATTCTCAACAGAACTCAACTACTTAATACGTGGACAACCGCAGCATGTGCAGGCAGATACCAGGTATTCAACAGCTCCCATCTCCAGTTACTAGGCAAGCAGATCAATTGCCAGCTCCCGTAATTGAGAACAATATGCTGTCCGATGGAGTCAAAAGCCTTCTATTTTTTTCCCCTAAGACCTAAGAAAAGTTAAGCTGTTACTTTTATCTTTCAGATCACAGATCTGATTTCTTACCTGGAAAAACCATTTTCCTTTTCCTTCTTTATTTTTATATCACCAGAAGATGATTTCATCTGGAAAACACAAAAAGTCAGAGCCGATTAGCACTGCACTGAGCACCTTACAGGCCATGCAGGCAAGATATTTAACTTGCAGAAGGAGCCAAAGGGCACTGTGACTATCTTCATCCCTTTTAGACCTTAGTGACTCATACAACAAACCAAAAAGGCAACATTTTCTGTAATTCTTACCTAAGTCAGTATTCTCTGGCCCTCCAATTTCTTCAATAGATTGGAGTTAAGTGAATAGTTTGTTCTTGCACAGAATGAATGTGACCTAATCGATTTTTCTCCCTTGTCTCTGAATCTAAGCTTGGCAAAGTGAAAAGTAGCAGGGGGAAAAAAAAAAATGTGGAGTCAATGGACACAGCTCAACTGTGGAATTGTTTCCATTCACAATACCTGCAGATAAATCCCTGACAAGGTGAAAGCCAAGCACTCCACAAACCAAGACTCTGGGTTAGCCCTGGGATAATTCTCTCCAGATCGATTAAAACATGGAAGCTACATCTAAACCACTGCGTTTGTATCATTTACTAGTTAGAAACCAGAACCACTCTCTTGTTTCTCCTGCAGGAGATACTTACCTTCTCTTCCTTTCTCTTCTCCTTGTCTTTATCTTTGTGTTTGTCTTTGTGTTTTTCTGAGCTGCCATCTTTGTGTTTGGTTTTCTCCTTGTCTTTGTGTTTCTTTTCTGAGGAATCTTTGTGCTCACTGCAAGACAAAAGAGTATGTTTGCAGAGGGGAACAGAAGGAGATTTGACTAATACAGGCAACTTCCAGCAATAAAAAATTACAGGTTTGGACAACTGCAAACCCTACAAAATGAGGGATCACCTTAACAGGAAGATCCACCATAGCCTCCTGTCACAAGGCATCCATTCTGCTCAGGAGGAAGACACCATAAAACCACAGCCACCAAACTCTCTACTTCAGGAAAACCCCCATCAGCCTGCATTGCTGAGGAAATCCACAGCTGCTACTCTTAAAGCTCAACACTTTAGGCTGAATTCCCACTGGCTTTGCCTTTCCTCTTCTTCCTAGTCCATGTAAAAGGTCACTGGAATAGAACTGCCAGTCTGCCAGAGCCCATGTCAGCTTTTGCTCAGACAACAGTTTGTCATTGCAGCAGCTCTCATCTCTGGATCTTAAAGAGAAAACCGCTGATCTCTACTATTCCCAAACAGATGGGAAAACCAGAGCAAACAGGATATACAGTGTCCTTGTGTTTATGCAAAGTCAAACAGAAAAGGCAGGAATAGTGCTGCAGTCTTCGGCTGGAGCCACTTCTTTAACTATGCCTCACTACCATGGCCAGTCCAGCTCTGCTCAGCTGAGATGACCCTGCCATGCAGGGCAGTCAGAATCTGGCCTACAATCGTGCAGAGTCTGCTGCTGCAGATAACAGCATTGAGAGTTTCAGACCCAAAATTCTTTAGTCAGAATAGAGGAAAAGATGTCCCCAAGGAGTGGGGGGCAGGGAATCATAAACCTTTTAAAATTCTGGTTGCACCCCTTTCTGATTTCTGAGACATTTGGGTAAAATTGGATAACACTTTCAAGCTTTTCTTATCAACCAGAAAGGCACATGTCTATTTTCAGATGAAAATGAGTTCTCTCACAGAATGACTTGACCCTCATAGCCAGAAAGCGAGGAAATGCTTTCAATAGACTCATAACAGAGGCTGCAAGAACTGGTTACGAGGATTTGCAGCACTGTTGTGGAAAGCTGAGTAGCAAGATTGTCAAATTGACAGGCCTTCAATACACACTTAGAAGTTGTATGGGTTTCCTCAGGTCACTCTGAGCTTAAGAATGCCACAGAGCCTGAAATTCAGTCCCTCTTCTACTGGGTACTGTTAGGAACCACATCAGCTGCACTCCTCATGCTGGCAGTTCACACTCCTTCTTCCTCAGCATTTGACTCCCATCAGTACTGCTTTGTGAGATGAACTCTGCTTCTCCTACGCAACACAATGCAAGGCTTCACTGAAAATAAGCAGCTTCCTTATTCCAGGTATTTCGACACTCAAGCACAAGCCCAAACCTATCTGGGGGAACACAGCCCTGAAAAACAGCAAGCTGGGAATGCCAGGTAAGAGCATGACTTTTAAGAACAACCTATATTTCAAGTCTCTTTTCTACCAGAAAGCATAGGTTGCAAAAGGGTTGAATGATGGCCACAAAGCAAGCAGCAGATTAACCTGCTTCCACAAAGTCTGTGTGATTAAGAAGAAGGTGACTACAGTGACAAATGCACCAGCCCACACCCAGCTGGAGAACTGCAGAGTAAAGTTCAGCATGGAGAGTTTCAGAGCCTCACGTAACACTAGCACGAATGGACCTGAGCCTGCAAAAGGTCTAAATTATTCAAGCTCAGAGTGGCACACACTCCTGTAAATGCATACTGGCCTCCCAAGCCCAAGCAGCTAAAGCATGAAAAATCTATCTCTGAAGGAAATCAGCAGATTCATGTACTGCATTGCATTAGAAGACATCATCAAGAGGAAAAACTAGTTTCGTTTTACCGCACCAACAGCCTCTTTATGCCAGACATAAAGCTGTGAAGGAGTATCTGAACATTAAAAAGCAACTGGCACTCCAGAAATTCTTGTAGATAAGACACCCAGCACCACATGTTACCCATGAGGGAAGATTCAACAACTGCAGACTATTCTTACCCAGCAGATCGCGTTATGTACAGTGTGATCAGGACATGTGAGTACATACACAGAACACCCTGACACTGGATCTCGGAAACCCACGAGGTGTCTGCTGCTCCTGCTCAGATTTGACATCCAAGTCTCTCTGCTCTGTTTATTCATCACTATCCCAGACTCAAGACATTTATTTTACTCTGCTTTGCTCCAATTAGATTCACTGACTGAAAGCACAAGCCCCACACATATTTATTAATCCTTCCTAAAACTTCAGAAGGTCTGGAAACTGACTTGGTATCTTGTGCTGTTATCTGTACATTTGCCAAAGATTTTAACATTTACCAAGGTTTATCATCATACAGGAAAATCCAAAGCGAGCAAACACACAAGGCTCAGACCCATTTTGTTCTCTGCTAGTCTGCTTGTGTCTATTTTCTGACTCGTTCTTATTTGGTATTTAAATCCTACCTGAAATAACATGTTTTTTTCTCAGACAACCATTTGCATCTTCAAAGCACAGTACACACTGCAGTCGACGGCGTTAGCTCTCTAAGGTAAAGTTCAGGGCAGTGTCTGTTGTTTGGGAGTTTGAAATAGCAAAGAAAATCAGTTTTCAAAGGGACTGTACTCACTTGCACTAGCACTAGCCTTCAGTATGTGATTGGGACAGTCCTGGGACGTACACAAAAAACATGACTGAAAGAAAATTCATAGGGAACAATCTGCTAAGCTAATACTGAATACAGCAGAAAATCCTATTAGATTAGAGAAGCAGTGACAAAATTTTGTGTGTTGAATGCTTGCAGACTACATCTGGAATCAAGGAAGTGCTTAAAACCTTAGGCTTGCTTAAGCAGAAGCTGAAATGACACACCTCTCGAAAGAGTTAAGTGACCATCAGTGAGAAGCTGTTACAGAATTTAAAACTGAAGCTTTTCAGCACTGCAGTCAGAATCAAGCAGTCTGGATTCCTCACTCAGTCTTAGTTCTTGGTTTTCTTACCTGGTTTTCCCCTTTGCTCTGCAGCAAGCAGGAAACTTCTTGCCAAAGCAATGTGGACTCAGATAACTCAAGGAAACTGTCTCCAGTTTCACTCTGCAGCTTCATTTTCAAAACAACAGTGTTGGTAGCTAAGGTCCTGAGGTCCTGCTTGCTGCTGGGATGTGACTGGAAGAAACTCCCCAGATAAAAAACTAATTTCATGTCCTACTGGCTCCAGTGTAAAGAAAGAGCATAAATCTCTCTCCCTGCTTGTCAGCCCTGCCTATTTCTAGGTACTGGACCACAGCTCTGACTTTCACAACTCAGTCCAAAATTTTCTGACACATGCAAGGATGAAGGCATGTGCCTACCTTCCCTAAGAGGGCCTGAAATCTCCAGCTCCCAGAAAAGCTCATTTGAAAACATGCCAATAAGATAGGCCTTGCACAACAATCCTGACAAGAGTAACTTTTTTGTCTCCACAAGCAAAGCAAGTTGCTCAGATGCTAACCTCAGACGGCAAGCTGAGCTGCTTTGGTCTTTCATCTGGCTAAGATACTTAGCGAGCCTCAGGGGGAATGCAATTGAACCACCAGGCTAATCTCAGAAGAGGAGATGACAGGATGCCATCCTTATCCTGAAGAAGGACTTTCAGCCTTCTATCAGAAAGCCATTTCCAGACAACACCAAAGCTGTTATTAGGAGGCACTTGGAACAATTTAAAGATGAAAAGTCTGTCTTCCTGGTTGATTCCAAACTGAAAGTCTCTTTTCTTTAAGGAAGCCAAACAGCAAGGTCTCAAGGCTGCATGCACCCAGATAATGTTACTCTCAATTCACTTCTTGTAGCACTGTGGATCCTCCACTACCTTTCCTGTACATACCCTTTTGCCAACAAGCCAGTTTGGAGACACGGAATTTGGACAGCTAAACCCCCATAAGACAGAGGGAAGCTTCCGTGCAGGTTAGCCCTAAAAGGACAACTGGCTCACAGAACGGTTGCCAATGATCTGTTTTAGAAAAATTCAGCCTTGCTGACAAAATAGGACCATTACGGATGAACCACTGCAAAAGCACTCCAAGATGCTCAGTGCTGACAACCTGCACTGTTTGCTTTTTTAAAGGTAATAAAGTACAGCAGGACACCGTAGGAACACAGACAGGACGAGGAATTACATCATCTGCAGACAGATCATGGTACTGCCTTAGCTCAGACAAAGGCCAGCTGAATAGAAACACCTCTCCTAAAGCACTCCAGCATTTTTGCTAGCTCGCTCAGCGCCTTTCATGTAGAGTTTTAGTGTGTAACAAGGGCATCTGGAGGCCTTGGAGAGCTCAGGCTGAAACACACAAAGCAGCAAATGCAAGAGCAGCAGCCATTTCCCTTGAAAGCATGACTGTATCTCCCAGCGAGGATGTCTGCAGGAGGACAGAGGGAGGGGAGGAGAGGACGGGGGAACAGGCACCTGGCAGCAGCTGCTCAGGCTGCGATCACATGGGAAAGTCACAAGTGGAAAGTGTTTCCAAGGCACGGCAGATGTGCAGATCGCAGCTTCCCCCTTCAAACCACCACAGCTTTGCAGTAATTTAACACCGCATTCTTCAGGTGCCATTTATGGACGTTAATAATCCCTTCCCAGGCCCTTTCCATTCCAGCTTCACAATCACAAGCTGGGAAGGATGCCTTATCTAAAGTGTCTCTTATTTCCTCTCTCTCATATTCTCAGCTGTAATTAGGTCGTGACTGGGAATCTGCTACTAGCAGGCACCAGCGCCTGCTGCAAGCGGAGCTTTGCTTGCCTCCTCGGGAGCTGCTGCGGTGCAACTGAAGCGTAAAATAACAGTGAGCTGTGATTTTGGTGAAATCTAAAACACAATGGGAATGGAGCATAGGTTAGGCTGCCCATGTCTGCTTTGACGTAATACAGCATTAATGGAAAACCACGATCGTATTCAGGCTAAGGCAGAGCAAGGAATGGCTGACTGTGCAGGGAGCCTTTCAGAAACAGAAGACATACCAGCAAAGGACAAGTTTTCAGCTGGCTTGCAGTATTTTATGCTCACTGTTAGAGGTTTATCATATGGTATTGCAGGGAATGAACACGTGAGCCTCAGTGGTTCTGCTGGGATTTCAGAGATACAAGGGGAAAAAGAACCTGAAACCGCTTTTCCCAGAGTTAAAAGGAGTCTCCACCAGTTTTCAGATCATAGATCAAGTCTTCAGCAAGAGGAACAAGATAAAAAGCTAGACTCATCAACAGCTGATAGAAGTATTAGAAAATAGAGCTAAATTCACACATTGAGAGGAGGATAAGGCTTAACAAGTGCCTTCTATGGATGTGCAAGCATCAGGTGTACTACCAAATGAAAGGCAAAAATTGTTACTACTGCAAGGCAGTGTAACATTAGAAAGCTGATCAAGGTGAACTCAAATGGGGAATGAGAACAAAACCACCCACACCAGGGAACAAGGAGTGCTGAAATTATTTTAAAATTTGGGTTTTTTTTCCCCCACACATCAGGTATCCCTGCCTCATCCTGCCCCTCAGCACACACAATCCTTCACAGTTTAGGATCACTCAATAAATCAGGGGATATGCAAGAAGCCTGAACTGAAATTTATCCTGATTCAAGACTAGCAAATGCCTGGAATCTGTGTTTTTCCCAGAGAAACTATAAAACTCAGGGAAGATTTGGTCTATCCCTTATGTGTTCCATGCTCCTCCTCATCTCAAGCTGTGATCACAAGAGATTCAGTAAATGGAGAAAATATGCAATCTGACAGAAGATTTTTCTTCCTGCAGCTCAGCTGCTTGTCACATTGACAACACAGATCAGTGCTGCAGGAGCAGCCTCTTTACTCCCATTCCCTGTCACAGCCATTTCTGCACTCCGCAGTCTGCTGGCAGCCCACACTCCACGCACAAAGCCCAAGACACCTGGCAGAAAGGCACTTGTTACTGTGAACACTTCTAACCCTATCTCCCAACAATCCTTAGATTCAAAGGACCCAGGATTTAATTATTTGACATGGTCTCCTTGTTTGAAACACTGATCTGCCACAGATCAAAAATCTATTACCACATCAGATTTATTTCATTTTAGTTTTTTAACCACTGACATTTGTAGTTAATGGGTGTGTGTTAGATTTTCTGCTGGGGATTGCGAAGAACAAGGCTGGAGAAAGGAAAACACTTTGCTTGGTAGAGATTTGCTTGATAGTGATGTGGATTCATTCTTTGATACGGATTTTTCTACAGTGAGCTTTGCATTTTCTTTCCTTAAGGGGTGACAGAGAAGATCTCAGGCATACAAATGTTCTCTCCCAGTTTACTACAGCTGTAAATGAGTGGTTAAGACACAGAAGTGTCATCTTGTGAGTGGGAGAGGAGGAAAGCAAGAAGCAAAATTAAGAAGTTCTACACTCCACACACTTCTGCCATACAAAATCAAAATTATCTATTTTAGGTATTTCTGAGAGTTATCTTGGCAGTTTAGATCCTTCAAAGTCTGGGTACAGGAAACATTTATTCTCCTGCATTGGAATTCTGCCTTCTCAATGCAGGTTTTATTTTCAAAGCCTTTTTTAAAGTATAGGGCAGGAAATCAAATTGCCAAACTATTACAGACAGACATAAAAACACTCTGCCTCAAGCAGCACCAGACGATGCTCTTCAACTGTGCACAGTGACCGATGAATACAATCAGGGGACTCTTCACACACTGTCTATAACATCACATGGATGCTTCACCAAACACCACCTTCAACTTCTACTAAAGCATCATTCAACCTCTTTGAGAATTACCAGATACAGCACTTCTTTTGCAGTAATACAGCAGCTTTTCTGCAACACAGAATGGATTCTTCCCAAGATTTAGATCTGGTTCTGAATCTAAGATGTATCTCAAAGATTCATTTTCAATTTTAGCAACAAATGACAGGTTTTTATCAAGTGCTTTAAAAATTTCCCATACAGCTAAAAAGCCAACAGAAAATTCCACATTTTTGTTATCTTGGAATTTCTAATGGAGTAATGACTATTTTTTACTTGGTTTTCATTGTTGGAAGAAGAAACTTCAGGACAGTGAGGTTTTTCCTCAAAAAAATCTTCTGTGAACAAATATTCCTCATCAAAATAGCAGTCACCATCCTCATGCCTTTGCTGCAGTCCCCTACAGTTGAGTTCAACTGAGGTTTTTGCTACAGATGGAAGGTATTGGGTGGACACAGCAGAGAAACATAGTGGCACAGCTTGGGGGGCGGTTTGGAATGGCTATTTTGTTGTTTATGTCTCATGTTATAACCGAAATCTTCCACCCAATAGAAACTTTACAACAGGAGTGACTGTGCAAATTGCTTGTAGTACATAGAGGTTCACCACTTGTCTTGCTGCAAAGGACTTAAAATTGCTGTCAAACTTAAAAAGGGATTTTCTTTTACAAAAAAGACAAGCGTTGCAAACTTGCTGGTGACCAGCTGCTCTCAGCAGCATGCTACCTAGCAGGTATTATGCAAAAAAATAAACACTTGAGGTGTCCCTTCAAGGTGAAGATGGCATTTCAGCAACATAAAAAAGTAATTGCTTTTTGAAAGTTACCATACAGAGAGAATGTCAAGACAGATCCATCAGCAGGAGATTTCATTGTCAAAAGCAAGTTAAGTGTGTCACAGTGAAAAAACCTCCAAGCTGCACACATGAAAAACTTGGAGACTGTTTTCTACCCTGTCTGAAAATCTTCCAAGCAAAGAGTTTCCACGGGTTGTGAACTCACCTGCTAAAAATGTAATACCTTTCAGTTTCCTCACAGGCACTGCTGGCTGATACTGAAGGAGACAGACATTTACCAGCTCAGTGTCAAGAAAACCCTTTGCCTAAGCAGTGGAAGAGTTGAAAAGTGAGGATCCCTCTTTAGTGGGCACATCCAACAAGACACTGCCTGCATTTGCATCTGCACTTCTGCATGAGGAATTTTTAAGCAACAACAACAAAAAAATACAATGAAGTATCAAAATAAACTGAACCTAGAACCAGCCTTTTGAGTGTCTCTGTGACAAAGGCCTAAGACAAGATTTTCAAACAAACGAAGGACATGCAAACATGGAGCCCTCACTCTTTCTTCCCCTGAAGAATTTTGATTTTGGTCTTGCTGTATCATGGCTAAGAGCCCTTCCAAAAGTGGACACTTCTCCAGTATTTCCCTACCAAGCAACTTCCTTCCCTCCCACTGCTGATGAAATTAAAAGCTATTAAAAATGGTGATCAAATGCTCCCTCCCAGGCAACCCATCCACTTGGCAGTATGACAATGACGGACACTAGACAGTCACACAGTCAATTCTGAAATTCAGGCTTCTTATTAATTTTGGCTCTGCTCAAGGAAGTGTTTTGATACAGTGTCTGTATCAAACTGAAACTCATCTTGCTTCAGTCCTCCTCTTCTGGCTTCTGCCACCCTTGGATTCACACCTTGGATGCACACATTTGGCAGTTGCCAGCGCACAAGCACGTGTTCTATTCAGGTCCTTCCAGCAGCTTTCCTCTAAGTGATTCCCTGCTCACCACTGTTCCATCTCCACTCCCATGTTGTGAGCTGCTGAACTACCTCCATCACAAGACAACAGCTACCTAAAAAAACCTAATCCTCACAGAAAACTTACATTTGTGGAATTAGGAGGAATATTGGGAAGAAATGCTGAAATTTACATTACAAGATCAGTTACTTCTAAAATGTTTGTTTTAGTAGTCAGGTGGCATTATACAGCAAGCAACCATGTACCCTGAGCATGAACTGAACTCCCAAAGGAGTGATTCAACCAAAGCACCACACATCTCTTCTCTCACTACCACCTTCAAGACCAGATCTCATGATATGGGACAATAACACATTCATTTTAAAAGTATCAGTTTTGAAAGGCAGAAAACACAGTACAGAGAACTTTCACAAGGTGCAGACTCAGCCCAGGGAAGTGTAGTCCCATCTTGTGGAGGAGCAAAACAGTATGATGGATAGCTGGACATTTTTTTACAAAAGCAAGCAGTGACAGAGCGAGGGTTAACAGCTTCAAAGCAGAAGGGAAGAAAGTCTTCATCAGGAAGGTGGTCAGGCACTGAGAAAAGTTGCTCAAAGAAGCTGTGCAAGCTCCAAGTCTGGGGAGTGTTGACAGCCAGGTTGCCTTGAGCAATGTGGTCTAGTAGGTGTCCTGTTCCATGTCAGGGGGGATGGAACTAGATAACTTTAAGGACCCTGCCAACTCAAAACATTCTATCATTAAGCAATCTCTACCCAAAACACACTTTCAACAAAACCCCTCCACATATTTGCACTCAGCCACACTATCTACATAGATGCACCCCAAATGTGACTCAGAGTTGAAGTATATTGTGCTCACAGGGCAAACAAAAACTGAACAGATAAAATGAAGTGACTGGAAGTCTTTAGGCACAGTGCCAAGAAAACATGATGCCTTTCGTAGAGGGATTTCCAAGCAACACTGCAGGAAGGAAGGAATTACTCCAAGATAAAGCATGATGACATCTCATGAGCTAGAGCTCACAAAACATATTACCCACTCTTATCTCCTTCCCATTGTTTTGGTATTTGTTTACACAATCAGTAGTATGCAGCTTCAAGCTATATGTCATAACTAATTTTTCCAGTTAAAAACACACTGACCATTTCCAACTCCTACACAAACATGGCCAAACTGTTAATGAATCCTGGACATTTAAGGACAGCAATTATACCACTCCTTACTAAAAGATAGACTTTGCTATGGCTCCAGAAGAATGCTTGGAAATGTGAAACAATCAGTTTTGAGGTGCCTATTTGAATATCAAAACCATAAAAATCAGAAATCAAGGCAGTGTAGATACATGAACAAGGAAGAGTGCAAACAATGTGTCCAAAGCATTTCATCTTTGCCATGGAAGCTGGTAAACACTGCAGGTTATTTGGCCTAGATATTCCCCCCCCAACCCCATCATCCATTTACTTGCAAAATAAAATGAATAAATATATGGAACAGTAAAGTTGTGTAACTACCCAAAAGGTCAGGAAAAACTCTTAAGTGTGACCCCAGTAAAACAAACCCACTGTTCAGCACAAACTCCCTCCTTTCTGTGCTTCTTTCTAGTAGAAATCCACTGTTAACACAAGCTTTTCTTAATTCATTTTTAGACTGTGTTATTGCATAAACACCCATAGCACAAACACTCTTCACCATTCACCAAGTGTCACAACATAAACTTACCCTGCAGGGACTGCTTTTTGCAAGTTTCATCACCAGTGTAGGCCCCCTGGCACTTGCACATCAGGAGCTACAACTAGGAAAGCTTTTCTGAGTAACATCCTGTGTGTGACATACTCGCCCTTGCCCCATCACACCAAATCACCAGGACCTGCATATCCTGGTTCTTGCAGCTCAGGCTAGGAATGTGGAATTCACCACCAACTCCAGAGCTACTGGTCATCACAGTAAGTAAGTGTTTATGATGAGTGTAGATGATATGGCAGATGACTGGCATGAAACACCTTCCCCATATCGTGGCAGTGCAGTGTAGCAATCACATCAGATTACAGCATGCAATCCTTTCAGATTCATCATCTAACCCAGCAGAAGTTCCTGACACTGCCTCACAATGTCAAGATATCCAGCTGCTGTGGTAGCTGGCCAAGGATATCATCATCATTGTGGGCAACATCTTCCCAGATACTTTCAATTATTAGCAGGCTGAGTAGTGTCATCAAGTTCACCAATGCTAAATCAGTGGGGTTTACACCAACATTCCTGAGACACCGAAGTTTCTGACAAACAATTGGAATCACACACACAAAGATGATAAACAGAATTGATCAATCTTCCTGAAGTCAGGGTTATACTACTTTTCAATGCCTGGAATAACTCTAAGCTACAGCAGTCTTTTGGATATTGGCTCACATCTGCAAGACACAGCTTCGTCTACCCATATGTGAATGCATGCAATGCCAGAAGTCAGGATTAAAGTACCTACACTCACATAAACCACACCCAAAATGCAGCAATTCCGTCCTCATGTAGCAGAGTAATTATTGTAAGACTCCATGTGCAACAGTGCTTTAGCCTGTGAGGACTTCATCAGCTTTTTCCTCACCTATTACTGTGCTTGGACTTTTCCCGGTCTTTTTCCTTGTCCTTCTTGTGCTCTTTGTGCCGGTGTTCTCGGTCTTTGTGTTTATCTTTGTGTTTGTGAGAATCTGCAAGCAGAGAGGCAAAAACAATTAAGAAATGAAGTTGGGAGAAAACTCCATGCCTCCCTCATGAACCTCTGAATTTTTTCCCACCCCCTACCAGTATTTTCTATGATTCAAAACTTGTAATAAAAATCTTCATTTCAGAGGTCTGGAATAGATTGACTGTTCCTGGAGCACAAGTTGATTCATCTATTCATCTTGGTAACAGCTGCATTTATATGGTCTTCAGTTCAACGACCTTTAAATGCTTTACAGACCCTGAAGAAATGCAACCCTTGTTGTTAAATAGGTAGGGTATGGCTATGCAAGCACAATCCTGTTTGGCAGATGGGAAACTTAGCTTCCTATGCCTCTAAGTACTTCATGTTAAATAGATTAGACGGATACAGGAACAGAGCACAAAGCTGAAGTGGTAGCCTGCTGAATCCTAGAATGTACACTTCTGCTTCCACAAGTAACTTGTCTAGACAAAGTACACACTATCCCAGCCTCTCAAATTAAAATCATCTTACTCTTATTCCAAACAACACAGACATAACAAGCACACAACACAGGAAAGGGGGAGTAATGAGGGAAAAGGAAGGGTGAAAAGAGGATTAGGAATTCTCTCATCATTCTTCTCTTCTTCAGAGATACCTCCCTCTGACAATAGCCCCAGCAAGAAAATGCAGTATGACAGCTATAATGAGTATGTGCTGCTGGTAACCCACTTACACAGGTTAGGACTGGTCCAAATCAAGTGACAGGTCAGAAATGGGAGACGGCACTTAAGTGAATCTACATGAACACAATCATTTTACTGCTATCAATTTCCACCCTAAGTGACATTTCCCATTCTCAGTGACAAGTGTACTGTGTAAAGTCCTTTAAAGCACCTAGGAAATAGATGCACTGCAGAAAAAGAGCAACACAGTTGAATTGTAAATAAACTGATTTACAAGTATCTTTAGGTCCTTAAATGTGATCTATAAGTAGATCAAAAAGGAGATGAGGCTGAGTTAGCACCTCAAGAGACACCATTATTTGCAGACAAGGTCACTACAATGCTGGGAAGAACATGAGCATGCCCAAAGACTCCCCCCTAGTTCCACTGGGATTTATTTTAAACTTAAACTCTCAAAACAAGTAAAATTAAATAAACTACTCGAGATACCCAAAAGGCTGTGCTGACTTTGGCAACTGTTTCGAGGCTGCAGAAGCAAAATTTCCCCCCACGATCTTGGATGTAAGGTATTAAAGGCTTAATTGTAGAGATGTTACTGTGTCTCCAAAAAGGCTACTGTCCCTGCACCAGGAATAGGAAACTGCAACACAAGGATTTTGTGACTTTCAGAGTCACATGGGAAATGCGCTGCAGAGCCAGGATCAAGCCTCATCTTCCTGACTGCAACTCTTTCACCACAAATTCATTTTTCTCCTTAACTGACACCAGTTTTTCTAACCTCAAAACATTCAACTAATTTTAGTGGAAATACACCCACAGCCACATATCTGCAGAACATGATTTTAATTGATTGCTTTCTCTAACTTCAGGTGTCAGACACCTGCAGTGGGCAACATAAAATAATGCATGAATGCTGCCACTGAAGCCTCCAGCTTGCCTTCTGCATGTTTTCAATCCTCCCAAACATGGTGACACTTCCTAGTGCTTTGCTGTACACAGTACATACATTTAAAGCACAAGATTCAGTTTTCTGTATTCTGATGCACAGGCACGTGGCAGGTTATATGGAACATTCGGGGTTACAGCACAGAACACCTAAGGGATTTCAAGTATCTAAACAGCAAACTCTGTATTTCACAGCAGGCAAAGCTTTGCAGGCATTGCTGGCAAACTGTGTGGGGACTGGACACCTACACTCTCTGAACTGCCAAGAAGCAATTTCTCAGTACCCTTCTTCCCACCAGGACAACACACATTTCACTGGCAAAAAATGTTTTCGCAGTGCGCTTCACACTCAAAGAGTCTTCGGTTCAGCCGGGAGCTAGAAGCTCAGGCTGTTTGCAAACTGCCTGGGTTTTATTCCACAGAGAGTTTACTCACAGATTCCTACAGCCATCTATTGGCATTTGATGAATAGGTAAATTGCAAGACAACCCATCATGATGCTATACATAGAACTCTGTACACTCATTTTACACCATACTTGCTTTCTAAGGAGTCTTTTTTTCCTATTAACTAATCACTGGAAAACCATGCAACTGAGCTCAGCGCTGTTTGTTCTCTTGATAGCTTAAGAACATGAGATTGTTTTTCACCAAAAAAGTGGAAAATGGAATGATTTTTTACCTTGATCACCAGATCCCCTTCCAGCTGACTTTCCAGATGAAATCAGTATTTGCTTTTGAAAGCTGTCCAGTGCTATACTCTGGAAACGTTAAAGTCAGACATCTATTTCCTCAATTCTCCGCACTGCTTTATGACCAATTGGTATTTTCAGACAACTAGAGCCTGGTGCAGCAGCAAAAAAAGTGCCTGACTAGTTCAACTAGCTTTGCTCATTAGTATTTGTCATCGCTCAGCTTTCTTTTACTGTCTACCAAAAGCTTTCTAGCAGCAAGGTTTTTCAGAGGTGTGCTGACTGAAAGGCAGGCCTAAAGGGCTGGGGAACAGGAGGTTGTGTGCATGACCTCAAACACAGTAGGGCAGGAGAGCTTTCACCCACATGCAGTCAAGGCTGGATTGGTACTTGGTCTCTAGCACTGGACAACAGTTTTAAATTCAGTACCTCCAGATGCCTTCCAGACAGGTCTCCTAAGGACTACTCTGGACTATTTGCCTAGTGTTCAGACTCAAAAGTGCTGTTTTCTGACACAATGCCATGAGGCAGGTTAAAGATGAAGATTTCAAAAGAGTTTATTAAATAGTCTTCAGCTGACATATATACACCTTCAGAAGGCACTAAAGCTCTTGGTGTTTTGGTTTTGTTTTCCTATGGCTGGAGCTAGATGAAATTCAAGGGACTGGATCACTAAAAAGGACTGAATTCTTTTCATGACACATCACACAGAAATGCTTTGTTCCAGACAGGCTTTATCTAGGTGTCCAAGTTTGGCCATTTCACTCCAGTATACCAAATCTACAGAAACCAATACAGCATCACCTCCAACTGAATTACACTGGCAACAGATGACCAAATTTGGAGCAAAACTAAGACACAGTCGGCCACCTCACGTCAAACCCCATCAAGACAGAAGCAATCAACGGAAGTGTTACTGTCTGCAATGTCTGATTCCTAGAAGAATCTTTCAGCCTCCACTAACTCTCTCCCAGCTTGCAGTTGATTAGCAGTTGACTAAGTCAGACACTGTAACACATTCACATTTGTTTCCTGCCTCTATGTCTTCCATTAAGTATGTCTGCTTCCTCTAACACAAAGCATGGAGATAAATACTATTCCTTCTCCAAAAGCATTAGCAAAATCTTCTGTCTACAATGAGCAAAATTCAAACCCTGAAAAGCTCCTGTGGTATTCCAGAATTTCAGAAATTGAAGCATATTGTCCTAGCATCAAGGTTACAGCGAGGACTGAGGTTATGCTCACTGGGCAAGTATTCATTACCCCTCAGGGTCTTCCTTCATTATCCTCTAACCCAAACAGCGCTTTTGGCATCTCTTCTGTTCTAGGAAGCTTGATGTCTCTGGCACTGGATCTCTGTCTGTAAATGCTGAGTCTGGTATGTCTCCAAAAGATTACTGCAATCCCCCTTACTATTCCTGCCATCCCTTGTACCTCCAACAATCACGAGCAGTTCTGCATTTTTGTCTGTTGATTCATCTTTCAGCTCTTGTTTAATTACAAGCACGCCTGATTTAAGGATGGGAAATTCTAAGCACTTTTGGTCCGTGGCTCTGTTGCGTTCTCTCCACCGCAAAGTCTCAGGGGAAAGGCTGAGTCATAACTCTATTTGCAATACTTGTATGTGTGTATTGCTGGAACAGTGCAGTTTTACTCTTTACCCAGGAACAGAGCTGTTAAGTTAAGCACCTCTAGCTACTGCACGACAGGAGGAGAAATGAAACAGAAGATAACCCTCCTCTAGGGAGCAGTTGTCACCTGGAGAGTACAAAGGGACAGCAAAGGGGAGCAGTCTCCTTTCACACTGAGGACAAGCCCAGGCTTAACAGGTTAGTCTGCTGACAAAACAGTTACATGGGACTATACTGTTTTCATCTGTGGGACAAATCCACTTGCTTTTCAAACACTTCTGAAGAGCTTTCTCCAATCAACCTTCCAGAAATGGTTGCTTACATATCACAATCCAGGGAAGCAGTCCTACTTCCTATATTAATACTGCAGTTTGGAGATCAGCTTTTCTAATAAAATACTGAAATCACAGAGTTCTTGTTTGCCCAGTCAGTACAGGATGCTATAGAAGGCATTTTATCCCTCTTCCATTTTATCACATTTTCGTTAGATTTTTTTTTTTTAAAGAACTGAGGAAAATGTGAGCCACAATCCCATCCTTCTCACTTCTCCTAAATTAAGTGAGATAGCTGGCAAATTAACACCTGGTAACCCCAATTTCTGTTCAACAGTAGCATTTCCAGATAAATCTATTTGCCTTCCATACTTGCTGCCTTTCAGTTCACCTTCTTCTAAGTTTTTGTGGGCACAATTTGAAAACCTCATTAACCTGCTTACAGAAAGGTTGCTGCCAGCAATCTTTGTTCTTTTGAAGTGTTATACTAGCTTTGGGGGATAAGGACTTTCTTGTATTTTTCCTTCTGGTTCCAGCCACACTCCAACTGCTTCTTGCAGTGCAGAAATACCTTGCCTGGTACATATGCTGGTTCAAACCCTCATCTTAAATGTTTCTCTAGACTGATGGTCCAGAAAGGAGACTTCTGGATTCTTAGGGCTGAAGAATCTGAAGACATAGCATGAAAAATTAATCATGTTACCAACTAAGAAAAACATTTTAACCTTCTTGTTACTCCAGTAACACTTCTGCTTCAGATAAATGGCTGGAATTTCTGCCCAGTTTAAGTTCAATGTCTTGACATTAGTCATTAGTTACAAGAGAAATGTGGAAGCTCTGAAGACTTTTTCAGGATCACTGGTTTGTATGAGCATGGAGCTCTCTCTATTGCCAGCATATTCAGCCATCCTGAACATAAAGCATGAGCACAAAGCCCTTTACTATCAGCACAGAGGACACGTATGATGAAACTAGCAGGGTTTTTTCAGCTCCTCCTCTAGAAAGGAGAATAAAGTCTTAAAGACATCTCCAGTTCCACTGCTAAATTATGCAGCTGACAAGTAATTCCATAACACTGGATTAAGTAAAATGACGGTTAAGTTCAAAAATTTTCCATTAACCTGCCTCTTACCTGAGGACTGGTTCTCAACAGAACACCACTTCTACCTCAACTTTAGATCATTTGTACCATAGCTGCAGTCTTTTTAGTCTTTAGGCTGTTTGCATCACAACAGGTGTGAAGGAAACAGTAAGCAAAGCAAAAAGACTCTGTGTGAGGTAAATGAAACCACTTTACTGATTTTTTCTTCTCCCCAACAGGCACTCCTCAAAAGCAGTTATCTTAAACCTGCAGATTATCAGAAAAAAAAAGCCTCTTACTTTCAAGTTACTCAAATTTCAACACATCATTATTTATTTTGCCAAATCTTGTTACATTTCATTTCTTATAAAAGGATTGCCAATAAAAACATGAAGATTCAGTTGCTGACACGATGCCAAGAAGGGCCATGAATTACGTGAATGTGGTTCAAGGTGTCTAAAATAGCTGGCAAAGGACTTGTACTTTCACCTCAAACATCTGATCAATGGTTTAGTGTAGCACGAACTTTCAAAGCAGACAGATTCTATCAGTGAGTAGAAGGACTGTAATGTTTAGTCATTATCCAGATTTTGGAGATGAATGGGGACAGGATTCACAGATTAGCTAAAGAGGCAATGATAATCCCACGTGTGAAGGTTGTTCTGTGAGGTTCTGGTCAATTTATAAAATGTTCACCTGAGAAAGTAATTACTGTGTGAAGATGAAAAGCTCATTCACAGACCTCACATGGCTCAGAAGAGCAACTGCATGGAGCAAATGGCATGCCACGAGGCACAGGGGATCAGGATCTCAGCTGCCAGACAGGTTATGAATTCGGATTATTCAAATGACTTTACATGTCTTGATTTAACAGTTTTAAAGTACAATAATCCCATCTAACTAGTACAGAAGAGGCTTAAACTATCCTAAAATATTTGTATTCCAACTGAAGGAAGTCACGGTGTGATCCCAGTGCTCCAGTAACTGATCAGCGTTTCTAAGGTTTGTTTAAACGGATTTCCATTGCTGAAGCAATGAGAAAAAAAACAAAGGGGTGGGAAAGCTAAAGGACAGAAAACAGAACTGCACCCAGGTATCAGAAATAACACCTTTCCCAATAACGTAGGGCAGAATGGAAGAAAACAACATAGATATGAAAAGATAGAAACTGGAAAACATCTATATGCAGCTAGAAGCATCAAAAGCAGAAAAAAACATACCCAGAAGGCACCATTCAAAGAGATGATGGTATTGTGGATGATGTACTGGAGCAGAAAACCATAATCTAAAATAAACTTCCCATGTGAAACTGGATATGCCACTTACTGGCATAATGGCCCTATTTACACAACTACAGACCACACAGCAAAGGTATTGCAGGTCTGTTTGCTGGGCTGTTCTATTTCTCCAATAGCTGTCTGCAAAACATTTGGAATCCTGAAAATGAGTGACCAAAACACCTAGACCAGGATTTGAGTCTTTATAACCTAAGTGTGAAATTCAGAAAGAAAAGTGGGGTCTGGCTTTTCAGGAGGTGTCAAGAAGGGAAAGAAACTACAGTGATCCTCAGAGTGCCAGGCTGCTGCTTCCTCATTCGGAGTGCCATACTTAGCGACACAGATACACCTTTCAAAAGCAGTTTGACATGCAATCCTTTAGCAGTGTTGAAAGACATCTCTACAATCAACACTGTTACAGAAAGTTATTTCTAAATCCTTAAAATCCTTGTCTAAATCACATTCAAATGAAGTATGATTACTGTGCTATCACAAACTCCTTTTGATTTAGGTGTACCACAGGGTCAGAAGCCTCAATACAGGGAGGCTGATAATTCAGGAGTGCTCACTGCTTCCCTTCATAAACTAGAATAAAATCTGAGTTTTATAGTTCACTGAAAAAAAATTAATTTTGACTAAGCACAAAGACAGCAGCTCTTGCTGTTTGGAAAAGGAACCAATTAACTCTTTGTTGTGAAGCTTAGATCTTCAGTCATTCATTTTCTATACAAGGGAAGATATCGGAAAAACAAAAGGTGTCAAAACTTCATGAAGAGGGAGTCTGAAAAAGTACAGCAAAATAACCACTTTTTCCTTTCTAGGGCAGGAACTTTAGTACTAAAGGTAAATCTCCAGTGAAGTGTGTTTTTCCTCTAAGTGCTCAAATGAAGAAACGTATCATCACTGAATAGATTTGAGGCAACCTATTTTCCTGGCTACAGTTAACTCCATGAAAAAATTCCTTCCAAGCTGTGCCAGAACTGACCACACCACACACATCCAATTCTGCCAAAGCTTGAAAACTTGGTCCTTCTGACAGAATGGAGTAAAACTAACAACTCAACAACAATCTCCACACTTCAACAGCTACTTGAGGCAAAAGAAACTGTAGGGAGAGACAGATACTACATCTTTCCTCACAAGGACCATGCAGGGAGATTTGGCTTCAGAAGAAGACAGACCCCTTAGTTACCGCAATCTTCATTAATCTTGTAATTTGAAGGCCACATATTTCTTGCTGTTGAATAGAGGGAAAGGAAGAAGCCTATGGAATGAATTAGTGATGAACCTTGTTGGGGACAAATAGACATGACAAACATAGATAGACAGATAAATAGATAATCTCCAGACATTCTCTGTCCTTTAGAATTGCTCCTGCCAACTTGAGAACTTCCCCTTGCTCTCCAGCAGAGTTTAATTATGCAAGCAAAAATCTTACACAGCTTTTTAAATACACGAAGTTTGCAAAACAAGATCGATGCAGCTTCTGCTCCACTGAACCCCACGGCAACTCCAATTTAAGGAAGAGAGGTAAACAATATGACAGAACTGCTAACAGTGAGAGAGCATGGTGGGCACAGGACCAAATCTGCAAGACAAGCTGTAGGTTCATTTCTCCATCCCAAACTTCAAAAGCTTATCATAGATAGGTTAAGGAGGCCAGGAGAAAAAAAACACAGAATGATCACTCCCATCTTGTGTGACTGAAGCCTCTGGGGACACGAAGTTAACCTGAAGTGAATGCCATTGCTGGCACTTCATCCATCTAAACCAACCTGCAGAAGCTGGGTAGGTAAGCAGAATGTGCTGCAGGAGCCTAGTCAGCGAGAGAAGGGCAGATACTCTTTACTGCACATTTGGAGCCCTTCTTCCATTTCTGTTCAGCCACATTGGATTAATGGCTTATTTTCTGTGCACTTCATTTTTTCACCTGCTGAGGAAGTATCTAATACTCTGCAAGTGATTAATGCTTAAGCAATTCAGACAGCTATGAGGTGTATATAAAGGGATGCTGACCTTAAGAAAGTGCTACACTGCAACTATTTTGCTGAAAAACAACTAATGGTGTAGACAGCAGCAAGTTAATGACCTGCCAGCGCCTTTTACATGGTCTCTTCTGAAAGAGGTGACACTTTCACATCACCTATTCTGCAGATCTTTATTCTGTGTAACAAATGCATAAAATCATTGCAGAGGGAACTACAGTAGATATTACATAAAACAGAAGACTAAGGACACCTTATAAAGCATGAAAATACATGTTTGATCAGCACAGAAAGGCTAAATTAATAGCTGCTTCTTGCACATGCCAAAGGGCTCCCAACTGAGAGGCAACAATGAAGTTTCAAACCATTATTTGCATTCAAAAACAACAACAAAAGTTCATTGTGAAAAGAAACATGTGTTTCCAGGGATTCCCAAGATGTAAAACATTCTCCTGTAATTGTATGAATAAGAGTCAAAGACTGAAACCCATTAGTATGTTTCCACTAACAAAGCAGAATAAAACAGAACGTTAAGTTAAAACTTCAGGGAAATGACCATCACCAGCGTCCAGCTAAACATGCTGCTGCTGTGCTGGCATGGAGAGAGGGAAGTCCAGAGTTCCCTAAGGAAATGAGATGAGAAAGCAGCCCTGTTCTTGTCCCTGGTGGTATTTATTCTTACAAGGCTACACTTATTACTGAGTAGAAGCATTCACATTTCATAGTCCACTCCACTCAGAGCCTGAGTACCTTGCCTGTGAACAGTCTTCTCTTTCCTTACTGAGGGAGAAATAGTTTCAATAATTCTTTCTTGCTGCTTTACGACTCCAAAGCCACATTTATAATAAACAAAGTTACACACTGCATGTATGTCTCTAAAGAAGGCGCAAATCTGAAGCCACATTTTTTCCCCAGGTTTTCAAAACCAAGGCCCATCACATCTGCACTTTGGGAGTCCAGGATGAGGTCAAGAGCAGAATCTAGGGAAAATCCACAATGAGCGCCGTGGGACAATACATGAAAGCTCCAGGACACTCTAGAAATAAAGCCACATTAGAAGTATGGGCAAGTTTATATGATCTTTGCCAAATACATGCCTAGCTGTGGCCATATCCAACAGCTGCCTTATTTTCAGTACTCCTCCTTCTCCCACCTCAGACTATCCCAGAATTACTTTCCACGGCCAGTGAAGGAATTGGAACAGATAAAAAAGTGGAAAGCCAGGCTACTGTCTAAAGCCACCTCTGCCTCTATCTGATGATCACAGACAGCTCCAAAATGGAAAAGGTAAGAGCAGATAAAGAACAGTCATGATAAGCTTGAGCTTCATTGCCTCTCAAGTTTCTAGGGCCTCATACTTCCTGCAACTAAATCCAACTGTGTGTATTCCATTTGCTAGTAACATACACAGAGAGAGGACCGTACAGATACAAGAGAGAACATATCCTGAGAGCATATAGAACTTTGTGGTATATAAAGTGAATATAGCTGAGCAGAAATGGCCAATACAATCAGCTGAGGGGGAAAAATGCATTAGAAAAGTAGTTACAGGTAGGTTCTTTGTGCATTCCTTTTAGATCGACTAACACTAGACAGTTTTTACTTGACTATGTCACCTTAGGTTCTTCTAGATTCACACCAGTTTCCTCCCCACTGTGTGAAATGCAGTAAACAAAACCAGCAGGACAGACTCACTGAGAAAGGCTGGACAATTCTTCACAAACCAGCCTAGCATCCAGTTGTGTGGAACCAGTTTAAAAATTATGAAAGGTAAAATTTAAGGGCATTCCAATCAATAATGCAAAGAGGACTAATCCTATTTTCAGAGTTAGAGAGCAGCCAACCTTTAGCACTGATCCAAGGCTTAGCACAGGCATTGTCACGCGGTGTTGTCACACACAACCTTCTCTACAGAGGAGACAAAGGGAGGGATGTAGGCACCACACTGAGATATTTGGCTGCACTGGAGACAAAGACAAAGAGAACTGCCCAGGGTGACTGGCAAGTCACTCAAGAGCAAGATCCAGAAGGCGCACAACCTCTTCTCTGCTTCTCCAAAGTGCTTGCTGCAAGTGGGGCAAGTGCAATATTTAATCATGTTTAGACTTCGGAGCTATCAGGGACTGCTCAAGATAGCCTGTCCCTTACTGCAATGCATCTAAAGGAAAATGGTTCACTTAAGCCCTACTGTCCTGGTTTGCAGGAATCATTTTCCTTAAGGAGTTCCTGGCTGCAAAATCCTTGGGATGACACACCGTTTTCATCAATCCCCTGTCATGAAGGAGGTGCAAGCCGGGATGGATTGAAACACTCTTGCTTAGCCATCAAGTGCACTTGAAATCAGGGAAACTTTTGCTCCTTGCCTGCTTCGTAGCTCAAAGAACCTCAGCTGATGCTCACAGTAGCATAAGAATAAATCTTAGACCTGGAGCGAGTAGTGCAGTGACTGCATCGCTGTCACAGGTAGGTGGGCTGACTCATCTTCGGGAGAATTTTGACAAAGAGCTGCCCAAGAAACAGCCTTCAGAGTTACTTCAGCAGACTGGGTCAAGAGCAGAGATGATTTTTTAGTGCAGCCTGTGACAAATTCACACTGTAGACAGAGAACTTCATGTACTGTTCTCCATACATAGACTGAGTCAGTGCCCCTAGCAGAAGGTTTTTCCGCCTCCCACTGCTCTTTACACCATCATTAGAAAGGTGCAAACAACACAATTTGTGATGCAGAGTCAACAGCTGCTTACTGTGTGCAAACTTTCAAGACAGGTGAATCAGGAGAAAACAGGGGCAAACAACTATAGTTCCTAGTATTTAGAAAGCATAATAGACACTTCAGCTGTATTTAAAAATAAAGAGGCTGGATAAACTTTGGGGCATCAGAAGAAAAGTTTCACATCTGAAGACTGTATTGGACAACAGGAAACTTGCTCTGTTGTCAGGAGTAATTACACTGCAATGACATCAGCCAGGAAAATATTTTCACTTGCTGGTTGTGCAAATGACTAGCATTTCTGGAATCACTAAAAAGAAGTTCATAAAGGTTCCCTGAAATCCTGACACTTCTTCAGCACAAGAGTGAGGTCTCAACAGTAGATCACACAGAGGCTGTACTTGCACCAGCAACACATGAGGACAGGGCTGGTGTGTTTCACCCCAAACAAGGGCTCCCCTCAAGCAAAAGTATTACAGAAGATGGAGGGGAAAAAAAAAAAACCGGCAGCTGCACTGAAGCTCTTTGCAGCAGCCTCCTGTCAGCAGTCAGGATCACACACAGTTCATACACATGGGAGTGGTACAAGCTGTGCTCAGTGTCCTCAGAGGCAAGGCTCTAATGGCATTTGTTCAAAGCCTTTCATTAACCATCCCTTGACACATGATGTGGCTTTGGCCAGCGCTGGTATCCTGCCTGCTGTAGGAAGGAAAGGCTTGAAGATGCAGCACCCTTGGGAACAACATGAGGCCCCCACAATCCACAGTATTAGAACATAAATTGACTCTGCAAGCAGAAAAATGCTTGGTAAACACTTTAAATCACCTCTGCCAAGCACTGCCACTGTTTCACATGCTGAAGTCAGATGATTCTCCTACTACTAGTTTAATATCGTGCCTACTAAGCTCAACTTCAAGGGGGAACCATGGCCAAAGACATAAAAAGTTTATTTCAGAAGACCAGGCACTTAAATTATTTTTATCACACTCAAGCTGGTTCCTCACTGTAGGAGCAACTCCTACACTGATTCCAGCTAGTGACTTGTTATCTGCAATAATTTCTTTAGGTATAGGGCTGCACTGGATGGATACAGCCCAATTCCACCTCTGTTCCCACTGTGGCCAAGTTAAGTGATCGTTTGCTCAGGTCAGGCTCATTCCAAGGGTTGTCTGCAAGCACCTTATCACCAGAGGATGTTTAGCCACAAGTCCCACTCTGGAGACAAGGGAGGGAATGCAATTCCCCTGCCTTAAAGGGACGTTATCACAATTAGCATACAAGAGGAAACTGATTTCTGCTAAAACTCACATGCAAGTAAACAAAAGTAAATGTTTAGTGACAGTTGAGATTTCTACACTTCCAACTGCACTCCTAAGTCTTCTGAAAGAAAAGGAAGAGAATCTAAAAAGAGGCATCACCACAGAAGTGTAGGTCACTGCAGCTTTAAAAGTGAAGTTTCAAATAAAGATGTGATTACAACACTTAAGTGACTAGTAAGTACAGCTCCTAGATACGGTGCACCAAACTCCACTGGAAGTCTTCAACTGTCACCAGCAAACACAAGATGTTACTTTAAGTCACAGTTATGCACCAGCGCTCTTCATTTTGTTAAATCCAGGTCACGCCTCGCCAGCCGGCAACTGTTAAATCACACTGATACAGGCACTTGAATCCAAAATGTGACTTGTGGTTACTTTGTTATTAAGTCACTTCAATTAAAAAAGCTCGATCCAACAAGTCGTCACTTTGGTGAGGGTTTGTTGTTGGGGTTTTGTTTTGTTTCGTGCGTGAGTTTTGGTTTTTTGCGTTTGTTTTTTAACTAATGGTTTGCATCTTTGGATGGAAATCAGAATTTTAGTAAACACACAGCAAATTTTCAGATTTCATCCTACACGAAGTTCACATCTGCCTTGGATGAAGCACACAAAGGGGAGAAAAATATCTACTTCATTTGTTTCACATATAAAGCCTATTAAAATCAAGCAAGCATAATCCTTGAAAATGGAATTTAACCCTCTGCTTCCGGTTACCTCTTCCTCATTTGTAAGAGTAGTTCTTTCTTCACCTATGCAGCTAGAACTAAGTGTGAAAAGTTAGCCTTCGGTTTTCAGCTTTCAAATGGCTTCCACCATCACGGTCACTAAAGAACTGTTTAAACTGAAGGAAACGTGCTGCAGGTGCAGTCGTCAGAAGCTCATTTATCACTACACTTCAAACTCTCAAGTGCTTAACTAACGAGTTCCATCAGATCACAGGTTCTGTTTTCTAATTGCTGGGACACACCACATTCTACTTTCAAGTCTTCTGAACATGAAGCTTAGCATTATTTAAAGATTTTAAGAGGTTGGTTGGTGAGAGGGTTTTAAACACGCTCAAAAAACCTTATGTGCACTACAGATGCAAATACAGGGATTCAATATTTCGTTATTCCTCTTTAATACCATTCAAAGTGAGGGAAGAACCAACACAACAACTTATTTTCAGGACTACGCCAAAGGAAAAAAAAAAGAAATAAAAAAGAACTATTTTGTGCCACTTGACTGCCAGCAGAAATAGGCAAAGGAAACGGGAGGAACATCTAAGATTTACAATCTGATAATTTATTCCTGAATGATTCAACTCTAAGACTATTTTTACAAGTTTCTTGGCTGCCAGGCTTATGTACATTGCAACAAAATTTTAAAAGGTTATTATGATTCTTACTGAAGTCAAAATTAGATCAATGCATCCATAAAATTCTACAAGCAGGACTAATACCACCTTGCAAGTTTCAGTCAGTCCAGCTGATATAGTAGCTTTCTCCCACACAAACAGTCCTGAGCAGCAACTGTACTGCTCCTTCCTCCCCTCCTCTTCCAAGTATTTCCAGCCTGTGCTAGACAAAAGCACCATCCAGGTACCCAGTGGCAGAACAAAAGCTAGCTCCCTCAGGAGTGCATCCTGCTACACCAGCACAGAGAAGGTCTTTGAAATCAGAGCTCCTGAACACTTTTAACCCCTCTGAGTATGGATGCATTTCAGTGATGCTGTTTTGCAAGTTCTAAAATGCACCGATGTATTTTTGAGTATGGATATGTTTTCTCTTTAGCGTTTATCTTACTACCTGCAGTCCAGTCCCCAGCGACCAGAAAAACAAAACAAAACACAACCCTCTTTTTCCCGAGATCGCAACTGCAACCTGTGATCAGCTTTACCTGATACTATCAGAGGTAAAAAGGCACAAACGCTGGAGCATTAAGTTTTGACCAGTGCATAGCGCTGGTACTAAGTACGGCCTTTAAATGGGAAAACTATGTGATGAGTAGCTCTAATGCCATAAGAAAGAATGAATACGAACAACTTCTTCTGAAAATCAGCAAACAACAAGACATACTTAGTTTCACATGCCATTCCCAAATCTAAGAAGCTACATGGACAGATCAAGACACTCCTGCAGGAAGAGGTACCACAAAATCCAAAGTTGGGTAACAATTTGTAATAACCACATTTATCTTCTAGTGCTGGCATAAGTACTCCACATTTGTAGGAGATAATGTAAGTTCAACCTGGTATCCTCAGACATTCGTTTGCATCTCTCAGAGGTGAAATAGTTCAGTAGTCTCTGACAACTACAGAAAAACAAACATTTCAACACAGATTTTCATTAGAGACTTTAAAGTACCAGTTACCTTATGATCATAACATAACCAAGACACTTTCTGCCACTACAGTCTCTGTAACAAGGAATCCTGGCTGCAGCACTTTACACCAAGGAAGTTACCCTGATATGAAATTGCATTTAATTTTTGCAAGTGAAAGCAATGAGCAGAGACAAGCAGAACAAGCAAACATTCTGCTAAGATCAAGTGTCACATTTTCTCAACAAGCTAATTGTGCTATAAGTGTGCAGTTAAGTGTCAAGTCCAGCACTTGTTCCATCAAGGGGTGCATTAGAAGTTGCTGTATGAATGCCATACAGCACATTTGACAGACAAAAATAACTCTGATTTGACTAAGTGCAAGGGAAAGCTCCAGTGACCAACAGAGAGAAAACATCATTTGACTCTTGGTGTACCAAGACATTTGACAACCTTCTATCTGTTCTAGTGCCTGTTTGGAGCACAAATCTCAAGTGTTTTGATCTGAATTTAGTTCTGTATGTAAATAAACCCATTGAGATCAGAGGATTTAAGGCAGTCACATACCTGCAGTTAGCAAAGTGCAAACCACAGCCTACAGCAAAAATGCTCGGATCCCTGGCCATGATGGGGAGCAGACAGAACAAACTGTCTTCTCAGACTGAAGGAATAGCTCACAGGAAGATGAACTGAGCAAGCATCACTGATGCTTTGTGACCAAATGCCCATGACTTCACAACATGGAAATGAGAAATCTGGAAATGGCACAACTCTGCATTCATTTTTTAAGCTCCCAAACACTTTGTGGATGCTTAGAAGTCCTTCTGAATATCAGATCTCATCTGAACTGAAAATGAGTGAAAAACTTACCTTTCCAGTCTCTGAAGCACCTGTGACAAAAATCACCATTAGACTTGTTTGTAGTCCATGTACTACAAGTTTTTTCAAACACTTTTTTTTCAGTACTGGGGAAAAACAAAGGGAGAGCTGCTTTGCCTCAGTTTTCTTCTAGAGCTCATTGCCAAAGGCTGATTCCAGAGCTCTGCTGAGATTAAACTGTTAATACACACAAACACATGGTACAAACACTCAGCTTTGAAGAAAATTAAATAGCAGATTTATTTCAGCTCTACTCAGAAAGTAAATATTTGTCACTGCAAGTCAGTAGAGGAGTTCTATAAAAATGAAACTGAGAAGTCTTCCTTTCCCCTGCTCAGTGTTCCTCCCAAAACACAAACACTAATGTTATGCAAAGAGGACTCCTGGAACTACTACACCAACAAGTTCCCTTTGGGATTTAAGGCTTCTTAGTCTGGATGAGAGTCTGAGCAAGAGGCTCCCGTGCCTGGGTGGGGTATTCACAATAAGGGAGAAAAAACACAAGAACTTAAATTAAAAACAAATTCTGCTGTTAATAACGAGGATCACATCTGTTTTAAACACTGTTTCATGTTCTTGTGAAATACAGCTACAGGGGACTGACTTACTTCACAAAACAATGCTCCACAGCTTCATTCTTTATAGAGGAATCTGTTCAAAAACTCACTCCAAGTTGACAAGGACTTGGTAAAGCTCTGGATCCTTTGCAAATGCAGGCAGGGGTGTTAGCATGGTTTCTCATTCTACCCAAGCACTACCAACGAGCAATGGCAAAGCCCAAGCACAGATTAGTGCCTAGGAGATCTGATCTCCTCTTGAACCAGCCACCCCTGCTGTCAGCACCAAACATAACCTGTCTGCTCAACTGCACGCAGAACAAATCCAGCTGGCATGCAAAGGCAACATAAACTCTGATTCTTGAAAGGGGCAAACGTTGCCTTGGATGAGTGCTGCGAGAGACCCGCTTGAGAACACAGCGAAAGACAGAACATTTCAACTCAGGCTATGGTTCAACAATAACTTCACTTTCTCTTGTACACAGATGAGGCCATACTTTGACAGTGATGAATAGCGAAACCAGAAAGCAAAGATTATGGACAAGAGTCTCAACAACTGGGCTGGGAAAGAGGGAAGGTGCAAGCATGTTAGACACAAAGGCAATGCCTGAAGAATGACAGCTTTACACCTTCATTTATTAAACAACAAACTGAGGAACTCATCCATTCAAGTGCTTCTAAGATTCAATTTAAGAATTAAATCAATGGAATATGCAGTTTATGGCCAGCTGCAGTCTCCATCCACTGCCAGACAAGCGAGGGACTGGGGCAAACAAAACTAGTCAGTGCTGGGCTCTCCCCAGCCCACATGCTGGCAGTCAAATAACCCATGCAGAGAGCATAAAGTGCCACACTGCACTCTCCTCTTTGTATCTGCATGTCGAGAAGAGTCTGTGGCCCTAGAAAGAAGCTTCCTTTAGATGCAAGTGATGCTGAATAAGCCTACTTGATGATAAAAGAAAAACATTGTTTATGACAGCTACTAAACTCCAGAGAGCAGCATATTTTAAATTAGAAGACTGTATCTACTCATAAAAACAGGTATTTCAAGGACAGCTTGCTTCTGGCTCCCTAATGAAGTGCAGGTGACATACACAGCTATGATACTATGACTCAGACAAGATGCCAGCTTCTCTGAGAGGTTCCTTGGGTTTGCAGTAGGAAGAACACAGGAAGATATAAGCAAACAAAGAGAAAAAGGTTCTTGAAAAATGCTTGCTGTCCACATTCATCTCCAAAGGTATCCTAGACAGCTGAAGAGATGTTCCAGTCCACTGGAGCAAGACCAAGCAACCCTAACAGCTACTCACTCCAATGTGACAACTTGGAAATAACAGAGGTAACAGCACAGATATCCTGACTCTGCTTTGTACCAGTGTTTTCTAAAAAGACTGATCAAGGTGACACCTAGGATAGGATTGGGCAAGTCACTGAAGAAGTGAATCAAGGTTGTTAAGAGTTCATCTCTTGCACTGCATTTGTGTTCACATGAGCCTACTGCCTCCGGATCTGACAATTACCACTTGTGTCCTGGAACACAACTTCTGCCTTACTTTGTCTACTGCCAGAAAGGACTTAAGTTCTTTATCCCTGAGGTGCACTGTTAGCAAAGAAAGAACCTAATTTTCAGTCAAAACCAAAGCTAAAAACTAAGTGTCAAAAAGTGACACCAGTAAGGATGCTACACACAAAGGGGTCTCCTGTGCACAAGCAGCATTGCATCAAATGGAGCTCATTTTAACAGCCTCAGCGACACTCTTGCTCCTCAGAAGAGCAGGCAGCCTTTTATTCCCCATCTGGTGGTCATTAACTCCAGAATGCAAACCTCAGAGTACGTCACTAGGACTACTCCATCCCTCCATTTTGTAGATGCTGCTTGTGTTGCAATGAATCATACCCTCACATGGATCTCCAAAGGGCTCCTGCTTCCAGTTTCCCAAACTGGCTTAGATTAAATTGGAGAGTGCTGGTCTAACTTGTAAGTATACCTTCTCAGGCAAGTCAAAACTGGTACCTGCCCATCCCAGCTGTTTATCTCTCCAATAATGGATCTTACTCACACACTGCTAGTATTCACAAACTAGCACAGACATAATATGGTCTTCCTATTGCTCAAGGCAGTTAGGAGACACTCAAGGCAAGGTGGCATATATGGTGCAAGAGACCAACCTGTAAAGTACTTGATGCCTCTTAGAACCTTGCACGCAGACCAGGAAACCAGGGATCTCCCAACTGTATATCCAGTGATCTCACTACAGCACACATTTTAGTATTAGTAAAATAATTTAGTGCTACAGAAAAAAATACAGACTTCAGCTCCTGAATTGTGCATTTAAGAAAAAATGATAACATGCTAAAACTGCAGAAGCTGTCTCTTTTTTTTCCACACTGCCCTTTGGTACTCACCTCGGTCTTCAAGCGGAATAATTAAAAAACTGAAATCAAATGTCCAGGTTAGAATTGAATCTTATTCCTAGCCAGACAGCTTTCTATCTATTTCTCTGCTGAAAGAAATGACTCCCACTCAGCTCTTGATCCTGCACCTCTGAGAGGAACATAGTACTCCTTCTTCTCCCCACTGTGTTGCCTATTTAAACAACGTGGCCTCAGGACAGGATAACACTGTATAGCACAAAGGCTCTTGATCCCAGACGTAGTGTCCATGCGTAACAGAATGTTCTTCCCCCGTGCTTCCTGTCCTCAGCTTCAAAGAGTCTTTCTTCACATTCAACCCTTCATCTCCACACAGCCTGACCAGGGCAAAACAGACTGTGCTGATAGCTGGACAAATAGCATCGCACAAAATAACTGCCATCTCATTCAGCTCCTAATCTCCCTAAGAAAGAACTCCATCCACCTACACCCACCGCAAAACATGAAGGCAGACAGGCCTCCTAGTTGATTATCAGATCTCCAAACCACCTTATGTCAGGATCTACATAGCAGGACATCCTCTGTCAACCACCTGTACTTTTTACCTCATGAAACTCTTACCACAAAAATAGAAGCCTCTTAGTTTTGCTACTTTAACTCCAGAAATCTCTATGTTGCAGTTAGAAGACCACTATATCTTCCTCAATTCTACCTCCAGCTACTTAAGAATCTGCCACAGGCACTTACTAGATTTCAAAGGCAAAAGTCCACAGAAGGCAAGGGCCCATTTGTCCCTCAGCCTCTCCCCAGAAGGTCTTTTTAGGCCATCTCTCTAAACCAAGAAACTGCAGCCTCAGAGGAAGATCGGCAGCCGTTCTGACAAGCTTGGCCCTTGTTCAAAGATTGGAATCCAAGCTTTGAGCAGTAATACATTGGCATCAATAAAAGTTCAACTAAAGTACGTTGCTCTGGCCCTGCAACACAGATCATCTACTCCGTGTTACACACAAAGGAAAAACTACCATTTTGCTGATCAAATTGAAAAGGTAAAAAGAAGTGACCAATAAAAGGAGAAAAAAAATATTCTGGACAGTGCCCCAAAAGTTTATATTCTCATGTGTCAGAAACACTGTTAGGCAATAGCTGAGAGTAAGTGACAAATGCAAGGAAAAATGAAAAATCAATTTGTATTTGTGTATTGCTCTGCTCCTATTCATTATTGTCTAGACTTTCTACCATGAAGCCACATCTCTGGTCAATGTCTTAAAAACAAAAAAATTAAATCTTAAAAACAAAAAAACTAAATCTTAAAATGAGTCCGTGTAGCCACTGCTGCACATCTCTTAGCTACACCAAACTGACAAAGCACCTGGATGGAAACAAGACAGCTTCCAATGCCATGCTGCGTACAGCAAGTAGTGGAGTGAGCCCAGCACTTCAGGAATTACAGTGCGTTTGGTAAAACTCATTCCAGAGCTGCCAGACAAACAGTGCTCATGCAGAGGGTTTAAGACGGGACAAGTTGTACCCAGTCTTATCCACAATGAACACGAGACCTCACATTTCATTTGCTCCTAACATTTATTCCCTAGCACAGCAAAATGCTCCATTAGTGAACTCCCAGATGTTTGCTGCAAAAATCAGTAAGACTGCACATCAATGTCGGGGATTTCAAAATGAGCAGGAAGTAGTAAAAGTCACCAGGGCCTTAGTTTGAGCAAATAATTGGAAAATAGCATTACAGAAGGAAAAAAAAAAAAGATACATTTTAAAGCGTTAGAACTATGTCTTCATTGAGAATGTAACAGGTTCGTCCCCAGACAGTGCAACTTTATCTGCTAAATAGGGTGTGTTTGTAACAGACTGTCAGCTGTGTGCTGCAGCTGAGGAGCCATTAACAGGCCTTCAGCTAGTACATCTGACCACCAGCATCTCTTTAAGGGACACAGGCACGACCTAGCCAAAGATGGGTTACACAGGCTGATCAAAATATTTTAGTGAAGCTACAAGTACACTCCAAGCTTTCCTGAGGCAGAAATCAATCTCTCTTCAGTCATGGAAAGATACAGCCAGCTGCAGAGTCACTCTGCTGCAGCACTGAATTCCACGAGGGTTCATTGGGCTTTTAACACACAGCCATCTACGTTGGATGGAATTGTGAAGGAGCAAATCACCTTCTGGTGGGCATCACGAAGCTCAGCACTCTGCAGTGCTGCTGGAGAAGGAAGACATTGTCTTTATAACATTCTAAAATTCACTTCTCTGACGAAGGTGCAAGATAAAAATATATACGTGCACACCCACACGGCTCACAACTGCACAAAGCTTGTGATCATGAACAAACACATTCGTGTCAAAAATACTGATAAGGAATCCATGAAGATCCACCGATCAGAAGCTATGTGGGAAGCAACTTTTGGTTCTAATGCTGACAGGAGCCTTCTAATAAAACAATTTCCCAACTGCTTGATGCTATCCCTCTTCACCGTCCAACCATCCCAATTTTAGAAGTTACCATCTCCTAACTATAAAAGGGATTTAAGTACTTTAGGTGGAGACACGAGTTGTTTTTCTTGATGAGGTATTGTCTGCTGAGGCGGAATGACAAGCACCTACACTAACTTCCCTGCTGTGCCTCCTATATTTGAGCTTGCACTGCCCCCATCCCATCAAGATCTGTATTTCAGACATTTTCCAGCCCCCGCCTCCAAAGCTTTCTAAGGCAGAGTGAAGCATGCTCAATGCTGTCCATCCTTGTGACTCCTTCATGTTGGGAACTGCCAGTTTCAAAACACACAGCAGCTGTCAGTACAAGTTATTGGTCTAAACTGAGCTACTACTGCAACTGACCTCAAGTGAAGCTATGGAGATTTAAGTAATGGCAATGAACAAAGAAACACTCCTCAGGGTGAAGCAACAGCATCAAATGTAGCAGGCACCAGAGCTGTCCAGCCATGTCGCCTTTTTCAGGCACATCTGTGTTATTCTAGTGGACAAGCAGCCCTTGAAACCACAGAAAACATAACCAGACTTTACGCTAACACTCTAGTACATTTGTGAGGCAATACTTATTTGAATCACTGTCCCTCTTCCACTCATGGTTCTTCATCACAGGACTCCATCTCTATCATCACTGATGATATTGAGTTTTATTTACTAACAGAGAACTAATGGCCAAGGTCTCTCACTTTTCCAAAAGCATCAAGTTTAATCTCCAACAGCTGTGCCAGAGGATTTCCCAAGAATATTGTTTGTTTTAAGGACTGTCGAAAAACTTTGTATTTCACATCACCACTCCTACTGACAGAATGAGGTTTAACTAAATCCTACTTTTAGCTCTTAGCTCAAAGTAGTCCAAGAATCATTGATGATAAGCAGGTGTTACAAAAGCACAAGTTTCAGGAAGCCTGACTGTAGCTCCCTACTCTCTGCCTCCATTCTCAAGTCTGGAACTCTCACTTTTTCATCAGCTGAGTAGCTACAGAAATCAAACTTAGAAACCAAATTTCAACTTGAAAATATGCATGTATGGTCAGGTACCTAAAGCCAACAGCAACTTTCTACTGCTCTTCACACCTTGTACGTCATAAGAGCACAAAATTAATTCTTTTTGCATCACCTTCCTAATGCCCTAACTGCCACTGTGATGCCAGAAGGTATTACTGCAGTTCATTCTTCCTGATCAGTAGTTTAAAAAAGTAAGCATTTGAGATGAAAATATTTCTAACTATAAATCTGATTAAATCCACAGGAACTATTTAGTATTTATGTCAGCTAGGACATTATGAACAAATGCTGTGCTAAAAATACTGTAGTCTCATCCACACAGGGAAACCACTACTACAACTTGTTTGGCTGAACTACTTTCTAAAGAGCAGGAGTCTGCAGCAGGAAAGGCTCTCTGCTCTGCCCAGAACAGCACTTCATTCCAGTGTTCAGACAGTGACAGACAGTGAAAGCCACTAAGAGCATGCTGCAGTGGGAGCATCCTACAGCAGAGAGTAAGGACAGATGCAATAGGGAATAGTTTAAAAGGAATAATCCTACTGTAGCAAAAAAACGAGTTTCAAACTGATTTCTTAGCATTCCTTTCAGAACAGAAGGTCCAGCAGCAAACCCACTGCTGAAACAACCACCTTCTGCTGTTCTCTCAACAGGAGAAAGCATTTTGAAATCTCTCGATGATTTGCATTTAAACGCTGACACTGCGAAACAGCTCAGAGCAGAGTCATGCAGGGAGAAGGTATGGCTGGGCACATAGAATCATAAAGAGTGTAAAAGACCTTCAAGATCGAGTCTAAGCATCAACTTACACAGCCAACTCTACCACTAAATCACGTCCCTCAGCACCACATCTACATATCTGTCATATGCTGCTGCCTCAGGCAAGAGAAAAGCAGAAAAGCGAGGTGACAAACACCCATTGCTACAACGTTGGACTGTGCTTTCTCAGACGTGGAAACCTAAGAGATAGTCCTTCAAAGCTGCAGGCAGGAGCAAAACACGGAATAATGCTAAAGAGCATTTTGCTCCCATGTGAGGTTTTCCATAAAACTTGGGGCAGATTCTGTAAAACTAGTAGCTGCAAACACAATTCAATTTAATAAGCCAATAAATATTTCTGAATGACTGCATGTCTTACAAGGATATGAGCAATTTATTAACACGACCAGCTCAAGCAGACTCGAAACTACCCTGTCTTGAAAAACTACAGAAAAAGAATCTACACCGAATTGGCCTTTATTTAGTCACTGCATCGTTAAAGCCCATCCCTGCAGTCCACTAACAAAGGAGCAGAGACACTGCCAGAGCTCAGCTGATTTTAGCAGAACTACAGCAATTTACAACACCAGGAAGAATCTGACCTGGAGCCTCTCTCTAACTGGGCAGTGGCTTGTGCTATTTCAGCAGGTATTACTTTAACAGGAATCCAGTGAAATCATTAACAGAGGAATTTGAGTCAATGAGATGTTAAGTACTTGCTATAATTACTTATTATTGCAGTTTCTGCTGACTGCACAACTCAGGAGGCTAGAATTCAATGAACTATCTAACAAATATCTGAAGTCATAGTTGTAAATGAAATTAAATGCAAATTTGTGTTCGATCACATTTATGAGCTGTGTGCCTAATTTATGTGAAGACATGCTAAAAAAAAACAACCAAACACCTGCACTTTTACATTGGTCCCCTGGTTACAAACACTTAATGTTTTACAAAGCAAACAAAGCAGCCCTGATAACATGCTGCTAACAGATAGTGCTTAATGCTGTAGTAGAAGGAAAAACATCCCAGAAAATCTGCCAGGAGGAGGAAGCACACAGACCATTAACCCCCAAAACACATCTTCCAGCACACTGAAGTAATTCTGCTGAGTTTTAACAAACCCAGAAGTTGGCTGCAAGGAAGAGAAAGGCATTCAACTCCCCACTCCCATAAGACACCCATTAAGTTTGAACCTGAATGCTGAATGTGTCAGAACAATTAACACAACCAGACCTCAAGGTCTTTGGTAAGGCCCTTTTGAGAGTACTGCTGGGAAGAGATGCAAACTTCTGTAGCACATACTTAAGAGCAGATTGCCATTGATGTATTTATTTACATTTCTGGGAAGTGTGGTAAGTGATCAGAGTACCCTCACTTGTAACATTCTGAAGGTCCCTATAGTAAAGCCACAGGGTTCCACTCTACAAGTTCTGAGCATATTGAAAATCGATGCTAAAACTAAATTAAGAAATTTTGCAGTGACTGGCATCTGATGTCAAATACTTCTAAACTAAAAAAAAGCTATGTGGTTTTAGACTTAAAACTAGCCCAAGCATTGTTCTAAAGCTGCGGGCAGCACTTCTCACAATGCAGGCTCATCACCCAGCACCGCAGTCTGGAAGGGAAGTGACTCCAGGCTTGCGTTGGAAGGAACAAATGACATTCTTCACGATTCGCATCTCCCCGTATCACAAAAAAGGGAAAGGAAATTTTCAGTGGAGATATCAATCTGCATCTAAATACCATTAACTACCTTTTGTAGTTTGGATCTCTTGCCAAACATTTGACATTTAAAGGCGCTGCTGACGTGTTCCCAGGGAACTTAAAAGACAAGCTGTGTACAGGACCCAGATAGAGCACAAGAGTTCACCTTCCACCTCCCTAACTTCATGGAGGTTGTTCAGCGCTGTAGCACTAAGGCAGCAATAAGGTACGCAAGACCCTCTGCTCTGCTTCCAAAAACTCTCACCCGCCCAGAAGGCATCAACAAGCAGCAGTATGGAAGAACAGATCCAACAGGCTGTTTCTCAACCACTGAAAAATCTTCAGGAAAGCTGTGTTACTCTTCAGTTTGTTAGCATTTATATCACCCCCATCTTCTGGGCACATGGCTCGATCACACACTAAAGGCACGAACTTAAAGCAAAATACAAAGCATGCTGCAATTCCTTAACTTGTAGGGCATTTGCTCAGCACTCATGCTTGTTCCCCTTCCTATCTTCACCCCAATACATACAGAGGTGCCACACCAGTGCTCAGGACAACATAAAAAACCCTGCCAGTTTCTGATAAGATGCTGCAGCAGGAAGGGTTTAATTTTTTTCTCCAAAAAAATTCAGTTAAAGCAAGCCCCTCCTCCCTCAAGTGTTTGACCTCCAGAAGCCAGCTCCATGACACTGGCCAATAGAATTCACACTTCTGTTAATATAATGAAATGGTTACTACAGTGACAGTGGCCTTGAATTGCACCTTAACATTACGGGTCAACTCAACCAAAGGGAAAAAACAAGCCTACTTAAGATGATGTCTTCGCTCTCTGTACAGACCAGTTCTAGATTTATACAAGTTCTGATTACAGACTGATGAACAGCCAAGACATTAACAGCAGTACATGGAATTTAGCAGCTTTGGAATGCAATTTTATTATTTTGAAAACAAAAGTAACTTTTATCTACTGCATTCTGCAAACACAGTGGGGGAACTGAAAGTCAAAATAAATTGCTTTGAGTCTCAACACTGTCCTCAGTAGCAAGAGATTGTTACAATTAACCTTAATAACAAAGCTCTAAAAGGTGAATCTCAATAGAATCCAAACAGATTTTGCATCTGAAGTGCTGTGCAGTTTGAGCTAGGGAGAAAAAAGAATCAGAAATGATTCTCTCCCCAAGTATGTAGTTGTGAGCCAGCATACACATCTGTGAAGAAAGGGTCATTTTCAGTGACCAAATTGTACTTGGAAATGACAGGTTTAGACTACCATTTCCCTTCTACAAAGCTGAAGGCTACAAGGACACTACCTACAAAAAAAAGACTCTCTGTTTCAGCACAATATTCTTGGGATGGTTTGCAAACAGGCAGTTTTAGGAGTGAACATGGAAAATTCTTTGCAGTGCGTTTTGATACTAAAAATACAGTTAAGGTGAAAAAACACAACCCCTTTGGCCAAATTAAACAGGGACAATCTGGATATTGAGACAGAATGCAATTACCCAAGTTGGAATTTTCCCAAGACACTCTCACTTTGAATGATCTGGCTATTTAATGACAAGAAATAGCCAGGAACACGTATTTACTGCCAGCATCCTCTCTCATACCTAACGCTACCCTACTATCAATGAAACGTGTGTGTAATCAGATCCAAGCTCTCAGCTACAACCAGGGTGTTCCTTGATGACCTGCAATGGGTCAGCAGATCCACTCCCATCCACTTCACTTCTTGTGATCACTTGTGCGATCACCGCCTGAAGTAGGATGTCCACTGACCCCGATATGAACATCAATAACAGGAAGCTCCAAAGTGCTGGAGCTGCTCTATTACTGATACACTATCCAGAAGTTACCCAAAACAATCTTTATTAACAGAAATATTTATTGCTGGTACGTTCAACATTCAAAATGAGTCAGTATCAGCCTCCACAGAAACTTCCCTTCCTCCAAATGTAAAGGGCAAAGGCAGCTTAAAAGGAGACTTTTGGTTTTACTTTTGAGTACTGTCTACCAGTAATCAAAGTGCACATCAATTCTAAACACCTGGACAAAAAAAAAAAACAAAACAAGAAGCACTTGAGATTCCTACCACCCACTCCTGATCACTGCCACTAAATAGGATCAGAACAAGAATATGTGAGCTAGTGCCTCATGACTATGCCTAAACGAGAACCACTCTCCTCAGATCCACACGCAACAGTTCTCAACACAGAAGCTCAAAGAACTCCTGTGTTGAGGAAACAAGACTTGGAGGAAGCAGAGGTGACAGGATTTCAGGAAGATGAGTTGTGGTCACAAAGTCGGAGAGGACAGTGCCTATTTAGCATTATTCCCTTTACAAGGCTAACAGGTTTACACGCATCTTTCAGCTCTGAAAAGGATTTTGGGGGCCTCTGATCAGCCACAACGATGTTCAATGACTGCCATGAAGTAATTAAATGGGAGGAGAAGAGTGCTGGTACCTACACTGATAAGAATCTGCTGGGTATGCTTCATTTACCAGGAATTCAGTTTTTCCATTAAGGTGTCTTACTTTGAATTTCTGTACTGAATTCCTCCAACACATGGTAGAAATAAAAACTAGAGGAGTTTGAAGTGCTGTATGTCTGAAAATCTTAGAAGAATAAAACAGCACATGTTCACAATAGAGAAGAAAAGATCCACTGGAAGCTCCAGTGCAAAGATCAAATATGCACCATTTTCCCTATGCAAACCAGTACATCGCTAAAGCATACCAGGGAGTACTTCTCCCTAAATAAAAATGATCCTTACGCAAATATTTCCCAGCATAAGACTACAAATATTCCAATACATGCTTATTTTCAAGTTGCTTCAAGCACTGGGAAATCCACTACACCTCTTTTTTTTTTTTTTTTCTATTAAGAATTATTCAGAGCCCTACTGTAGATTCAGAATGGACATAAAAGTTCAAACCCTGCTTACTCCCTATGGCACGCTCCTACTTAACACAGACACACACAATCACATTCCAATGGGCTGACAGAAAGAAAGGTGGACCCAAACGTAGACTTGTAAATATTTACACGCAGTAGCCTACAAAGCAGCCAGGCACGTGGACACCATCCAGAAGGAACATGCTAAAAATCAGAACAACTAGAAGTCAAGCAAGTATCTTCACTCTGGTCCTCTCCCATCTCACCAGTCAGAGGACGGCTCAGAGGTCCTTACATTTCCCAAACAGTGGCAGCAACACACTGGCAGGTTGCATGTCCCCAGCTCCCCTCCACCCTGCTTAAGCCTTTCCATTTGACACCTACCAACTTGTGGGGGGTTTGCAATTAGCTTGCTTCCTAGAAAAACGAACAAACTATCACAAGAAGTTAGAAGCCATTAGGTTGATTAGAAAAGATAATGTTTTATGTGTGTATATATAAATATAAAAAGACATCAAAGTTTCTATATTCACACATAAATATATACAAATAATATATAAAATTACAGCACTCTCATACTGTTCCTGGACAAAATGAACAGCTAACTCACAAACTTTCTGAAGTGATGCTGTCTATCTTTCTGGAATTGTCTACACTGCTGTGTTTTTTAGTCTTTTTCTAAAATGTGAGGGCTTATTTTAATTTAAAAGCTCCACCCAACAAGGTAAAGTTACATCAATGAAATAGCAAGGAAAGAAACCTGATCTTAAAATGGATGCAGCAGATTCTTTTAAAGAGCAACATGTTGCAATCACCTTTCATTTTAGGGGAAGGGAAGGATTCCCTGAGAGGAACAGAGACGGGGAGCAGCAGGGGGAGGGAAGCTTCAATTAAAAAAAAAAAAAAAAAAGGAAATAAAAAAAAAAAGAGAGAGAGAGGAAAAAAATGGCGTGGGGATTTGTTTTAGCTAAAAACTTTGCTTTTCTCTCCGTTAGAATGGGCCAGGGGCGGGGGATCGCTGCCCGGTGCCTCTGCAGACGGCTCCTCCGGCAGCTCTGAGAGGAGGAGAAGAAGAGAAAGCCACACAGAAGAGAGGAGAAAAAGAAAATGGCGCAGAGACTAAGTCCCGACCGTCGACAAGGCGACTTTCCAGGGAGGAATCGGGACCCAAAGGAGACCCCAGGAGAGCCGATGGGCTCGGATCGGGGGCCTCCGGTGCCCCCACTAGGGGAGGCGAGGGTCGGGGAGGGGCGAGGCCGCCGGGAAAGGGCCGCTTTTGGCAGCTCGATGGGAACAATGGGGCCGGTGAGCGAGGAGCCGGGACTTAGTCTCTGGGACGCCATATCTGTGCGCGGCCGGCGCGGCGGCGAGGCGAGGGGTGCGCCGGGGCCACACTCACCGTTCGCTCGGAAATCCGCCTCGATCTGTGGGGAGAGGAGACAGGGAGAGACCGTCAGCAACGCCGTCCAGACGGGCATTTATTCTATTTTTCCGTTTGTTTTTTTGAGGGGTGCTGGATTTCCCTCCCCCTCTTCCTTCCTTCTCATTTTCAGGGAAATTAAATATCAAATGAAAAATGAACAGCGCGATGCAGAAGGTGCCCTCCATAGCCGGGGTAGGGAGGTGTAAGGTGAATCGTTTCCAGGCACCCCCACAGCTCCTGCCATGACACCCCCTCCTCAAAAGGGGAGCGAGCCAGCAGAATGCGGCCAACCGTCCCCCTCCCCTTCTCCCAGGCAGGGGGGCGGTCACACACAGGTCCGCTCAGCCCCACCGCCCCCAGCCTGGACAGAAACGGGTCCCAGAGCGCGGGGGTCGGTGACGGGGGCTCCCCAGAAGGACGACCTGGGGAGGCAGGCCGGGTTGACAGGACTCTCCCTAGACGCGGTGGTTACCCCGAGCGAGCACAGGGAGGAAGCCGCAAAAGTGCACGTCTCCCCTCACTGAGGGTAATGGAGGGGGGGGATTCAGCAGAACACCCACGGAATTGAGGGGAAGCGAGGACTCCACGGCCCCAGAGGCGAGGGACCTGGGTCCCGTGGGAGAGGGTTTCTCGCGGGCGGTGAAGGGGCACTCACCTGGGAATCGTTGTGCAGTTGGTCCCCGCTCATACCGGAGGCTGCGGGAAGCCTAACGGAGCAGAGCAGGAGAGAAGAGCTAAAGAAAGCCGAGCCGAGACGCGCCGCCGCGGACGCGCCGAGCCTTGACGCGACAGAACGCAGCCCCTAGCTGCAGCGCGGTTGTGTAACAGACTAAGTCCAGCTTTCGGCGCACTGCGCAGGCGCCACGCCTTTTACAGCCGGGGCGTGGCCACGGAGACGCCAGGCGGAGCACCGGGGCGGGCCTTGGGCAACGGCCGCAAGCGAACTTTCGTCCCAGCCACACCCCCAGAACGCTCTGCGCCGACTCGTCTGTTACATATCCTGTCCCGCCCCTTCCTCCCCGCTCACCCAATTACGTGGAGACATGGGTCATCGTTTACATACTTGGCTCCGCCCCACCACTAAGGAACCGCGCGCATTGTGTAAGGGTCCGTGGGCCGCATTGCGCATGCGCCTTGCCGGGCCTGCCGGCTTCATTTGCATACCAAGCCCTGCCCAGCCGGCTGAGGAGAGTATGGCGGCGTCCAGGCGGCTTGTGCGGTTGGGGTTAGGGTCTCCTTCCGGATCTCCTACATCCCCCAGCACAGTCACACTATGATCGACCCCGTACCTTCTGTTAAAGAAAGGGGCTGCTGGTTTTCCTCGGGGCATTGTTTGGTGCTGGCGGGGGCCTGTCAGGCCTGTTTCCCCTCTCTCGGCAGGTTTTATCCATGAATCTGAGCAGGACTGCTCACGGTAGCTGAGCAGCCTCGGCTCCCAGGAGCTGGTTTTGGCCACGGTTAGGGCATCCTGGTCAATGCCAGACAGGGCTGCTGTTTTCAGAAACAATGGATGGTTATGTCCAGGCTGGTTAACTCTGGGTGGTGTCTCCCCTCCAGACGGGCCTTTTCTCTGGCCTCGGTGCCTCACAGGCTGGGTGAAGGCTTTACACAGGAGAAGCTGGACTGGACTGAGTCACACACCTACAGAACATGTATAAGCATAAGTGGCCTGATTGGCAGGTTGGTTTTGAGCATTTTACAACGATGTGCATGAAAGGAGCTGAGCATGGTGTGCACATCTATCCTGCTGAGAGCTAAGCATGCGGCTGACTTAACTCTGCTGCTGTAGTGGGCTGAAACACAGGCCACAGCACCCACACAGGACTTCCACTGTGCTAGGTGCTGTACAACTGACCTGCATCCAGGAGATTACGCTGTGCTACGTGCTGTAAAACTACCTTGTATCCAGATAAGAGTGATGCTCTGGAGGGACACAAACTGAGCAAGTTAACACAAACTTGACTAACAAATCAAAGACGTCAGTGGTGCATCTTCAAGAAGAACGTTCTGCTTTAAAAAGGATTGGCCAACAGGATTTTAATTCCAGTGTAAACAGGCCCTCTAATTTCTATCTCTCACAAGGAAATGGAGAGTAAAAAGGAAACAAAGTTTTATTTTTGCTAATGTAAGAATGAATCATACACCTTCCTGGAAATGCACACCCCTGCCCCAACACAAATCTGAAGACGTGTATTTCTGCTCTGTGGCAGCTCCACTAAAAGGGTTTTCTTTACAGTCTACTAAATGGCAGGTTTAGTATGCATGGCTGGTACATGTCTCTCAGGACTGCCTCCAGTCTTCTTGGAGCTTCCATCCTGCACTGCTACACAGACTGTACCTTTCCTCAGCTTTACACAAGCAGAGCTTTGATTTGACGCTAAAATAATCTGGCACTGCCAGGCTATCTGAAAAGATACATCAAAACGTAAAGCAGTGACAGCAGCCACCTATTTGCACTGCATATTTATATCCTGTAAAGAGAAAACTCAGTCACTTTCTTACAGTCTTCAGAAGAGGATCTGAGGACTTCCTTTTTTTACCAAGAGCAGGCAAATATTTCTGGCTCTGGAGCTGTTTATTATGCAAACTGCTTTAGTCACTGTTAGATTTTTAAATATAAACATAATGAAAAGGCTGTTTCAGACACCTCTCTTGCTGGATGAATTGTTTGCCTCTAGCTCAGAAGAATTAGGTGAAAGGTGGCTTTGCTCTTGGTTTGAGCCTCTCCTTGCTGCCACCGGAGAGTGTAGAGGCTGTGTCCACCTTTGTGGGACAGCCTGGGAGCAGCCTGGAACTTCCAGCATTCAGCATCAGAGATTCCTGAAAGCCCTTTCTTTAGAGCAGCAATTTCACTTTAAATCTTCCACATCTCTGTCTCCCCCAAAAAGCCTTGCTCAGGTGGTTGCCCTGCCACAAGAGAGGGACCTGCTGCAACCTCCGGCAGCCACAGCTGCAGCCACCCTGTTCAGAGGGAAGGATCACTACCTCTTCTAGCAGCTGCCGTCTTCACAGGTGTTTGCAGGCTCTGGTTGCAAAACAGAGCCTCCAGAAAAGCACATAAGAGGCAGAGTGATGTCTGCAGAAGTCTACTGGCAGACAGACAGGAGAGGTCTGAAGGCAAAGTGACCTGCTGTCTTTTAGCCATGGCAGTGGGGCAGGCCCTCCCTCCAGTAGGGGTGAATCTGGCTGGCATCAGGGATAGCAGAACTGGCAGGACTCTCTGCAAGGGAGTGGAGTTTCCTTTGGGTCAGGACCAGAAGTAGCCCCAACATTGTCCTGCGGTGTCCTTGGGGTGGGAGTGTTCAAGGATCACCTTTGGGCAGCGGAGCTGGGCCAGGGTATGGACCTGGAACTGGTCTGAAGTGCCTTGTGCAACTACTCAGGGATGGGGGCTGGAACAAGTGGATAGAAGGGATCTGCGTGTGACACATCTCTCAAGCTACCTTGAAGAACCCCTGATGGTGGCAGGGCTCTGCCCAATGCTCCATTTTATTTTATATTGTCTTTGTTTAAGCACCCCCAGCCCCCAGCAAAGCAGCCCACAGCTGCTTGCTCACTCTTCCAATGAGTCTTTTGCAGTGTGATGTGGAGGAGAAAATACAACAAGAGGCTGGAGACAAAGGACATGGGGGACTCCCTCCCCAGATACAGTCCTGAGGAACAGGCTGCCTTGATTTGGCGAAACAAAACCAATTGGATTTGTACAAAACCACCACCATCAATTTAGCAACTGAGTCAGAGCAGGACAGTGATCAG
>WAAF01018161.1:139329-152355 GCA_013400475.1 Tricholaema leucomelas | reverse complement strand
TGTTTTTCCAGTTTGGTGACCAGGATGTCATGTGGGACAGAGTTGAATGCCTTACTCAGGTCCAGGTAGTATGTAAGCTGCAGTCTTCTCATCCACTTAATAAACAATATGTACTTCACCTACAAGACAAGTAGAACCTGGGACAGGAGTAGCAAAACTGAATCTGACCTTCATCGGGTTTGTAAGCATGACCTAAAATGAATTTTTTATCTGTGTACTGAAACAGTACACTTAAAACAGTAAATTGGAAGTGGTGTATTGATTTGGTTCTGATACTCATCTCTTTGCAAGTCTTCTACAGTTTCCAAGGACTTCTGGGATTTTGAGAACAGATGCATAGTTCTTGCTTAAAAAGATGAGTATGGGAGAGTTGCATTAAGTTCGGCGCATTGCCATTATTCTTAGAGTTGTTTTCTTCCGTTACATAGGTTAAACTGAGACATCCAAGTTAAGGCACTCATCAGTTAAATTCTGCACCATACAAAATGTGTTACTATAAATCTATGAGAAAAATCGAAATAAATCATATCATTCCAGGGGTGAAAGAAATCAAAAGTAGCCAAGCAACGAGAAAAGACAAAGGGAACAACCAGTGCCACGACAGAGGAAAAAATGTCGCTGGTGGCAGGACTACACAGTTTTGACACGGGTTAGGAACTTCCCCACCACCACCACTACTGAAGCTTGGAAGTAAGATGAGTCTATATTTATAGCATGGCAAAATTCACAACCATATAAACACAATATATTTACAAGTATTTAAAAATTTGAAATAAGACAGAAGTCCAAACTCTCTCCCAGACAAAGAAACTGCCCAGAAGGGCTGAAAGCTACCCCTTTTTTTTCCCTCTCTATCTCAGACAGGCAAACAAAACCAGAAGCCAGCAAAGCTTAGTTGTTAGTCGAGATTAGAGGAGAGATATTAGAGCAGATTGAAGGAGAAATGAACAGGGCAATGTCCCAAGCCAGAGTGGGTGAAATTGCTTACATTTTGGCTTTTTATTCCTCTCAGCAAACCAATGAATGATACAGACTTCATAATATTTTTTTCACAACCAATTATCTAATTTCTCTCATTAAAATATTCCAATTAGCCTCAAACCAGCATGGGGTTATAGAAGTAGAGGTAAGAAAAGGTCTTGATCAAATCTGGGTGAATGCATTTTTGAGGAAAAAGTAGCACTCTTCACCACTTACATTACAGGACCAAAATGCATTGAAGATAGAAGGCTTCTAAGGTTATGAATAAAAGGAAGGCTTGCCTCAAAGGCTGAGAAAATTCTTTTTTTTTTTCAAGCAGTGTGTATGAGCTATTTTATTTTATGGCTCTTACAAGCCATTGTTCTGAGTTCAGAAAGTCTGACTGGCATGACTGACTTTGCTGGCCCTTGATGAACTCCCACTCTGGGGTTAGGCAGTGAATCTCTCTTCCTTCACTATCTCAAGAGCATGCCTAATTTACACAATCTATCTCCTTCTGTACAACTTACATTGAAGTCAATGGAAGATGTGTGCCTGAAGCCAAGGGCGGAATTTGGCTCAGAGGAAGTATAAGAGCTCCAGTGCTTTGCCAAATGAAATACATTTAGAGTCTGACATGCACAGTTGGATGCAGTAAGTAAAAAATCAGTTTTGCTGGATACAAAGCTTCACTGACTGGGGCTACTTCCCTCTTATTATTGTTAAAAGATGTGCTCTATAAGAAAAACTGTGCTAGATCAAACCAGAGACCTATCTTACCTATTGTTCATAGAGTGATACTTTCTGTAGTTCCTTAGTTTCTAGTACTTTGTGATTAGGACTTTCTCTGTCAGAGGTACTATGTTTTACTTAGATCGTCATCAACTGTAAGAAAAATTGTGCCAAGTTTAATTGCATTCTTTGTCACAGTTACTTGAAACAGAGTTCTTTTAACTCACTCAAAATCATTGTCCAAACTTCAGCAGCAGTAGCCATAGCGTTGGCTGGTATTATTGGTGCCTCACTTTAAACAACCATCTAGCTCACTTAAGTATGAGTGAACAGCAGGTATTTTACTGCTAAGTCACAGTATCTCATGGTTCACCAGTGTCAGCAACACAGGTTCTTATGTGATTTTCCAGTGAGGCAGTTGTCATTAAATTTCTGAACTGCATGCAAATGACTGAGTTGTAGAAGTCTCCTTTTAGTTACCTTCTTTCTTTTTTGCATTCTGTATAGGCAATTCTCTTGACATCTCCTCTTCTTGTAGTGATAAAGATTAATTCAACAAAATTGTGCACATGGACAAGAACTCAGTTATCCACAGACTTTTAAAGCCTACAGAAGTCTTCCATGGGAACCATTAGCTGTGGCTGTTTACTTTTCCCTAAAAACACAGCAGCTTGCTGCTGTTTAGCTAAACAAATAGCTGTAGAAAAAACCTCAGTGCTTTTAAGTGTTAGCTGCGCACCCTTAAAGTGATCCCAATTGCTTTCTGAGTTGGAATTTTCCAATTCATTTGTTTGTTTGTTATTGTTGTTGCTGCTGTTGTTTTTCCTTTATGAGATTTCTGCTTCTCTTCCTTAGTGGTTTACATCTTTGCCTTTACATTTATAGTTCCCAACTGTGAGAAAATCTAAATAAGGAAATCCCTTCACTAGGAATGACTTTCAGAGAAATCACCAATTCATCCAGCCTCCTCAAAACAACCAGTCTGGGATCTAGTAAAAACTCTTCTCTCTCAAGACCAAGACTTTTTATTTATTATTTTTTTTTTTAACTTTAAAACACCAAGGCAGAAAACATTAATCTTGGATTATGTGATCATTTACAATACATCTGTGCATTGCAGCATACAAGGACAGATTATTTATCATTACAATTATGTCAACACTTTATGCAGTCTTCTCAGACAGCACATCTTTGCTAGCTAAAGGTTTCAGGAATGGAACTGTCAAAAAATTTATAGATGCGGCACAGACTGGTATTAAAAAAAAGGCAAAATGAAAATATTTTGATTAAAACAGTGGAAGATGTTTGGGATTCTTTTCCCCCTCAACATGTGGATTTTAATAACTGCTGTTTGTTATTAATTACAGAACATATTGCATCTTGTAATAAACACGTCAGAGGAGAATCAAGATAATTTGTTAAATTCCCCTTTGGATATGGTTCCCATTTGCACGATATTTAGACTAAATCCTGTGACTACTTTTATTTCATAGACAGCTTAGGGAGGCAAGTTCTCAGCAACCTGAACTACAGGGGATCTGAATCAGTGATCATGCTCATAAACTAAAGTGCCCCACTGCACATGACTGTGAAGTCAGATGTTTAGAACGAGTGCTTAACTCATATGTACTTTTTTTAGCAATTAAACCTTAGCACTGATGCTGAAAGCTTGCATCTCTGTGTGAAGTTAGCTTTCAACATGTGAGAAAGTTTGTAGAGCCTGAAAGGAGGGAGGGAAACACTGGTAAAATTAGAACACTCTTTAACATAGTGACTATCATCTGGGAGGAGCTTAGAATATTGGATTCAAGATCGGAAATATTTCCATAAAAGATTACATTTTATGATGTACACCAATTAGTTACATGTGCTACAGCTGGTGTTCTTTTCTTTATTCACATTTGTACCACATACATGTGGCACAGAGGAAGCAACCTGTATGAAGCAGACAGAGGATTGGAAGAATTGAAAACTTGTATTTGAATAATGAAGCAGTACAAAGCTATTGAAATCCAAGTATATTTTTAATTAATCAGAATGAATCAAAGAACCCTATCTAAATGGTAATTAATTTTATAGGCATTTTGGAGCTTTATAATAGAATAAATCTCTTGTGAAAAATACTTAGTGAGACTCTGAAACAGAGCCTTCTTTTCTATGTCATCTAGGAAGTTGTCATTTCACTGGGCAGAGTAATGACGTTGTGCCTAATTCTCAATGAACTGTAGCTCAGTAAACCCGGATTGAGCTTACTGAATAAACCAATATTTCCAGAGTACCTGCACCATCACTGTGATTGTCCCCAAAATATTGTCTCTCATTGTTTTTTCTTTTCACATCTGACTTCTTGACATGCTGAATATACCAGAGTCAGGCTGAACCGATGGAAAAAAAAGATCAGCCATACACATCTAGGAACCACCAAAACATTTGTAAATCCTACCTGTACTCATCCACAAAAAGACTTGTAAAAATTTATTCCTCTTGTTCTCTGACATATTTCCAAATTTCTGACTGTTTTGAATACCAGAACTCCTGGAAGTGAGCAAAGTTAGGAAATATCTGCTACAGCTCTGATACGTTTGTTTGTCAGAGGCATTACTGTACATGAGCGATGTGAGAACATTAGGATCCTCTGTTGTTCGCTATGGGTACGTATCTGCACCTAAGAAAGTTAGTTAAAAATACAGTGATGTTCATTCTGTACTACTGTGGGTAACGATTCACATTCACTTTTAAAATGTATGGAATGCATGCATACACAGTAGTGCATGGAAAGGTCTGCCTGCAGTGAAGGAACAGATGTTGCCTTGAAGAGCTTACCACCTGAAAATACAAAACACATGTAGGGTGAAGGTGTGTACATGCAAATCGAGGGTTCACCACACAGGAGCACAATGGAGATGAGAAAGGTTGAGTCACAGGGGAGGAATGAGAAGCAGCCTCTCCGGAAACACCCTGTGAGTTCCAAACATTTTTATTTTTGTTTCATAGCGGTTTGGGTAGGTGGAAATCAGTTAAGCAGGAGAAAGAAAAGGCAGGCAAAGAGAGGTGAAGGCATTTCAGGATGTGGAGATGAAAGGGGGGAGCAGGCAAGAGATGAGGGTAGAGAAAAGGAGAGGTGTGGGGGCGAGATGGGTTGCAACAGTCAGCACATGGGAAAGGATAATTGAAAATCATGGGTGTCTGTCAGCCGTTAAAAGCCTCTTTTACCTTTAGTACGTCAGCTTCATTGTCAGACTGGATCCTCCCTGTAGTCTCTTCCTCATTCCGGGCTGCTCCTGTCATTGTTTAACACAGTTGTGCGTGAACCATGCGTGCAGACTAAAGCTGTAAAATTATACAGTGTGCTTAATTGAAAGATTGAAAAATTACTTTGCAATGGCAGTCTACACAATGGTTGACACTTTGGGACTGATCTTAGGCTACCGTACTCAGCAAGTGCTATTTAATATTGTAAATTTTAAGTACAAACCCAATGATTTCTCCTTTGGCAAATGGATATTGCTCTTACATTGCCATTAACTTTTGGAGCTTGAACTTACTTTACTCACTCCTCTTAAAGATTTAGATAATTAATGGTTATTTCTCACTTATTCTTAAGACAAAACCCCCAAACCTCAAAAATTATCTCTCTGCATGTATTTTCCTGAGTCAGGTGATATATATAGTCAGACAGATAGGGCTGGGTGCTAGGTTGGACTGGATGATCTTGGAGGTCTCTTCCAATCTGGTTGATTCTATGATTCTGTGATTCTGTGATATTGTATTTTCTTAATGCTGAAATGTTTTGCTTAAGTGATTTTTTTTTTTAATCTTTTTAATTCAAAACTCTTAGAAAAATTGTGATCAATAAATATTCTACACAAGAATCCCCAGACTAACTCTTAAGTCTTTTGCAACTGTTACCCTCTCTCAGGGAAATAAACCCCAGATAATGTCCAGTTTTATTTCCCCTGCTTCCCCATATCTTGTTTGAAAACAGAAGCTTATTTTTCTGAAGAACTATATTAAACCAGAAGAGTCTGAAATGGAGAGGTTTTGTGGTCCCTAATTTCTTCCCTAAAACATTCATAGAATAGAATCATAGAATCAGTCAGGGTTGGAAGGAACCACAAGGATCATCTAGTTCCAACCCCCTGCCATGGCCAGGGACACCCTTACCCTGGCCAGAGCCTCATCCAGCCTGGCCTTAAACACCTCCAAGGATGAGGCCTCAACCACCATCCTGGGCAGCCCATTCCAGGCTCTCACCACTCTCATGCTGAACAACTTCCTCCTCACATCCACTCTGAATCTCCCCACCTTCAGCTTTGCTCCATTCCCCCCTAATTCTGTCACTACCTGATAGCCTCAAAAGTTCCCCCCCAGCTTTTTTGTAGGCCCCTGTCAGATAATGAAAGGCCACAATAAGGTCACCTGGGAGCCTCCTCTTTTGCAGACTGAACAGCCCCAACTCTTTCAGTCTGTCCTCATAGCAGAGGTGCTCCAACCCTCTGATCATCCTCTTGGCCCTTCTCTGGACATGCTCCAGCATCTCCACATCCCTCTTGTAATGAGGGCTCCACAACTGGATGCAGTACTCCAGGTGGGGTCTCACCAGAGCAGAATAGAGGGGGAGAATCACCTCCTTCGACCTGCTGGCCACACGTCTCCTGATGCAGCTCAGTCTCTGGTTGGCTTTCTGGGCTGTAAGTCCACACTGCTGGCTCATGTTGAGCTTCTCGTCCACCAGCACCCCAAGTCCCTCTCCTCAGGGCTGCTCTCCAGCATTATGGAAACAAAAATCAGATACAAACAGCACCTAAATCATTCAAAAAGTGACAGTATCATGGTGGAGCCATACAGTCTACACACCTGGTACTGTAAGTTCAGTTACCAGCTGTCAGAATGATACTCATGAGACCTTCAATATCTTCAAATCTCTAGCCTTATTTTCCAGTCAAAATTGAGACAAAAACACCAGCCCAACAAAAAACAACAGCAAACCAAACCCACGAAACAACAACAACAGCAACAACCACCAAAAATCCCACTCAAAATATGTAAGGAAATAAAGACAAACAATTCTCTCTGTGAAGCATTTTTTTTCCACAGTTGAGTAATTTCAGCCCTTCTATCCACAAGCTCATCATTTGCATTGCCAGTACCTACTCTTTTAAGTGGAATTAGAAAACAAACCAAAACATCAACAGAAAATCAAGCTGATTTCAATGCTGTTCAACATCGCAGGAATCATCTGCCACTGTAGGAATTTCATATCCCGCTTTCTCAGCAGGGTAGGATCATTCTAGTACTAAAATATTTATTTTTTTTTAAATAAACTGCAGTGTGGCTCAAGTCATTTATAAGTATTTGAATTTCATTATTGTTTCTACGTTATATGGAGATAGAACCCAGTAGAATTCCTGGCGTATTGAATATTCTTACTTCTGAAGTCTGTGATGGTTTGGGTGTTCCCCGCCCCTCTCCCCCCCCTTCCTTTGGAAATCACCCAGACTAGACTCAGCTGGCTCTGGAAATTTGAATGAAGCTTATATTTACAGCTTAGCAGAATATACAAGCAGATATTTGTATTATGTACAGTTATACACAGAAATATACAAGGTAAAAGGTAATACAGAAACAAAACAGCCCTCCCAGAGACCTGAGTCCTCAGGAGGGGCTCCCAACCACCCTTTCACCTTCTCCCACCCCTCTCAACCTTACCCCAGTCCCAAGGAAAAGGTTTGGCCAGGGGGTTAGGAAGCAAAGTGGATTAATCAGAGAAATGGCAGAGAGGCTAGAGAGAGAAAAAAATGCAGCTCCAAGCTCCCCAGCAGAAGAAGAATGACTCCCTTACCTACGTTTGAATTCTTGTTCTTACCCATCCCAGCAAGCCTATGACTGAGGTAGGCATCACCCTGTTTTTCTTTTCACAGCCTGTGATCTAATCCTTCTCACCAAAACATTCTAGCTAGCTTCAAACTAGCACAAGTCTCTCTTTCAATATCTAGTGCCAAACTTGGATCTTTTCATTAGATATGTTAAATCTCTCACATTGGAGTCAACATTTTTGTTTACTTTTTGAGCATCTTCTCTCATGAAAGTGCAGCTAATGGCACACTATTTGCAGCCTCTGTGCAGTAACGCTTTGTTCAAACTAACACCTCTATCCAGAGCTCGTTAAATCAGCACTTACTGTCTTCAATACAAAGGGAATAGTTTCAAGATGAGCACTAGATGTCTGGTCTCCTTTCACACAGATTATCCTTTTCTTCGCCCCTGCTCTAGGCATTTAATGAGTAAACTTATTCCTGAAATACTGTAACAAGAAATGGCTTCTTCCACTCTCTTATTAAACTATTACCAAACATCTCCCAGAATCAGATATTCCACTGTGATGTATCAGGAAATTTAGGAAATGGTGTAGAAATTCTCACAACAGAAGAATGTGAATGCTCATCTTCTATCAATCCAAAAATTACAATTCCTTGTAAGCATTATTTAGTTTTTTGCTTTGCAGAATTAGAAGTTTTTCATGAATTAAGCCCAGCAATGTTAAAAATGAATGTGTTAATGTGTTTAATATCTTTATAAATCTGAATCTGATTGAATGAAATATGATTGTATTTTCAGACAGCCTCCAATCTTTGTAAATGCAGAACTGCTAACTTCAGAAATGTAGTTTCAAACATCTCTAGTTTGCTTTTTGTATTTTCCTTTACCATCACAGCTTTTCAAATTACAGATGCTGGGTCCCTGCTAGTGAAGGAGACTCATTGCTGTGGACTGATCAGGCAACTCATTTCAACAGTCATTTGACACTTACCAGGCATATTGGGTGAGTCTTTTGGAAAGTCAGTTGATGACATCAGACTTAAGTCTCAAATAATTAGATGCTTACTTACTCTACTCCCATTAAATAAATAAATGGACCCAAGTGTTGCTGGTGAATTAAATAAATAACTATTTTTGAGTCTCATCTTTGTTGTGTCCAGATCTCCATTTTACATACAGATCCCTGAGCTAAAAGTGCTGGTGGGATGGGAGTGGCACAAGAAGATAACTACAGAAGAGGTCCATCTCTTTAGCATGCAAACAGTTAAGTAACTGCAGCAGTGTCTGTATTCCCCTGACTAATCATTCTGATTTACTTCTTGAATTAAATGATGTTCCAAAGGAAACAAGAAGGAAACTGAACTATTCCTTTCCATGCATTTTCTAGAAAATAGAACATTCAAATTGTGCTTAGATTGGTAGGATTGCCTGACTGCCATGACAGGACTACTTGCTAACTGAACCCTAAACGTTACCTAGTCTCTATCTAAGCCTACATATATGAGAGAAATGAAGCTCCATTTTGGTAATAGAAAGCATCACGAAGGAGAACAATGAACAATGTGAAGGCATTCACATCCTACGTTTCTGATACACATTATTATTTATTTTTGCTGTTGCTAATAGTACCTTGAAGCTCTATCTCAGAAATGCCAACAGAACAAGAATCACTGTACGTGTTGTCACAGGCAGCCATAACAAAACACAGCTTGTGCCCTGAAGACTTTACATTTAAAAGAGACGACAAATACTGAGCAGACAATTGGGACCTGAAGCCAAGAAAGTCATCGAAACCATTTTCTGTACATCAGAAATCTGTGGCAGAGTCATGAACAGACCACTGCTACAGCATGTTGTCTTGTATTTCACCATTAAAATGACTTTTTCTTTTTTTTCACTGTGAATGTGAAAGTTGTGGCAATGAAGGTACATAAACAACCATTGTGATGCTTATTACTCAGATGATGAGATGTCTTCTAGAATTACAGTTGCAATTTGGATTAGGTCCAAAGCTGGTGTTAGATACTGCATAGCTGAGCATTGTAGTGAACAATTTTTTGGCACCTAAAAGGGCATCAGATGCAGTTTGGAACCATGAGGTGAATATGTAAGTTCTGCTTTAAATAGTGAGAAGCAAAGAGCAGGGAATTAAAGTAAGTTTTCTCCTTGTGAAAGGACCCCTCAGAGGTCTCTCCTAGATCATGTACATTTCAACACAGGTGTAAATTGTCTGAACAGAGAGTGAGAATAATGCATTTTGCTAAGAGTTACAAGCTATTAAACTTGATAAGAAAAAGAACTTCCCTACAAAGGTCTTTGCAGAAGGACCTCACCTCACTGAACTGAGTGAGTGAGTGGGCGATTGACTGGCAAGTGAAACCCAATACAATAAAGCTGAAAATGGCACAGAGAAGGATGACAAAAATGATTTAAGGTTTGGAATGGCTCCAATAAAATTAGAGCTCTTCAGACTCAAAAATAAATTATTTAAGTGAGATATGAATGATTAAAAAAAAAAAAAGGATGAGTAGCTCAGAAAAAATGTGTTGAAAATTGTTTGCTTTCCCTAATCAAGAACAAGGGGAAGTCAAATGAACCTGGCAGGTTAAAAATGAACAAAAGCCCACATTGTCTACAAGGGAGACAAGCTGTGGAACTCCCTACCCAAAATTGCTATGAATACCAAAAGTTTACCTGGGCTCAGAAAAGTGATTTGGCAAAGAGGGAAAAATAACAGTGCTTTTCAACATGAAGTTACTGATGACTGTGGTTCATGATGGCTTTCTGTTGTAATTTTATAAATAATGAGAAATCAAATAAGGGAAATATATCTATAGGAGGCTCAGGGCAGACCTCATTGCTGTCTACAACTACCTGAAGGGAGGCTGTAGCCAGGTGGGGGCTGGTCTCTTCTCCCAGACAACCAGCAGCAGGACAAGGGGACACAGTCTCAAGTTGTGCCGGGGGAAGTATAGGCTGGATGTTAGGAGGAAGTTCTTCCCAGAGAGAGTGATTGGCATTGGAATGGGCTGCCCAGGGAGGTGGTGGAGTCACCGTCCCTGGAGTGTTGAAGAAAAGCCTGGATGAGGCACTTAGTGCCATGGTCTAGTTGACTGGATAGGGCAGGGTGCTAGGTTGGACTGGATGATGTTGGAGGTCTCTTCCAACCTGGTTGATTCTATGAATCTATTCTATTCTAGTCTTGTTCTCCTTGCACATGCTGTTGGCTACAGTTGAATACCATACTGCAATAGGTGGATTGTTTTGCCTGTCCCTTTACAGATGATAATGTGGGAAGAATTAGGTCTATAACTCATAACAGTTCACATACTAAGTAGGAAACAACCTAAACAAGCCATGTGTGTATTGTGGACAGGTCTATGGCAGTGGCAAAATAGGACAGTGTTCTACTTCAGTATGCAGTGGTGCTTTCATTGGAAGATGATGGACCTTAGCAGGAAACACTCAACCCCAGACAGGGTCAGGCCTCAAAGCACAATTAGGTAGGAAGCTCTGATCAGACAATGTTTTGCTTTGAATAGATGGAGAAATCGCAGGTAATTTGGCTCTCTCACCAAGCAGCAAAGCAAGAACAAAGGCAAGACCAGCTCTGTGGTAGTGTTCTACAGAGTTCATTCTTCCATCACGTGGTTCAGAAAATGAGTTCAGCTTTGCTGAAGTCTGAGGACAATTTGTGATCACAGTGTCTCTCCTGGATCTTGTTGCCTTTACAGGACACATGCTACAGGTGGTGGATGGAATGGAAGTTTTACGGGAACAAGTTTTGGAATAGGAAATAGAGACCCTTCAGGGATCCTCTTTGGTGTGTAGTCCCCTTGAGAGCAATTTGATTCCTTTCATCTATCACATTTCCATTCCTGATTTGAAGTAAAAATAGAGTAAAAACAAAAAACAAAACAAAACCCCCACAAAACCCCTCAACAAACCAACCCACAAAAAGACCATTTAAAAAACTCAAACAAAACAAAGAAGTCAAATTTGCTTTCAAGTCAGAAAGAAAAAGAAATAATGACCTTGCAAAGTATTTGTCAGTTTTGACAGGAAGTTGGCAGGGTAGAATAAAAAAGAAAGAAAAAAAAATAAGGAAAGAAAAATTCAGTGAAGTTTATGAGTGTTTTTACAAACTGTTATTCTCCCTCCTCCAAATCTCAGGCATGGCAGGTGAAGCATTATGCAGCTGGTATCTTGACTTACCATTCGCTCTCAGGCTCTGCAGGGAGTGTCAGGCCATCAACACTGATGTTCAGAGCAAAGCTGTGAAAACAAACCACAGCAGATTAGTCGGGCCGCTGACCAGGTTATTTAGTGCTAACCACTTTGTGTGCCCTTACATCTGAACTAAACAATTACCCTTTTCCATTCTTTCATTTGTGCATGCACTTATCAAGGGAAACAGTGTTTGCAAGAGGACATTTTATTAAATAGGATGATTGAAGCGTTTCTTTGGCTCTGGGATGTCAATATATTCTGCTCTTTAATTAAGAAGGCAAAAAACCACAGAAGACAAACGTCAAATTGCTAGTTATCTGAAATTATTTGATTGTCAGAAAGAGAAATTAAAGACAGTTCTAGAAAAATTTGGAGCTGGATTCTACCATTCTGAATAGTTGTTCTTTGTTGTTTGCAGTAAGGTCACTCATGAAGTGAGTGTTGAGTTGTGAAACTTAGTACTAGTGGATAGCCTTTAAACACCTCTAGTGGGAGGTGTTCTAGTGGGAGGTGTCCCTACCTAGGCAGGGGGTTGGAGCTGGATGATCCTTGAGGTCCCTTCCAACCTAAACCATTCTATGATTCATTCTATGATTCTAAAATGAGGATATGAAAAAGTGAGGTATATACTTCAAAGCTGAGTATGTTTCTGACCATTTATTTTTTTTCCTCACCTTCCAGAAATGTTGTAAAATGCTTTGTCAGCTAGATTTGTCCATTTTAATAACTTAATATATTTGTAGTTAGAAGTAATAGCAGATGAATGAAGTAGAGGAGTCATTTCTAGGGTGAAATCACAGGCTATTGAAGAGGAATTGTTATCTAGCTTTTTATTAAAGGCAACAGGGATCGTGTTCCCTTAAAAGAAAACATTGTACAATGTGCTTTGAAAATCAGGGTTTTTTTTTGACATTTTAGAACTACAGCACTTTCTAAAGGGTTGTCATTTGTTCTTAAATATTGAGACTTAGCATCAACTTTTTATTTAGTGCAGAAGCATAATACATTGAGCTTGCCCTGGCTTTGTTTTGAATGAGAAGATGCTGTCAAGTTACTAATGCTTCAAGAAATTCACCGAGGTATTTATTCTGCTTTTGTTCATAGAATCACAGAATCAACCAGATTGGAAGAGACCTTCAAGATCATCCAGTCCAACCTAGCACCCAGCCCTATCCAGTCAACTAGACTATGGCACTAAGTGCCTCATCCAGGCTTTTCTTCAACACCTCCAGGGACAATGACTCCACCACCTCCCTGGGCAGCCCATTCCAATGCCAATCACTC
>WAAF01018161.1:41100-139297 GCA_013400475.1 Tricholaema leucomelas | reverse complement strand
CTTCCTTCCTTCCTTCCTTCCTTCTCTTCCTTCCTTCCTAATTCCTTCCTTCTAAATTCTTTCTAAATTCCTTCCTTCCAAATTCCTTCCTTCTGAATTCTTTCCTTCCTGCTTGCTTTTCTGTTGTTTTTCTGTTGAATTGTGTACAGACAATACTTATTCATAACTATCCATGGAAAACCTCATGAATAGTATGATTTGTTATCACCACACACATACATGTCAAAAGGCTATTATTTCTGACAAACTTGACCCAATATTAATAATTTGCACCTTGCCTAAGTGATTGATTTCAGGCTGATTTGGAGAAGGGAGAAGAAAATAAAACTCTCTCAAATGCATCTCTCAAGCTGTGCACAGGATAATAGATTTATCTTCATGCAGAAGAATTGGCATGAAAAATTATCAAAAGATCCTCTAGAGATGTGCCTCAGCACTAGAGATCACATTTTATCCTTTTCCCATTTTAAAACATTCATTTTAAACTTTTGAATGGAGTATGCAAGTAGGAGGATGAGAAGTATGCATTGCAGGAAGAAAGGAGTTAAAGAGGTGTCTTGAAATCCATTGCTAGGCTGCATAAATACCACTGTGGTTAACTCTTCCAATTTTAGACATTCCTCACTCAAGCTATTTTTACTCATCAAATTCACACTTCGTACCTTAAAAGAAAGGCTGAATAAAAGACTCTAGCTCAAGGCTATCTTAATGAACATGAGATGCAAAGTCTAATTATAAAAAGTAGATACTTTTACAGCACTTCCAAACCCAATACTTTACACACAGTCTCAGCTCAAAGCAAATGTGCCAGAAATAACTTGTTTATTGTTTATATATAAGCTCTCTTCAAACTGTTACTCCTGGGGTGGAGAGCAGCTGGAGTAGGCAGGGCAGGCATTTGTTTTCTTTATTTCCAAAGAGATTATCTCAAAGACATTTCTCTCCCCTTCTCCTCCTTTGCTATCTTCACATGAAGCAAAATTAAGCACAGCTGTCAGGGAGCAGGAAAGGTGAAACCTCATCTTTATGCAATCCTGTAAAGTTTCATTACACTAATTCGCTCAACTCATGTAGACACTCTTACTTAGCTTTGGATGATCTGATTTGCAACTGACTTTACTGAACCAGAACAAGCATATTTGCACAGCCTCTTATTCCTCTTTAATAAAGTAGGTTTTGAAACATCAGCAAACTGTGAGCATTCTAACAGTCACGGAGAACCTGCAGACTCCAGCTTCTTTTTTTGCAGTGCTTTAATTTATTGGACACTAAAAATATGATAAACGAGCGGGGGAATGTCTGTTTAATTCTTGTAGGATCTGCTGGAGCAGAACTCTCCCAGATCACCCAAATCCCACGATGCAGTGAAAAGACTGTGAAGTCCATGTCTTTTAAATGGCAAATTTGCTGAATACTAGTTTATAATCTGAATTTAATCTTTACCATAAGTAAATATATTTAATGAAGTTTCTCTGGTTAGAAATGACACTACTGGGTGTTTTAAGGAACTCCTACCTCCCAGCTCTGCTGGAGAATTTATCACAAATGCAGCAAGTTTGCCAATGCTAAATGCATGCTCTAAGTACTCTGAATGACATCTAGGGCACCGGCATGCTGCTATCTGAAGTAGCAGTTCCTCTCCGCACAAAAGGGACTTCTCTGCTCTTGCCTTGCAGATGGCCTAAATACAAAGAAAGAAAAGAGGAATACTGTGGAGTTGAAAAGGACATTTCCCTCTGCCAGCTCTCATCTGGGCTATGGGGAAGTGAGTTTGCTTGTTGAGAAATATGGAAAGATACTCCAGTCAACCATGGCTCCTGTTTCTTCATAAGAAGGTAATGGTGCAACAAAAATGCTTGCTTTTGGCTGCCATGTTTCCGGGAACTTTATGATATCACAGGTGAAGGCATTTAATGCTATGTGTTCATGACCTGTTTTCTTCCCCTGTATTAGGGCACAGTCTTCATGTCAGAGTGTCAAGAATTTAATGGCATTTCTTTTTGAGGAACATTTGGCTTCTGATGTTCAGACTGATTGTTTTATAAAAGGATGGACTGTGGGATTATCCATTCTTTGTCATAAGAACAAGAGATTGATTTTCTAGGTGAACACACTCTTCTGCTCAAGGGGCAGCTTTATGTGACAACCCTCCATATACCTATTCTCTTGTATCTAACATCAGTGCCACTTCCCTCCAACACACTTGCCTGGAAATGGCAACCAGAGGGTCTGCCCCACTTCAAGGCTGAAAACTATGTACTCAACTTCATCCCTGAAATGTTTATACACCAATGCATGCAGCATGGGAAATAAACAGGAGGAGTTAGAAATCCATGTGAGGTCAAGGGGCTGTGACCTGGTGGCAATCACAGAGACATGGTGGGACACTTTACATGATCGGAGTGTGGTCATGGATGGCTATGTCCTTTTCAGGAAAGACAGGTCAGCAAGGCAAGGTGGTGGAGTTGCTCTTTATGTGAGGGAGCAAGTAGAATGTATTGAGTTTTGCCCTGGGGTATATGAGGGGTGAGTTGAGAGCTTGTGGGTGTGCATTAAGGGACAGGCTAGCATAGGTGATACAGTTGTGGGTGTCTATTACAGGCCGTCTGATCAGGATGAGGAAGTTGATGAGGCCTTCTACAGGCAGCTGACAGCAGCCTCACAATCTCAGGCCCTGGTTCTGATGGGGGATTTTAACTACCCAGATATGTGCTGGAAAGCCTACTCAGGTAGTCACAGTCCAAGAGGTTCCTCCAGTGCATTGATGACAATTTCTTGACGCGAATGCTGGATGAGCCAACTAGGAGGAGAACACTACTGGGCCTGGTACTTACTAATAAGGAAGGTTTGGTTGAAGCAGTGAAGGTTGAGGGCAGCTTGGCTTTAGCAACCATGAGATGGTAGAGTTCAAGATCTTGTCTGGTAGAAAGAGGGTATCAAGCAGGACTACAACCCTGGACATCAGAAGGGCCAGCTTTGGCCTTCTCAAGCAATTGCTAGGGGAAATCTCATGGGATGGGGTACTAGAAGGTAAAGGGGCTCATGATAGTTGGTTAACATTTAAGCACCTCCTCTTCCAAGCTCAATATCAGGGCATGCCAGCAAGTAGGAAATTGAGAAAGGGAGCCAGGAGACCTGCATGGTTAAGTAAGGAACTGATAAGCAAACTTAAGTGGAAGAAGAAAGTCTACAGATCATGGAAGGAGAGGCTGGCCACCTGTGAGGAGTAAAAGACTGCTGTCAGAGGATGTATGGAGGCAACTAGGAAGGCTAATGCTTTGTTTGAACTCAACCTTGCAAGGGAGGTCAAAGGCAACAGAAAGGACTTCTTCAAATATCTTGCAAGAGAAAAACTAATGCTAGAGGCAATGTAGGCCTACTTCTGAATGACGTAGGTGCCTTGATGACAGAAGATGCTAAGAAGGTGGAGTTACTAAACGTCTTCTTTGTCTCCATCTATAGTGTTGGAGACTGTCCTCAGGAGCTCCTGACACTTGAGGCACCAGAGGAAAGTATGACAAAGGAGGAGTTTTCCTTGGTTGATGAGAGCTGGGTTCAGGAACAGTTAGAATAGAATAGAATAGGATAGAATAGAATAGAATAGAATAGAATAGAATAGAATAGAATAGAATAGAATAGAGTCAACCAGGTTGGAAGAGACATCCAAGATCATCCAGTCCAACCTAGCACCCAGCTCTATCCAGTCAACTAGACCATGGCACTAAGTGCCTCATCCAGGCTTTTCTTGGACACCACCAGGGACGATGACTCCACCACCTCCCTGGGCAGCCCATTCCAATGGCAAAAGTTGAGTAATCTGGACATCCATCAGACCTGATGGGATGCACCCACAGGTGCTGAGGGAGCTGGCACAGGTCATTGCACAATTGTAAATTGTGCCATGCTGTAAATATAGCTTCATTCCTTAAGTCCAGCAGGCTGAGTTAGTGTGGTGAATTCATGGTGAGGTGGGATACTCCCAAACTACCAGAATAAGGTTATGGCAAAGGTAGAAGATCTGCTTGAGGAGGACTGGGGCTGTAGTCTTGATTTAAGTTTGGAAAATATTAATGCATTAAAGTCAGAAAGACATTCTGCTAGTAAGGAGTGATCATATGCCTATCTGAAGCAGAGTTGAACCTTGGGGAGGGAAAATGTCTGTGTGTGTGCAAACGTTTATGTCAAGGTGGCTAGAATCATCATAGTTCTGTGATGCCTATCTCAGAACACCTCCTCTGGATGGTGTCAACATGAAAAAAAGATTAGTCAGCTTGAGGAACACATGTGAGACTGCTTGAAGACAGGACTGAAGTTTGGTAGTAGTTATTAGGACATGTGTAGGAAAAGAAGAGAATACAAAAGAAAGAGCAGAAGTGTTTGTGGGAATTGTCATTACAACCAGACTGAGATTCAACTTTGACAGAGGAGATACCACTGTAATGAGGAAATCAAGTCGATAAGGAGTACATTCTGTCCGAGTCAGAGGACTACAACACAAGCTTGTGTAGAATCACCATTAAATTGTGGTGTGCTTCACAAAGAAAAGATGTGAGCGGTTCAAAAAGCACCTTGTTGTCAGCCAAGAAAAACAGGCAATTATGCACATTACGTCCAACTATGCATCATATCGGCTCCAATCAAAACCATTTAAATCCAGTCAAGCATTGCTTTCACACATAAAACCCTACCCTATGCTTGATTATACCTCAGCATACCAGGTATGCAGCCTAGGATGTTGGCCAATAACAATATTCCATTGTCTAGGAATTTTAATCCGTGCATTTACATTTATAAATGTCATAAATTTGATTGCAACAGATTACAGTTATCAACCCTTGCTGCTTTCATTTTTCTGTCCAAATCTGTTAAAAAGCCTTTGAAATCAAAAGCAAACAAATAAACAAAATCTGATGAAAAGAGGCCTTTTAAGTGGAAAAACTGGACATAGAAAATGACTTAGCTTTTCTCCAGTACTTTACCCCTCCCCAGGTGATGCTGCCTCTCAGCAGAATAAAATTATTATATGGAGAAAATGGTTTAGGCTGCACATACCCAGACTGAGAAAAAATTGCTTCAATATAGATACATTAAAAACAAACAACAACAAAAACAATGCCTTACAGGCACTTCTGTGGGCTCACAGAAACAATGAATTCTATTCCTCCTGCTGCTCTACTGTGGGAACTAATTATTTTTTTTCTGTTCCTACAAAAGCCCTTTATATTGAAGACTTATTCTAAAAATGTGTCACTTGCCCATATGCAAGCACCAGGTCATCTCGGCAAATGTCAATAGCGCTGGGAGTCAGCACAGCTGAGTGACTAGTGTTTTAACATTATGTCAATTTGACCTGCTGTGTGTATGCTATTGAATTTGCAGCACTGCCAGACCAAGTGAAGTAGGGTTTTCCACACTTAAAGGAACTGGAACTCAGTTACTATTAGCAAAACTAGGAACTTTCTGCTTCCTAAAACAGCGGCTCAGGGATTCAGCCTCCTGGGTCTATGCTGCTCAGGCATGTGTCGAATGAGTACTGCCTTTAACCTTCTCCGTACTGCCTTTAACCTTCTCCATCCCAGTTTGCTCTTTTTTTTTTTTTTCCCACTAGTGCACCTTCCATTGAGAGACATTTGCCTTTTCTTCAAAATAAAAATGATGGATAAAATGTCTCTGTCAAAAATCTCTTTTCAAGAGCAATGTCGCTGTCACACACTTCAGACAAACTGTATGGCTAAATGCTCAGATCTTGCCTAAAATGGCTACAGACTAACTGAAAGTAAGATTTTGTCACTGGCGTTAAAAATGGTGCATATAATCTTAAATAGGAAAACAGAAGGGTCAAATAGATTTGAGCTGTCATTTCATGACCAGACATTCCAAGAATCTTTGAGAGACCCTTGCTCAGGGAAAAGACATGTACAGTAGCTGACAAAAAGTGTGTTTTCAGATACTGTCAAGGGTGAGGCTGCACAGAGGTATCTGATTTCATCTTATTGCAGTCAGTGTTGGAATGTACCTGCCAGAAACAGGAATGCTTCCTTCATTTAGCCTGATTTATCATTACAAGAATTAACAGTGCTCCTTCATAAACTACTGGAGCTTAGCTCTGGCACAAGTCCAGCATAGTTACACAACCTACTTAGCACCACAAAAAATATAATGCTTCTATTTACACTTAAAATAATGTCCACTATTTTTCACAGTATTGTATCAGGATGAATGAATTCATTCTGGCAATAAATATGGACAGAGGAGACTTCCCCCCCCACAGAGGAACAGAGAACAGGAGCTATATTTTGAAAGCAACCCATGACCCCAAAGGTTCAGGCAGGTATTGGAGATACAATTTAGAGCTGGATTTATGAAAAGGGGTGGTAGACACCTAAATACCTTTTCAGTGTGCTGACAATAGACAGCTGTGTTCTTAGGAAGAGATTTAGGTATGAGCCACTCCCTCCTCACACCCACCTACTGGATGACTTGCATCTCTACCTAATTTAAATGAAGACTGTCTTTTTTTCTCCTTGAGGTCCAAGAAAAGTTCCCTAGTTATTTGCTCTGTGTAGCCAGCTCTGCCTTTAAGTAGCTGCAGTCTGACCCCTTTCTCTAATACCCTTTCACTGTGAGTCTAAGGTAAAATGGTATCAAATTGAGCACCGGGTTAAGCAGGTGCTGTTAGACAGCTTACACATGCCTTCTTACTATTGCATATGCCTGTGTCTGAGTGGAATGCTAGCCTTATGCAAACAGTGATAGTGTAAACCAATGTGTCACTGCTCCATGACTTTCTTACACTTTGCCTTGGTTTCCATCCCTATTTAAATTTAGCAACCCAATATGCACTGTTTTTCTTCTACCTTTACACAATAACTGAGAATTTGCATTCAGAAAGATATTAAGGTATCTAAAACATACAGTTGCTTGAAATCCTTAGATTTTTTTAGCAAGAATTAGAAGATTAATCAGGAGCTGGGTGTTTAACTACATTTATAGATCTGAGAGCTGGCAAGTGGTTAGCAGTCATCTCAGTGTGTGAGAAAAAGAAAAGATTTATGTTTGGGTTTTTTTTTGGCAATGTGAGAAAATACTTGGTTAGAGCTTCAGGAATCCTAACATCACTGCACAGACATTAATCTGATTTCACTTTTCAGTGTTCATAAATCCATTAAATGATCAGCAAATCAAACTCTGAATACTGTATTAGTTTAGAGCACAAACTAGGAACAACATGAAAAATGAGCCTGGAGTGCTTTTTACTTGAACTTCATATGTAACCATATTAAGATGCTGAATATTTCAAAGGCTGAAAGTATTTATAGCTTTTGACTTTTAACCATATTATATCCTTTGCCTTACTTCTTGTCCTCAGCAAATGTCAAGTGGATGTTGTGTGGAACTGAAAGACCAATCTCAGGAGAACATCCGCCTTCAATAAGTGGAACTCTGGATTACATAAAGCTGCAGGCATAAAGGAAGCTGCAAAAGTAAGTTCAATCTGAAAATGAAACAATTTTCTCTAGAAAAATGAAGATGAAGTTGAAGTAAGGACTTAACTGAAATCATCGTGCTTTTAGAAAGTGTACTTTGTGTCTAACGGTATTTGCAGTCAAATTAAATCTGTGATGCAGGTTTTAGTTATAAACCTTCCTGTATCCTTTCCCTAGAGTTGGCATATTTATATAAAAAAGCCAGTCCAAATATGCATTCTCAGAATTATGATCTATCAAGTGAGCTTGAATTTTTGAGAGTCATGATCTACCTAGGAAGCTTGAAATTCTTTGTAAATTCAAGCCATTCTTTCAAGAGCATGTAAACACTCTGAGCAGCTGTTTGTTGGGGCTTTGGTTTTGGGTTTTTTTGTTTTGTTTTGTTTTGTTTTTTTTTCAGAGATGTAACTCAGCTCCAAGGGACTGCATCTTACTGTAAAAGAACCAGGACTTGTTCTGTAATGTATGTATAGAGTGCAGAGCACAGATGATTACTTGAGCTGTGAAAGCTTGCATTATAAAACCTCCACCCACACATTCTGAAAACTCAGCCGGGTTTATCGAAAGGTTAACTAATGTTGTGAACTTTTCAAGTAAACCTATGGTTAATTTTGAGTGAATCTTGACTGATTTATGGAAACATATCTGACATGTCAAGGTTCAGCTTTTTTTTCTTACTGTGTCACTCTTGGAGTTATTTTGGTTTATATGAGCCTGGAACTCAAGTTGAGTTTCACAAGAGACAATCCCCATGAAACTAAAACCAAGGATATAGATAAAAATCTGTGGATGGAAATTGGTGAGTTTCAGGTAGATATGGGTGCAGCAAAGCTTCCAGTCCCTTTGAAATCCTTCATTCTGCACTAAGAATAGAACTCAGACATGTTTAAGGGACAGGGCAGAGAATATAGGGGCAGAAGTAGTAAATAAATTCAATTTATCAAGGGGATATGCACAATAAATATATATGCTCTACTGTGTGTTGTGAGCTAAAGCTTCTTAATTTCCAATGGCATGGTACTGTAGGAAAACTCAGGACGTGGTGCATCTTTGGAGACAGAAAATGAGTCAGAAAAAAGAGCATGCATAGGATGCTCTTATGTCCTATCTAAGCTTTGCTACCACAGCAAACAAAACACAGGTGTGCAATGGTGATGTTCAGCGGGCCCAGACTCACTGGCACTGGCATTTCTTCTTGGTTTTGTTGTAACTTTGTGCTTGCTTCTGTCCTGGTCAGGGCATGTGGAAGCAGGTAGAGGGTCTATATGGCCAAATACAGTCATCACTGAGAGACACCACATTGTGCTGGTGTTGCTAGCCTTTCACCCTTCAGTGGTGGAGTTGCCACCCCTGGATGTGTTTAAGCAGCACGTGGACCTCGTGTTTATGGGACATGGTATAGGACTGACACTAAACTGGGTGGAAGGCTGGACTGGATGATCTTTGAGGTCTCTTCCAACTGGATGTTTTCTGTGATTTCTATGCTAAAATGTGCAGTGTTCTCAGCCAAGAGCTGAACTGGGGTGTCTGTGAGGCTGGATGTGTCTCTCTTGCAAAGACAGCAGCCAGGCTGAATCTTCACCAAAGGACAGGTCAAGGCATTTCAGGCCTGTTCCACAGGCAGGGGAGAGACTATAGTATTCTTCATTTTTTTCCCCCATGATAGAGGTATCTGGGTGTCCTGGAAAGTGACAAATGCTCCTAGTTTTTGCAGCTTCACACAACTTTCTTGGGCTTCTGCTCTGAAGTGCCCTTGGGAAGAATTTATCAATCTCTCACTATGATATGAGTATCTCAGGGAGACCTGTGTTTCCACATAACTATCCAAATAATGTGCCTAAAGAGAGATGTTCTCATCATCCACCACTGTTTTAGTCTGTTACACAGTTTTATGTAATTTTGTTTTACTACTTTAAACAGATAATAATGACCTTGAAGTCAGGTACAACAACTTTCACATTAAATTTCAGCCTCGTGTCCTGAACTCTGCTCAGTCTATACAGTACTGAGTCTATTGTTTCCTGTCATCTGGAATATGATTTTTATTGTTTTAGGTGATTGCCTTTTATGTCTAGCCTGAAATAGAGCTCTCGTAATTGTACTGTTTACTTCTCTGGAGAAGCCAGTTTGTTTTACTGTTCTCTTTTGAAATTTAATGAATTCCTTCCTGAACAGTGAGGATCTGAATACAGAAGACCTGCTTATGGGCCAGATTCTGCTGTCTGTGTACGTATATAAGTCTTCCCAGTTTCAGTACACAAGGCTTTCCCTGCAGCAGCAGGGAAATGTAAAAATCAAGAAGCAGCCAGGACCCAGAGAGAATAATTACTGATTATTAAATAAGTACTACTACTAAATAAATACCTTGTACCATTAATAACCTGACTCTATGACAATCTATTTTTAGTAACTGTGGTGGTAGAGGTAAAAGAGAAAAACATAGGACTAGGTAATTTATTAAGACAGTTATAAAAACATCTAGCAGACAGTGAAGTGTTGACATTATCTTCCATAGGATGAACAAATGTCAGCTATGTAATGAAACAAAAACCCACTGCGTTCCAACCCTGGGTTTAAATGTTTGGAAAGGAACACATCATGATTTTCTTAATGGTTTGTGTTAATGAAGTCAGTGGGACAAGTACTCCCAAGTCCCTCAGGCGTTGCTGAAAGCGTCCCCCTATGTCAAGCTCACAAACATACCTAATCCCAACCTGTACTCCACCAAGAACCCTGCTAGTTATTTAAAGCTACAAAACAAAATAATGGTCTCAAAGACTCATGATTTATAGCACACACTCCAGCTCTACCTTGTTCTTCTTTCTGTACATAAAAGCAGTGGCACTTCAAAGGCATCATGCTTGAAGTACTTAGCCCAAACACTAATGTGGTGATAGCAGGGTGGATGTGTAGATGCAGGGCAGTGTGGGGAAGCTAAGATGGGGCAGGCTTCTCACTTTTGAGCTGAAGGCTGAGGAAGTGCTAAACAGGACACTGTGAGGGACTGTGAGATGGATGTGGTACACATTAGTGTGATGAGAGGGATAAAAAGGGCAGACCTTGGCAGCATGGAGGTGTTCTTGAAGTGTGAATATTGATGAGTTTTACCAGCTGGAAAGGCTTTCACTAAATGTTAACAGATCCATGTAGCTCTGACCTCCCAAAAAAGGCCTACACAAATGGCAGCCTTTTGTTTTTGTGATTGCTGTGGAAGGATCACTGAGACCAAGTACATCTTTGCTAGTCTTGCAGCTCTCTCTACTGAAAATTCAGTATTGCATCTGACACATGGGCTGTATTTTGAGTCCATACAGGACTCTGAGGAGCATAGACAACTTTAAGTCTGATTTGAAAATCCCTGAGCACTTGAATACAACGACTTAGTGGTATTTTTCATTCTGTAATGCTGTGACACATACTGTTTGGTAAAGTCAAAATATTTGGATGGACTGGAGTGACCTCTGTCACAGAAACTAATAGAGTGACTACCAGCTGTAAGTTTTTCAGCCTTTTTGTGAAGATGGGATAGAATAATAGAAAAAAGAGCTGAATATGACATAAGGTGCTTTACCCATGGATTATTTTTTTCTCTATTTGTTGCAGCAGCCACACTCAACCTTGCTTGGAGGAGACAATAAAACAAGGTGCTGAGGAAAGTTCTACTCTTTGTGCAGGAGACCATCAACTGTGTTGTAGGGGTGAAATCATTATACCAGTGCCTGGAAATGTTCCCAGGCTTGGACTGCTGGACCACAGAACAGACTACATTCTTGCTCCTAGAGTCCCTCTTTCTCTGAAATTGGGTGGCTGCGTGAAAAAGTGACTATTGGAAATGGTCCCAGGAATATTTGTTCTCTAGAGCTGGCTTGGGAAATTTTTGAAAGTGCTGGGTGGCATATGTACCAAAAGTGTGCCAGGAAATGGTTTGATAATTTAGGGAATGTCCATATTAGGAAAAAGGCCTAATAAAAACAGATCTATAGAAGAAAACATCTGGTGATGAGGATTATATCCACACTGACATTAACACTCATTTTATTTCAGATAGTTTTATTGGTGCCTAGCTGTAGCCTGGTCTTGTAGACTGAATGTCCATTAGCAGCCACAGTGCATTAGACGCCCTCCAAAACTGCTTCTTGAGGTTTATTTTTATCTGAAAGGAATTAATTTTGCACATTCCAAAAGTGATGTGAAATGAAGTGCAGGAAGTGAGAACTACTGGGAACTCCAGTACTGCCTCCTGATCTGAACCAAAACACTGCCACAGGTAACACCCAGAGGTGTGCCAATGTCTGAGAACGTTCTCAATCACAGTTTAATTTACCAGTTCACTCAGTTTAATTGGACATAAAAATTGTGTGAGGCATTGTCATGCTAAATGGAAATTTAGTTTAAATTTTTATTGCTAAAATTGAGTAAATCTCTAGTGAATATTTGAACCATCATTCCTCAGATGCCCAGAATAAATTTGGGAAAGTTTGCAAGTGGCCACATAAAGCACAACTGTTACATATAGACTATGTTCATGAGGTGTTTTAAATTTGGCTTGCGAACATATCTGAGAAGGAAAAAGTGGGGAAGGAGGTAGAAAGAGAGGCTGTCAATGTTAATAGGAAGAGAAAAGGCCTAAGCAGGGTTTAATCTTCTTACAGATCAGAACAATCTTCACAGTAAATTTACAACCAAAAATTCCAGTACTGATTTCAGCAAACGTGTTTGGCACACTGTATCTGGAGGTCATGAGCTTTAATTGCACCACATTATCTTTCACTTTAAGATCTGGACAGCAGTTGCTTTTAGGTTGGAATCCAAACTGATAAGAGGCTTTTTATCACTATACAGTACATCAGGCATAGTTTGTGAGGAACAGATAGTCATCTGCTGTACCAACCTGCCTATTCTAGTTGAAGTTGCCCCAGGGAACAGATACCAAAAACTTTACATTTAGAACACTCCAAAAGAAAGATTCCTGGCAAATATGATGACATAAGTGGTGTTTAAAGAAGAGCTGTGTAGTACAGTATCTAAATCATTTTATAGTCCCGGTGCTATTTTAGTATGCTAGTAGAATATCTGAACCACTTGCTCTTGACTTGTACCTTGTCTGTAATGATGTTATGCATAATGCAGCAAAAGGAATACTTCATTTCTGAGCAGGGGAACAGAAGTGCTTTTTACATCTCATCTCTTATGGATCAAAGGAAATCTCAAACTTGCTTTATCATGTAAGTGAGTTTAACATCCTTGAGTGTTACTGTTATCCCGTATTTTTTTGCTGTGTTTGTGTTAACATTTATAGATTTCACAGGCTTGATTTCTGCTCTTAGTCGGATGTTCAGTATGTCTATTAATGCAATATATTGTCAGAGATTACTGTAAAATATATGCAGAAATGAATAAAAATACAAAGATATTTACTCTGGACTAAAACTGGTTTTAAAACAAATCTCATCTTTAAAACACAGTAAAAAAAAAAAAGGAAAAAGAAAATGTCAATAACTGGAAAATTATTCTCTTTTTGTACCCTTGTTATATTTCAAATTTCCTTAGCAATATTTATGCTTTCTGTATTTGTGAAACATAGCTTAAAAAAAATATAGATATGAAGGCTGAAAGCTGGGAAACAGATCTTTATTGTGATCGCATGGTTATCATGAATGAGGTATTTCATTACTTACTACACATGATTTGCCATTGGAATGGGCTGCCCAGGGAGGTGGTGGAGCTGCCGTCCCTGGAGGTGTTCAAGAAAAGCCTGGATGAGGCACTTAGTGCCATGGTCTAGTGGGCTGGCTAGGGCTGGGTGCTAGGTTGGACTGGATGATCTTGGAGGTCTCTTCCAGTCTGGTTGATTCTATTCTATTCAACCTCTGAAGCATTTTATACCTTCATCGTCCATAATGTATGTGCAGTACAAATTAGCTAAGTGATAAGGTAACTGTTTTTCAGTGTCAATCAACACAATAAATGCCATTTAAAAAATGAATAAACTAAAGGCACTCAAATGTTTGACCTTAATGGTGGTGGTCTAGTACATTATATGTATGGACTGCATTGCTTGTCTGATTTAGATTGCATGGGTTTTAGGGCAAAATGTATGTTCCGTTTGGGATTTGTGTCTTCTTGAGCAGTTTGACAGTTTTACGAAATCATAATAATTAGAACAGCAAAACTAATCCCATGGAGCTTACCTCATGGAAGGGTCAATGCACACTTTCTTAACTGAAGAGAGACGTAATAGCCAAGAAATCTCTTTTTCCTAGTCATGCATTTACCCCTTCCCATCACACATAGCGATCCTGTTGTAGAAGAACAGTTGAGTTGGTTGGGTGACTGTGCTCCTGTCGTCTTTCTAGCTTTCCAGCTTGCAGCTCTTACTTTCCTACTAGCTTAGCACTATTTCAAAACACCTTAGAAAGGATCCTAGAAATACACGTGGAGTCTATTTATGTATTCAGCTATGCTCTGCTTTATTTTTTTTTTTAAACCAGAAAGTTTTCAGCCAGTTCTCATTGCAAAGCTGTGTAACAATGTCAATAAACCTGGCAGAATTCTTGTGTTAAAAATATGTTTTATTTTGTTGCTCAAAGGTCTCTGAAACCAGGGCTGTCATTCCTCCTACTGGATTTTGACCCATGGGTAGAAGTAGTCTGCAGTGATTACTTAGAAATTTCCCATGACCAAGTCAAGGATTGGCATGCTGTGCTGGTGCCAGCTTTCTATCAACTTCCAGACCTCTTCCCTGGAAACAAATGCCTAAATTGTGGTATTTTCTTTCTATGGCGCTGAGAAAAGAAACAGTGGGTGCCTACTTCGATACTGATGTTAAATATTTACTTAACACTGCCAAAATTAGTGTTAAAAAGACAATTTTTACTTCAATGAGAAAATTATAATGGCAGTAAGCTTCGTTTCTAACAGCAAATCAATATTTGTCTTACCAGTGTATGCTGCTTGCTTTCCTTTCCCTGTAAGCTCAAAGAGGCAGAGGTTACTAATAGAAAGTGCAGAGTAGATTTTAGCTCTCCTCTAGAACAAAAGGGCTCAGATCTCAATTTTGTCTATGGATAGCTGTTTTCTTCAGTTAACTGTACTGGGGTTTTGAGCCTGTGAGCATAAATATTTTTGAAGTGGCTTCTATTCTAAGTTTTATTTTGACATTCAGCTACTCATTCTCTTTTGAACACCAATCCTCTCTGCACAAACAAGAATTCTCCTCATACAGTTGTCTTGTAGCATCATTAGAATCATAGAATCAACCAAGTTGGAAGAGACCTCCAAGATCATCCAGTCCAACCTATCACCCAGCCCTGTCCAGTCAACCAGACCATGGCTCTAAATTAGTACCACTGTGAGGTTTTTTGTTGACTAAAATACAGCCAAGATATCACCTTCACTTCCCCCATTCTTTTTAATATCCTGAGTATGTTTGGGCTGGTATAAACATGAAGATGCAACAAATGCTGGACCAGTACAAGAAAAATGTCTGGTCTGGTATGAATTAAATGTGATGCATAATTAGGAGATTGCAGACATCATAGTGTAGAGGTGGTGACAGCAGCAACGGACTCCTTTCATCTGTGTACAGAAGCAGGAGAAGGTATATAACTGATCACCTGAAATTCCTGTATACTGCAGTCTGAGAAACCATAGTCTAGATGTTTCATTTGGAGGTTGCTCACAGAACCACAGAATTAACCAGGTTGGAAGAGACCTCTAGGATCATCGAGTCAAACCTATCACCTAACCCTTCTGATTAACTAACTCATGGCACTAAGTGCCTCATCCAGCCTCCTCTTAAACATGTCCAGGGATGGTGACTCCCACCACCTCCCTGGGCAGCTCATTCCAATGCTCATTTATGCATTTCTTCACCCTGATCTAAATGCCTTGGTATGTGTGTGCACATGTGTATAGAAATGTGATACAAATAAAGGGGTGCAGGAGGGGAAGTAATAAAAATATAAATTATTTATTAATCTAAAATCCCAGCACCCATGTAAGTTATATGCAGAATTAATAAAATAGTCTTTACAGGTTTGCTGCTCAGTTGCACCATATCTCCCAGGATACAGGAACAGGTTAAAATAGTTTAAAGATCAGTATTTGGAAAACAATTGAATCCATAAGGAGTATATTGCCCCTACTAACAAGAGAAGGTATTCCCTGGAGACTTAGGCAGGTCCCAAATATGCTCACAATGCTGGTTCCAGCTGTGAGAAGTCCTCTTGGTGCCTCTGTTTGTTGAGAAATTCTTCTGGAACTGCAATGTGTGATCCACATGTGCCAGGGGAAAAAACCCAGGAGGAGCCACCATGCTCTCTAGCAGACCCATCTGACAGCAGCTTATGGCCCAAATGTCCTGTGTTGTGAATCCCATAGACTGTATTCCACACGCCAAAAAAGGGCAGGACATTAACGAGCATCAGGTTCTGCATGGTCCAGAGTTGAGCTGGCCTGGGGCTCTGTCCTTAACATGTGACTTTGGGAAAGAAGCCCATGTGTCAGCTGGCACAGCCTTGAAATGGAGGAGATGCTGTCCTCCTTGCCCCTTTTCCCGTGCTTCTGATGTTTGTCCTCATCCCGCAGGGCGAGATGGAAGGAGATATTGGGTGCATTGCCACAATATGTATGTGAATAAGTGAAAATATTATTCTCTAAGCTACCCGCTAAGTAATCAAATGGATGCTAAGTCTTCTGTTGAAATGCACTAATAGTGACTTTTAATCATTTTCTCAGAAAAGAGATACATGGAATTCCTGCATGGTAATGCAGAACATAAAGTACAACGTGGAGCCTATGTAAGCTTAGATCAAAGACCACATGCTCATTTTTTTTATATCTAAAATGTACCAATTCTCTCCCTTACACATATACTAGACACACACTACTTCAATTTTGAGTAATTCTCTTTTCAGAGCATGGGGTAGAGATATTTTGCATTTCTGTTGTCAAGTGTTGAGAGGTGCTTGATGTTATATTTTAATTAAGTGGATAGATATGTTCAATAATTTATGAATTATCATTACTTTACAATGCATTGGATCCAAAGACTTTAGGGCAGGTTCAAGTAGAGTGTTAGCACTTGTGATGCCTGTTGTGGTCTCGAATCTTTCAGACTTTAGCCCTAAATCAGTTGAAGAGTACTTCACAGAAACATGGAGTGTATTGAATTCAGGGTTTCCCACTATTACTGATTATGAATTACAGCAACTCCAGTGTTAATTAGGCCCAAATAAATTAATTTATTGGTGGATTTAATGTAGTTTATTTTCGTGAATTAAAGTTTTGCACTGCTCTGAAAAGAGATATCCTTCTCTACCTTATCCTCTCCGCCAAGGATAAACGTCAAATCAATTATAAGCTTTTATACCTGTTTATGTATAATGTTAAATTGCTCCCATCTTTATACAATTAATGCTAATAACTTCAGTGGGACTACTGAAGTAGATGGTGAGCTGGATTTCACTGCGTAAATATGTGTTGATTTATATGTATCAGATATAGATCCCATCTCTTTTAGTCTCTGTACTTTTTTTCCCCTAGAATACCTCTTTTTGTCTGAAAATCAATTATAAAGATTATATACGTGTGTCACCTGTATAACACTCGCTACTGGCACTTTGCCCCCTTTCCAACTGCAAAATTAGTACATAAAGTAATGTTAAGTTGTGTTGTCAAAGGTTAGATACCTGTGCCTTGGTTACTTTTAAAGTTATTTCCATTGTGACGGATACATATTGAAAATCTACTCTCATTCATGTCAAATATGCTCTTGTCACACATTTCAACTGGAGCAGTGTTGGGCCCAGAATTTAGTTTGGTGACTCAATCATGAAGTTATTCTTGCCGGTGGCTTAGTGACTTTGCTAGAAACAAGCATTTATTTCATATCAAAAAATGTTGGAGAAGGTAAGGAAAAAGTTCTACATAATACAATTAACTTTTTGGTTTGTTTTTATAGCTGTCATTTCCATTTTGAAAATTACTCCGTGGATCTTGAGTTATTGCAGTGAAGTCACTCAGACTGTAAGATCCTTACTATGGTCCTTGATCTAGAATTTATGCAAGTATTTTGGAATATTTTTGGGGACCATGCATATAAAGTTGATCTGTCCATGCATTAGGACCCCCTTATTTCTCCAGTTAGTATCAAGGCTTGAAATTTGCTATGTCCAGAGGGATAACACAATGTTTAAGAAGCACAAATTACCACTAAGATCCTCAGATAAAATCTTAGGTGGTGTGGTAGTTTGAAGCTAGCTAGAATGTTTTGGTGAGAAGGACTAGATCATAGGTTGTAAAATGAACACAATGGTGACGTCTACTTCCCTACAGTCTTGCCGAGATGTGTAAAGAAGAAAAGCAAAACACAGATTAGGTCACTGGCTCACTTTTCTCTGGGCTCTTCGCCTGCTGGGGAGCTCTGGGGCTGCTGGCTGAACTCCATCTTGCTTTCTAACCTCACCCTCCATTTGCTTTTGGCTGATTCACCTTTGCTTCTTAATCCACCTGGCTGAGCCTCAATTCTTCCTTGGGATTGGAGTAAGGTTGAGAGGGGTAGGGGGAAGGTGAGGGGGTGGTTGAGAGCCCCTCCTGGGGACTCAGGTTTCTGGGAGGGGAGTTGTGTGTCTGTATTACCTTTTTTACCTTGTATATTTCTGTATATACTGTAAATATCTGCTTGTATATTGTGCTAGCTGTAAATATAAGCTTCATTCAAATTTCCAGAGCCAGCTGAGTCTAGTCTGGGTGATTTCTAAAGTGTGGGGGGGGGCGGGGGACACCCAAACCACCACAGGTGGGAATAAAGTGGTGCAGAGTTTTTTTTTCTTGGCCTAGTGTACAGGGTGAATTGTTGTGTGGATAAACCTATATCTAATTTACTCCTTCTTCCCATATTGTTTTACATTTTTCATGGTAGCAATGCCATGTTATTAACTGAAAAGTAAAATATTCCCCCGTGCTATATTCAGGTAAATACATTGTATCTTTCTCTCATATGCTGGAATTTTTGTACCCCAATTCTAGTAATGAAAAAGATGATAGTGAACAGCATGTGGTGGCTGATTCTTATGCGAAACTCAGTTTGTACCTCAACCCCCTTTTTGCCAGTTTCTGATTTGCATTACAATTATTTCCAGTCTTGTTGATAAAAAAAAAAATACCCTTTTCCATGCAGGAAAAAACATGGTTCACAAATGCACTTTAAAACCAGCCATCATAGTGAATAAGACCCCTACACAAGGAAAGTTACTCAAGTAATTATTATTTCCATATAATTATATTATATAGAAATAATATATTATTTCCATATAACTGAGTATTATTTCTATACAAATGAGTAATTATTATTACTCAAGTAATTATTATTTCTCCAAATATTTATGCTTGATAGTCATAGTTACTGCAAGGTGCCTTCTTGCATAAGCTGACACATCGTGTAGTCTAAAGTAAACATTTTTACTTAAAAGAAAGAAAACATCCAGACAAGGACTCATAAAACCTTAAAATGGCAAAATTAGTTTTAAATCGTCTTTCCCTCCCCCCCCACCCCCTTCTTCAATCTGCTAACTACTCAACTTTTGCACTATTCAGGGAGCTTTCTTTTGTGAACAGCTTAGGTTTATCAATTAGCATGAGAATGCTTCCTCCTTGCATGATGTCAAAATCACCATCTAAAGAAACCCAGTCAATGGATGGCTTACTAAAACACCAAACCTGTACAAATGGTGATATGCTTTAGTGTGAACTGATCTTGTAAAACATTTTCAGGAAAAAAAAATTAATTGTTGTTGCAGGGTTTTTAATTCTGTTGATCTCCACCCAAAAGTAAAGGCAATTTCCCTAGTACACTATTGATAGAACTCCAGCATCATTTCAGTATATAGTGAAAATGGCAATACCATTATATGCATTGTTACATTGTTTAAAATACAGAAAAATGCAAATCCCATAGAGTGGAGCACTTTTTTTCTCTGGAGGATAAATGAATAGCCTAGTAAGTTTTTGCTTTCATTGTGCACGATGTTTTAGCTTCAATAAGAGAATGGCAGAAAATCTGCAGTCTGCATAGTGTGCTTATGCTGTTAAAGCAAAAATTGGGTTTTTATTGTCTTGCTAAGGAAACAACTGCTCCTGTCTATGCGGAAGGAAATGAGATTTTCTAATAGGGAAGAGCTCTTCCAAATACTTCCAAGAGAAAAATGAATATATTAGGGAAACAATAGACCTCAGAAAACATGGATTTTTAGAGTGACTGCCACAGTAAAATAAGGTAGTCAATCTGTCCACTGATCCTGGACTCTGGTTTCAGCATCCTCACTACAGAATTAATTGAGATTAAAGATGTGCTTCTATGTTTGGTATGTGCCTGTATATTTTGTATGAGTTAAATTAATCTACACATATGAAGCTCAGCAGCAGACCTAGAGAGAGTGTATATGTCAAATTAATACATAAGTGCTACAGGGCTCTGGCCTTTCCCCAGGAATAAATTGCCACAATAGTCTTCTTTCTGCTCTCCTTGCTTTACAGTGAGTAGACATGCCAGAGCAATGGAGATATGCACTGAAGTACTCTTCTCGTGCTGGGTGTTTATTTTCACAGAAAAGCCATTATGATGGCTCTCTACAAGGGCTCTCACATCAGCAGTAAATGTTCATATTCATCAGCTCATGTGTGATGGGCAGCATGCAGAGGGATTGGGTGGAGTGGTGGCAGACAGCCAGCATGGCAGCCTGTCCAGCATCCAAGCCTGGACCTGCTTTCTTCCTTGCTGAGGCAAGAGCAGCAAATCATTTCCCTTAAAGCTCCCTGTAAGACCTATCACTACGAAATGATTTGATGTTAGGATGATAATCTAATTTACCCTTTCCTTGCCATACTCTTTAAATATTTTGGTGGTGTGGGGTTTTTTTGTTTGTTTCTAATTTATGTTAGTTTCTTTCCTTTGATTTTCCTGCTTGTTCATCTTTCTTTTTGTACACACTCTTGCCCATTCCCTCTCCTTTGTTATCTGTTATCAGCATCTCTACTTATTCCTCTTTTTATTTTTTTTTCTGGCTTTCACAACATCATTCTCCAGTCCTTATTCTCTCTTTCATTTCCTCTGCACTTTCTTGTTAGTGTTTTTTTTTTCCTTAGGCCCTATAAAAGGTCTTCCAGTTAAAATGCCATCTAGAACTTTAGCTTCTATTTTTAATATGCCTCTTTCCCTCCCCCCTCCCCCATCAGTTTTGTTTCAATTTCCCTTACTTTTGGCAGAAATAAATTGTAGTCTAAAAGGACCTTTTGATTAGTTATGGGTTGGAGGACTTTCTTACAGAAAAAAAAAGGATTAAATACCTTCAGTAATGCATAACTGAAAGAAAGGGGAGTTGGCAGCAGAAAAGCAGTTGTGCTGACAGGCGGTCTGAGCTGCTCTGCAGTCCTGTTAAGCAGACACCAGCACTGTTTGAGAAGATTACAGCTACCCTGTTCGGAATGTCCTTCCCTATAGGAAGTAGTCAAAGTGAAACAGAGTATCTGAACTTTGAACGCCGACTGCAGAGAAGCATAAACAGGCAATCAAATACAGCTATAAAAACATGACATGATCTATACATAATACATTTGAACCCAAACATATTGGGTGCTTTTTATTATAGTTATTAAGAAGAGTCCATGAGATCTGAAGAACAACCTGATCCTAAAGGGAAAAGAAAATGACATTCTTTATTTGAAACCATTACTTACTGTACCACTTTGAGGGGTTTAACTGCACTGTCTCGCATGCATCATCTTGGCATGATACTTTTTCCCAGGGGAATTCAGTTACGTAATTCACTGTTTTCAGTGCTTACTGAAGTTACATGCTCCACAGAGGGGAACACAATACATACTTCTGTGCTTTGTGAAAAACATATGTAATAAATTGCCAGAGGAAACCAATCTGAAATAAAGAATTCAAATTCTGTAGAAGAAAGAAACAGATTTGTAATGCAACATCAGAAAGCCTATGAGTGGGACAACCTGGAATGGGTAGGTAAAAGTAGACAGCCCCTTAGTCTTATAACTGCATACATTTGTAGCTCTCTTATGTGCCTTTCATATTAAATACCACATTTGTGGGCATAATTACTTAGCTGTACTTTCATATGCCATTTTCAAATTATTTAACCTCAGTGTTCTGAGTCTACAATCATTTCCCAATTAATCACTGCAAATTGCCTGACAGCCTTTAACAGTCACTGTGATGAAGCAGGAATGAATCTATATGCTCAGTTCCAAGGGACATGTTTCAAACCCCCTTGCTCTACTTTTAGCAGACGAAGGCAATAAAGATGGCATAATAGTATAAAAATTTGCTAAGATGCAATTTCTGCACCGTTACTAAACTATCACAGTTTCCTAGAAGTAACATTGAGAACTCTTACAACTTATGGGAACAAGACACAACATAACAGGGAGGCCTTGCTGTTCTGTGTGTTCTGTGTGAGGAGGACAAGTGAACTGGATTTAAGGAAGTGTCTTAAGTAAAATTTAGTAGGAAGCGCTGATGGAAGTAAGTTAGTGTTGCTGGAAGAAAACACCAGTGACTTACTGAGTCTAATTGTGAGTAAAAGACTCAAGGGATTTGTTGCTCCCTAATACACCTGGAAAGTAAAAATGCTGTGGTGACTTCCAGAAGAAAGAGAGATTGAACTCAGCGGAGCAGTGTATGGAATTAACCCTTCTGCACATACATATGCTTGGTTCTGTCCTGCTCACTTTTAATTAAGGCAAAGAAACAATGTGATAGTTAAGACACCCAAAGTCACAAATGGTTGGTATTCAAAACCTGTAAGAAATGCTTCTAATAGTAATACAATATAAGGCTGAAACTATAAAATGCAATCATTATAAGGTGTGTTGTTTTGGATGCAATGTGTGATTAATCTTCAAAGATGCTATTAAAAGAACCCTGCAAACTACATAAAGATCTATCATATTACTATAGGAAACCACATTTTAAAATATGGAGAAATTTAAGTTTCCTGACATTCAAAGTGAGATTTCACTCCCTCCCCCCAGATGTTGCTACATAAGGTTTGGAGATGCAGGGAGACCTAGCACTCGGATGCTGTTAAAATGGACAGAAAATGTCATCTGAAAGGTGATGTTAGAAAACACAATAGGTGTCCAGTGCTATCAATAAAATATTGCTGTGTTTCCCCAGTAGGCAGTTTGTTCCAACACGTCAAAGCTACCAAAAGTATTTAGAGAAGTCATTCTCTGCATGGGTTATGAAGTCATCCAGATCCTCCTTCGTTGTGTTTCTGCTGCCCGGCTGCACATATCAAGGATCTTAGCTAATGCTAACTTATTATAAATGTTTCTTGCACAGAAATGCCCAGTCCCTGTGATGCCTCTAAGCTTTTTCTGGGTATTTGTTTTGTTGACTGTGAGAATTATAAGAAGATGCTGAGCATGTGTGTTGCTAGTCCCAAGGCTTTGGGTACCACTGCATACTCATCCTTAATGCAAAACATCCTGTGGCAAAAAACACAAATGAGGAAACTGAGAAACTCTAAATATATATGACACTGTTGCAGACATTTTAGAATCAGATGAACAGGGAAACAAAACACTCAGAGCCCTTCTCCCTATATGCCAAATTATTCTCTGTCTGTGAGAAAAACAGAATCTGTTAACAACTGACCTATTGCTCAGCTAGCTATAAAGAAATCGTTAACCTATTATGAAGCACACATGCTGTTCCACCTGGCAGGAAGATGTTTCACTATTAGTTTCTGAGAAATATTTCAAGAAATACAATGTGCTTGACGGAAAGAAAATCAGCTGAGAATGATACAGAACTCTGCTATCTTAATTTTTTTCTAAGTGATCATTGGAGGAATCTTTAGTGAAGGCGACTGAGTAAGGTATCATAGAAAGAAATAGACTTACAGAGGATATTGAGTACATTTGGGACAGAACAATGACATTCTTGTGTTTCAGGGTGAAGTAAGAATGTGGAGATGCCATGCCAAGATTGCTAGGATAAAGATGCTAAAGAGGACTGTTTTGTTTCAGAGCAACTGTTTCACTCTTTCTGGAAAAGCTTAGGGTAGCAGGAGATACAAAACGCATCCCTCTGTGCTGAAGAATACAGGAGGCTTTTCCTTGCCTTATAGCTGAAGTGGTTTGTATTCATTTTTCCAAACTCCTGTTGGCCCTCCTAGAACTTTTCTGGTTACATTCACCCTTTCTTTGTACTTGCAGATGATACAAAGCTAGGAGAGGTGGATGATATATCAGGTGATTGTGTCCTATCATAGTGCAAATTGATCACAACTCGGAAAAACAGGAAGAGACTAACTTCTTAAAAGCACAAATGATTTGGAATTGTCCTGATCTGAGCTAGAACAGAGCTAGCTCTGTTCAGTAATTTTAGTTTTCACCTAAATCTCTTCTAAGTGGCTGCACTTTATGAAGTTTACAGCATGTTTTTGCAGACGGAATCTGCTTCTGGAAGTGATAATTCTTGATGTTTATAGTTAGCACCAAGGACTGGTATGCAGAAAGGCTCTTGCTTACTCTTGCTCCTAAGGAGATCAGGGTAACTACTAAATCTTGTGTACAACATTAGAGGTGCTGTAAACTAAGAGTTTGCACCTGCAGGGAGAAGCACACACTACAGATAATCCTACAGTGACCAACAAGGTATTTCATTCTGTATATGTCATATTCAGCATAAAGCTGAGGAATCACAAGGGTTAAAACCTCTTCTTCAATGACTGTAGTCAGATAATGATTTAGCCTATCCATTCCACTTTTGATCTCAACCCATGTATTACTGAATGTAGTTTCTAAATCCGGTTCCTGTCTGATACTGAGTCCAGTCTGGGACTTTCCACTGCATGGTCACAGTACCAGAGGTGACAGTGAAGCAATTGCCTTCGGCATGGGCGGGTTAAGGGGATTGGGTGTTTGATTTGATGTTGGTTTTGTATATATCTATACATATTTCATGTTATTGTTTCATTAAAGCTGGCTTAGTTTTCCAGTCCATAAGCTTCTCTCCCTTATTCCCTTTCTCTTCCTCTTTGGAAAGGGAGAAGGGTTGACAGAGATCTGTTTAGCAGCTGTCCCAGCCCTAATCTTTGGCAGGAATAAAGTCAAATTAGCACATAATCTAAGAAGCTGAAAGGATCTTTGAGGTACATCTATGGAAGAATAAAAGGTCATTAATTTTCTACCTATAATCTATAGGTACAGCAGAAAGCCCAGAGACAGCTGCACTTCTGGCTCAGGAGCCCTCTGTGTCATCTCAGACAGAAAGCTGGATGTGAAGCCAGAGGAAGTATGCACATCTCATTCAATAGACGTATTGGAGCTTTAAAATTATGTGATAAAAACTTCACTTTGTTTAAGTCTGAAATCTTTACCTTTAAGGCATGACAAAGTGCTTGGTAAACCCCAGGATTTGGTTGTGATCTAAACTGACTTTGTGTGTGGATTAACTGGATAAGCAAATAGCAGTCTGGAAAATATATTGTTTGAAACAGTATGATTAGAAAATAGCATGGTGGTTCAGAAGTTATGTGTGATAGTTTTAAAAAGATGTCAAGCTTTCAGGCTCCAGAAAAGACATGAGGAGGAATTGATGTAATTTACCAAGGGTACGGTTATTCTCAATAAGCTACAGAACAGAGCTAATAAAGCCCAAATAATGCATGATTTATGAGAGTAGCTTGTAAGGGTCCATGTAAATAGGACCAAGTAGGCATACTTGCTAGTCACAGTATGTAATGTACGACCTTTGCATAAACACAGATCCCAAAGAACAAAATAACTGTATCAGAAGAGAACATTTTCCACTGCCTACAACAGGAAAAAAAAAAATGGAAAACCTGTTTAATTGAATGACAATAGGTTTAGGGCATGAGTCATTAGAAAACAAAGCTTGCATCTTTGTGTGTTCAACTCTTATTTAAAGAGATGCTATTTTTCAGACTGTCTTTTTGATTATGCTTTGATCCTTAAATGGGTGACCAAAATGCATTCTAAGAAAGTTTGATGATGTAGATGCTCTTAAGTCTGAGGGTGCTACATATTGTGGAAAAAGAGTTCACAGTGTGGTCAATGGGAAAGAACCTCTGGAGATCATCTAGTCTAACCCCACCCAGTAAATCAGGTTTACCTAGAGCAGCATGTCAGCCTCATGTCCAGGTGTGTTTTGAATTTGTCCAGAGAAGGAAGTTCCACAACTTCTCCAGGCAGCCTGTTACCTTCAGAATAGGGAAGCTGTCCTCATGTTTGCATGGAACTGCCTGTGTTCCCATTCTTGCCCTTTGCCCTTGTACTGTTGTTAGGATCTCCAAAAAGAGTCTGGCCCTTTGTCCTCTAGATATTTATAAGCATTGAAAATATCCCCTCAGTCTTCTCCAAGTTACATAGCCCCACGTCTCTCAGTGTCTCCTCATAAGAGAGGTTGCTCAAGTCCCCTAATCAGCTTCGTAGTCCTTGATTAGACTCTGTCCAGTATTTCCTTATAGCTCTTGAACTTGGAATCCCAGACTGGACACAGTACTCCAGAGCAGCAAAAAGAGTGAGGAGAATGTCCTTTGGCTTGCTGTTCACACTCTTCTTAATTGATTCCAGAATACCGTTGACATTCTGGGACACAACAGCATACCGTTGGCTCATGGTTAACTTCTTGTCCACCAGCACTCCCAGCTCTTTCTCTGCAGAGCCACTTTCCAGCAAATTAACCCCTAACCTATTGTAGCACATATGTTTATTTGTCCCTAACTCCAGCATCCTACTCTTTGTGGAACTTCATGAGGTTTCTCCCCACCCAGTTCTCCAGCCTGTCCAGGACTCACTGAATGACAGCACAGAATTCTGCTCTATCAGCCTCTCCTCCCATTTCTGTATTATCAGCAAACTTTCTGAGGGTACACTATCTCTTCATCCAAGTAATTTATGAGTACGTTGAACAAGGCTGATAGGAAAGAATAAGCAACTTTGGAAATATTCAGTGTAGGCTAAGACTACAGAAATAATAACAATAAAAATCTAAAAGTGACCTAATAGATGTAACATACTTGAGACAGAAATTATCACAGCAAGGAACAGGTCACTGCATGAGTGAGCTCTCAAACATGCCTGTTCTCAACCAACAAAGATTTCTTTGGAGTAATGAACTGTCAAGGATGGTGTGTGCCTAATTTAACAGCTAGCATTTGAGAATGCTCTGGTGAAAAAAGTGTCTAACAGATATCAGGTAAGTATCTTAATAAAGAGTATGAAGAACTAAAAGCATAATTCCTGAAATAGTTGGAGAGTAAACTAAAGAACAAACTGTTTATAGACATATGTAATTGGTGGTCTGACATGATACAGTTCTTTGAGAAAATCTAGTTCAAAGACAAGTCAAATCTTCCATATAATAAGCCATCACTAAAATTGTAAGTGTGCTCATGTAAAGAAAGAAGAGTTGGTCTTGGTCCACCAGGATTAGAAGACTTCATGTGTTTTTAATGGGAATTCAGCGTAAGTGAACACAACCCAATTGCTGGAATTGTCAGGTAATAACAGAGTAAGATTTATTTTTTACCTAGTATGGTTTTCAAATTGAATATTAATCTGGATGAGAAGTTGTATTGTAAATGCATGCTCCACAGAATTTTGTGTAAAAGAACATCTGAGATAGATTACATACATGTCAATCCGTTACAACAACAAATCTGTTTGGTCTTCCATGAAATATGGAACACTATTACTAGAAATATTGCAAGAGAAGAGATGTACTAAAAAAACTATTTAAGTCATAGAGTGTGAAGAGCAGGACATTCATAGAATCACGTAAGTTGAAAAGTAATATATGAGTAAGAGAGGATTTTTGCTAGGAGGCAAATGAAGTAGCAATTTCTAAAACACTCAAAGAAAATATTACTTTTATTTTTTATGTATGTTGAGAGAATAATTGAAGTTTCAAAGAGAAGTAAGAAAGATGTTCTTCCTCTCCAGAATGTTATTCCTGGGCTAGTACAAATTGTTTAGAGTTGGCCTGCCATGGCAATCTTTATCAGCGCATCCCAAAGGCAATTCCTGTGCCTCTGTTTTCCCTTCAGATTTAGGAAAAAAACCTGCAAGAGAAGAGCCTGGATGCCTCTCATGCAGGATGTTATTGCTTAGAAAACCTGCTCAAACTGTTAGCTGTCCTCAGATGCCTGACCGGTGGGACTGAAGCGACATTGCCCTTGTCTCTGTGTCAAGTAGCTGTGTTGCTGAGGTTTAAGCTCTCCAATACGCAATGAAGCGAGATTATTCTGCATTTGGTTTGTGGTAGGTCAACCCTGGCTTGCTGCCAGGTGTTCACTAGGCCACTCTCCATTCCTTCTCCTTCACTGAATTTTATGTCTGTGTAGTTGTTCCTTTCATATTTTCTCACAGTTGCTGTGCAGCATATTTTTGTGTCCTTTTGTAAACATCTTATCACAGAAGTACTACCTATGTCACAGATAGGTCCTGCTTTGCATTCATCCTGAAGCCAGGAGGAACTCGCTCTGGACAACAAAGGCCATCACACAGAAGCCACACCTGCAGCTCTTCTGCTACTAAAACCTTATTGCTTACACCAAATATCTGCATCCCTTCTGCTTCTAAAACCTTATCCCTTACACCCAATATGCTGCTTTTTCTACACATCTCACAAATACTTAAGATTTTAGGGAGCTGGGGTTGTTTAGCCTGGAGAAGAGGAGGCTCAGGGGTGACCTTATTGCTGTCTACAACTACCTGAGGGGTGGTTGTGGCCAGGGGGAGGTTGCTCTCTTCTCTCAGGTGGCCAGCACCAGAACGAGAGGACACAGCCTCAGGCTGTGCCAGGGGAGGTTTAGGCTTGAGGTGAGGAGAAAGTTCTTCACTGAGAGAGTCATTGGCCATTGGAATGGGCTGCCCAGGGAGGTGGTGGAGTCGCCGTCCCTGGAGCTGTTCAAGGCAAGATTGGACGTGGCACTTGGTGCCATGGCCTAGCCTTGAGCTCTGTGGTGAAGGGTTGGACTTGATGATCTGTGAGGTCTCTTCCAACCCTGAAGATACTATGATAGCTCTTAGTTGTGAGTCTTACTTATGGAAAACAAAAATTTAGGCCAAGGCAAGTGAAGGAACATAATCTGATGGCCCTAAAAAAGGTGTTCTCAAATCAGTATAGCTATAATTTTGTTTATTGGCAAAAAAACAAAACAAAACAAACAAACAAGCCAACCAAACAAAAAAAAATAGCCAGAAACCTAAATAAAAAGTCACTTTATTGAATCAAACTTAAGTGAAACTTGGATAGCTAAAGAAGAAATCAGCGCAAGTCACTTCATCGCTAGTAATGATTTATGTCGTACCTAACATGGTGTGTGCATTTAGCCCATGTAGTATTTGCTCTATCATCCAATGACCCCTTTCCAGATGACAAGGTGACAAAGGGGACGAGAAGAACCACAGGTTGAAATGAGAATGGATTTAATGAAATTGCCATACCGATAGCAAAGTCTATATAGAGCATACAAAAATTATACTCAGCCTGGTAAAGGTACAGCAGTCACATGAACCATGAAGGTAGTCTTTTAGAACAGGAGAAAGAGAAATCCAAAATAAATCTAAGAGAAGTCCAAACCAGGAGCCTAAACCAGGAAGCTCCAGCAGGAGCATAATCCCTTCTCTGTAATGACTGTGAAGCTCACGGTCTGGGATACACCTGTGAGCCAGCTTGAGCTGCTGTCCTGACCGAACTGATGAAGGCCAGCTTGTGATTCTTTCCCAGAAAGACCAGGACACACAGCAAGTAAAAAAGTACTCTTTAGTGACTGGAAACAGAATACTTACATAGAAATATGAACAAAGAAGCTTGTTTATACTGTTACAGACATGTTTGAATTTGTAATCACTCTGCAGTCAAAACAGTAAGGTGTCTGAGGAAGGAGCCACATTTGGAAGATATTAGTTGGTGTTGTGTTATAACACCAATCAAAGTGAATCTGGAGTGTGTCACCTGCTGATATCTTGTTTAAAAGAAAATCAAAGTCTCTTAGGGGAGTGCTTTTAGATTGTATGTCCCTCTAAACAGAAATAGTAATAAGGTTTTGTGTAGTGCTTATTAAGACAAGACACTGATTTTTTTATGCAATGCCACTGTAGTTTTCAACTCAATTAATAATAGCCTCCCCCCACCTCTCAAAAAACCCAAACAAGCCCAAAACAACAGAAAACAATCCAAACCAAACAAACCCAAACAAGTAAACAGAAAACCAACCAGGAAAAAAAATTAAAAACATATAAAAAGATCATTCAGTACTGACATAAAGACAAATGTCTTCATTTTCACTTCATGTCATAGATCACAAATGTGGGCACAGAGGATAAGGCAGAGTAACATCAAATAACACTGCTTCTTTTTTAGAAAAGGCAAATACTTCCACAAAATTCTTCAGAGTACAAATGAGTCACTTCCTATAGAGGACATTTCTATTCTGTGAGATTACCTTAACTGTAAAGAGTCTATTTCTTCTATTTTCTGTGCATTTTCATGTGCAACAATGACAGTGTTGCTCATCTGCTTTTCCTGAATATCTTCAGTAAAAGAATATCAAAGATGTCAGTAAGGAGTACGATAGGTTTCTAAGAATCACAGGGTCATAGAATGGTTTGGTTGGAAGGGACCTCTAAGGGTCAAATAGCCTATCCCACTCTGTGATAATCAGGGACATCCCCCACTAGATCAGGTTGCCCAGAGCCTCCTCAAGTCTCACCTTAAATGTCTCCTGTTTGGTATAGTAATATTACATACAGTGATTTTATAGAAATGTCTGAATTTGGTACACTGAAACACAAGCCATGGGCTTGAAAGCAGGCCACTGAGCTGAAAGTGTAGAATCAAAGTGCCTCTGAAAGAAATGTGGTTTGTGTGAAACAAGAGGCCTCGAGTCTAATCTAATTGCTTTATGGCCTTCACAGCTTGGTACAACTTGGTGCCTGTTTTCTTACCTAGATGCCATAACTGTCTCCTTAGGATTAACTTGATAAATCCTCTGAAGGACCAGATAATATAGCTTTGTTAAGAAAAGTTATTGTGTCTTGTTGGAAGATAAGAAATATGTAACCAATGTATCCTAGCAATCAGTGTGTAATCCTAACGTAGTCCTAATGCAAATGTATGTAACCAATTAGAGTCTAACATGATCTGTAACCCTGTTATGTAGCCTTCTGATAGATAGTATATAAGCCCATGCTTGGGTGTAATAAACTGGGACTTGTTTGTATCAAGCTTTCTTGTAGTCTCTTACCCTATTACCCATGGTAATCGGCCTGTGGCAGTCTCCAGGGACAGGGATGGGGGCAACCTGTTCCAGTGTTCCACCACCTGAATGATAAATCCTGAAGGAGTTTCCATTGTCTTTACACTACACGTTTAACTCATGTCAAGCCGTAATTTTTGTCTGAAATATTGCCATAAATAAAGTGTGCTGCAGCAAACAAATTTGAGTATGCTATGTTAAAATTTCACAGCGGGAGAAATTACTGAACTTGCTCCCTAGTTTTTCTTACATTTGAAACACTCTTTTCAAAAACAACTTAGAAAACGTTGACATTCTCAAATGTTGACATATCTGAGGGCTGGGTGTCAGGAGTGGGGAGAACAAGCTGTGATAGGACAGAGAGCAATGGGTGTAAGTTGCAGCACAAGAGGTTCCACCTCAACACAAGGGGGAACTTCTTTACTGTAAGGGTCACAGAGCACCAGAACAGGCTCCACAGAGAGGCTGTGGAGTCTTCTTCTCTGGAGACTTTCAAGGCCTGCCTGGATGTGTTCCTCTGTGATCTGTGCCAGATTGTATGGTTCTGCTCTGGCAGGGGGGTTGGACTCCATGATCTCTTTGGGTCACTTCCAAACCCTGACATCCTGTGAAATGCTAGAACTACTTGATTTCAGTGCTTTTAAGCTTTATCTGGAGTAGGAATGTTGTGTTATGGCAGAATGATGTTACTGAGAGAGTACTGTTATGTGCTTGCTATAGCCTTCTGAGGCCCACCTTCTCAGGCTCTGTCTATAGAGAGTGTGCAGAGAGATTGCTCCAGAGAAATGCTGAGCTACTTATTCTGGGTCCCTTCCTGAACCTTTCCCTAGGTATGCCCATCTGTCTTTGTAACCATGGAGGGTTCAGAGAGAGCTGAGGCTCTTAAGCATAAACTCAGCTTTTAGAAAATTCTTTGCATCCTTAAAATAAACTTTTTAGTACAAATGCAGTGTCTCCTAGAAAAGATAACATTTTTTTTCCCCTCTTTCTGGTCAAGTGCAGACAATAATTTATTTAATCTATATTTGTATATTAAAATGAAAGGATGTGATGGTTTGGGTGTTCCCCACCCCCTCACACTTTGGAAATCACCCAGACTAGACTCAACTGGCTCTGGAAATTGAATGAAGCTTATTATTTACAGCTAGCACAATATACAAGCAGATATTTACTTTGTATATACAGTTACATACAGAAATATAAAAAGTAAAAGGTAATACAGAAACACAACAGCCCTCCCAGAAACCTGAGTCCCCAGGAGGGGCTCTCAACTGCCCCTTCACCTTCCCCCTACCCCTCTCAACCTTACCCCAGTCCCAAGGAAGAATGGAGGATTGGCCAGGGGGTTAGGAGGCAAAGTGGATTAGTCCAAAACAGAGGGTGAGGTTAGAGAGTAAGATGTAGTTCAGACAGTTTCCCAGCAGCAGCTCAAGTGAGAGAAGTGCCAAGTGTGTCATCTATGTTTTGACTTATGTTTTTATACATCTCAGCAAGTCTATGAGGGAAGTAGACATCACCATTGTTTTCCTTTCACAGCCTGTAATCCAATTCTTCTCATCAAAACATTCTAGCTAGCTTCAGACTAGCACAAACATTTGAACTTCATTTACTTAAAAAATAGCAAGTTCTGACTCTTGTGACAGAGAATTATAAGAGTGTATTGAGTGAGGCCTGTGGTTTAGAGAACAATTATGTCTTTTTTGCCATTCTGTCAACATTACATATTTCTGAGGTCACACTTAATCAGACCAAGGGGAAATTAAGGTTGTGCACCTAAAAGCTGCTGATTTTTACAGAAGTCTAAGTGGCGTATGTTGTTTTATTTTTTTTCTTTCCTAAAAGAAAACAGCTTTAATGCAACTGATCAGGTTTTGAGACAAAGTTGCCTTGTAGTTGTGAGTAAAAAGGAGACCTATGACTTACAATCAAACGGTGAACAATTACCCACATTTTTATGTTAAAAAAATAATAAAATTGTGAATTTTAGGTATAGATGAGATTTTTGCAGAAAGATGTTTTTGATCATCTTTTTAAAAAGTGACTGAGCAGGAATATCCTAAGAAGACATTTCTGTTCAATTTGAAATTTATATGAATATTTTCATTGCTACAGAAACACAGAATTTTTTAGATTGGAAAAGACCTTCAAGCTCATCAAGTCCAATCATTAGTTTCACACTGACAAGTCCTTGACTAAACCAAATCCCTCAGCACAACGTCTAATCACTATGAATCGCTATGGTTGGAAAGGACCACCAGGATCATCCAGGCCAACCTTCATCCCAGCATCCCTAATCACTAGACCATAGCCTCAAGTGCCACGCGCACTCTTCTTTTAAACACCTCCAGGGATGGCCTCTCCACCACTTCCCTGGGCAGCCCGTTCCAGTGCCTGACCACCCACTCAGTAAAGAGCTTCCTCCCAACATCCAACCTAAACCTCCCCTGAAACAACTTGAGGCCATTTCCTCTTCTTTTATCATTAGTAATATCACAGTATCACAGTATTACCAAGGTTGGAAGAGACCTCATAGATCATCAAGTCCAACCTGTTGCCACAGAGCTCAAGGCTAGACCATGGCACCAAGTGCCACGTCCAATCCTGCCTTGAACAGCTCCAGGGATAATAATTCGTAATTTGTAATAATTAGTTAAAAACTTTTAAACTTTGTTGTTTGTTTTAATTTTCTGTTTCTTACTTTTAAGAAATTTCTCTGCTAAAGAAATGAGATCTTTAATGTTTATCTGGATATGCCATACTACTGTCTACAAATAGTTATAGGAAGACTTCTATTCAAATGATGTTGATACTTTGAGCTCTTAACCCCCTCTGAAACTGTTACCACTTTCTTGGCCTTTTCTCTTGCTCCTCCAGTAAGGAGGCCCAGCCAGCACCCACGGACAACGTTGGAGTAGCCATCAAGCCTAGTGCTACCTGACCGGAGGGCCATCAGGCCCCCCGGCCTTTGCTGTCCCCTCCACCAGTCACCCAGTGTGCACCATGGGTACTCACCAGTGATGCCAGGAGAAGAACCCCTCAGCCCAGCTGGGCTCAGCTTGAGACTTCTGCCTCTCCTGGGGCTGATTAAAAAGGGGAGTGGGCAAGGAGGACAAAGCGGCCACACCTGGGGTGGGAGGAGACTCCAACAGACCCCAGAGGCTCTGGGATTAGAGGGTAAAAAGGTGCAGGTGGGGTGTAAAAGGGGCAGATAGGGCATTCCAGTGTGATCTGGTGCAGGTGCTCCTGCTCTAGCAGTGAGGTTGGACTGGATGATCTATTGAGGTCCCTTCCAGCCCCTAACAATTTGTGATTGCGATTTGTGATTTAAAACAATTTATTTGGATGAGTCCAACAGAAAACTAGGAAGACTGAATGCTTGATATTGCCATGGCATTGAAAAAAAAAAAATAATTCCTGTTCTCTGGCTGAAACTGCCTGAAGTAAGAAGGTGTATTTTCACCTGGGACAAAAATATGATATCTATGGTTACAGATCTGAGCATGTCAAATGATGTACTATTTAGAGCTTCACTGAGAATGATATAAATAATCAGCATCTGATGGTTTAGCTTCCAAAAGCTCTTTAACGGTACTTAGCTCCTAACAAAATCTCCCGGTAATTTTCAGTTTCTGTGGGAGTCATGCATCTAAATGTGGACGTCATAAAAGGTGCCCTTTCATGAATATTTGATAATTCCATCTCTGACCTGGTAATACTGATAAGATAATTCTATTTATAGAGAAGTCAGCTCTCTTTTCTCCGAGGTAAAGTCCCTCTCTCCTGTTTTAGCTTTCTGCTGAACAGACTGGATCTTCCCTGCTACCATAGAAAAGAAATAAGAGATGAATCCTTTGATCATCTGTTTCTTGAATGGAGCCTACTTCTATTCTTACATGTTTGGAAATTTAAAAGAGAAGTGCTAGAAATATCTTCTGTGAAGAAAATCAAATAAGATCTGGAGGGCAAGACCACATTATTCCCGAATGAGTCAGATAATATCATAAAGCTGTAGAAAAGTTTTCAGAGTCTTGAGTGCACAGGTTGGGGAGCAGACCATACAAAATTTTTCCCTCCTGAACTTCCATGTGCCACTTAATGGCATGCCTGGATTTGATAGATCTCCAAAGGAATATTCTGCTCATCCATGACACCTATTCCATCACCCTGTAATCTTTTTCTCTATAATGAATCCCTTTGGACACAACATACAGCAAACAAAATCTTGCAGTCCAACAAGATTGTGTTGCAGTGTTTTCTCTGTGATTTTCTTCTTTTGACTTACAATGACATGTAGTACAGAATTTTGTTTTCTCCAAACAATTATTTTTTTGTGATGCATGAGTATTGACTACATAACACACAATTTTACATCACTGGTGACAAGGAGGTGACAAATGAGTATTGACTACATAACACACAATTTTACATCATTGGTGACAAGGAGGTGACAAAAATATCTGAGTTTATTGTGATAAACTGGCATGTCAACTATTACATTTAAATATAATTTAAAATGAATTCATTCACTTTTTGAATTACTATTGTTGGAAATTACAATTTTATATGATTTCAATACAATATTTAAGTAGTTCTAAAAGTTATTATTTTCCCATGTAAAATTTACTCTTATTTTTATTATGTCACTGAATATTCACATGGAGTGATTCTCATGTTGATGTCTGGGTGAATTCAAGTAATAGATAGGATAGAATAGAATAGAATAGAATAGAATAGAATAGAATAGAATAGAATAGAATAGAATCGACCAGGTTGGAAGAGACCTTCAAGATCATCCAGTCCAACCTAGCACCCAGCCCCATCCAGTCAACTAGACCATGGCACTAATTGCCTCATCCAGGCTTTTCTTAATAATTTAAGACAGACCTCTGGAGAACTCACTTGTGTTGAGATTTATCACAGAGTGGAGGTGGTTTTACTTCCCTCTGTGTACTAGTAACATATGACCTGGTCGGATGCATCACTGTACTATCAGCTCTACACTTTATATTTTAACCTGTGAAATTTTTTGCAACTTGAGAACTGAATTTTAAAAATGCATCTCCTTATTCAGGAAAAAACTTCACTGTCACATGGCCAGTGCTCATCTGAAGCACGTGTATAACAAAACACTACAGGCACAGCATTACGGTGTATGCATTGCAATTAAAAGTACTATATAGAGGAGCAGGAGCAAGGTAATGACATTAGGATGGATTTGCTTGTTCCATACTCTGCTATTCTCCTTTAGAAGTCACATTGCTTAAACCAAAAATAGTTTGCATAAATGTCTGCACATTATTTATTCCTACTTCTGTCTGTGTTTTATAATCTTAAGATTCCCCAGACTGTGGTGAGATCTTCCTGGCAAGGAGGAAGATGTGGTCATCACTTCACTGAACATTCAACTCTGTTTCAGCAAATGGTGTTCAGCACATTGCTTCAGGAAGTGTGAAAGGATAAACCTGCAGCATTAAAATAATGAAAAAGTTTTTTTTATGAGAAAGACTATTCTTAACTACTTCTTTTTCTTTCCTTTGTTTCATAAGGTCTGCAAGTTGATTTTTAGAGGTAGAGTAGACATTTGCTTTAATACAATATCAAAGTAAGATTTGCCCAAACAGCTTTGTGGCCATTTGCTCTCTTTGACTTATCAATTTGAATGTAATTTGATAAGCTACCCACCATTCTCATATGGAGATGGTACCACCCGTGGTGTTCTTGTAGCTGTTTCTAGTATTTTTAAAGTGTAAATTAGAAAATAAAGATTTTTGTCTTAAAAGACTTCATATCTAATCATGTATGTACTTCAATTATAAGATCTGAGGCTTTAACTGTGGGGAAAAGCAGAGGGTGTATTTGCATGAGAGAGAATAAAGAATAACCAGTGTGCTGCTAGCATATTGCATTCTCCTAAACATTCTGTAAATACCTTCATCCATGTCTGGACCTGACACAGAGTATGTTATCTTTTGCCTAATTAGTGATATTTTCAGTCTTTTCTCTTCTTCTCCTGCAGTGAAAATGCATTTCTAAATTTTATGAGCTGTCAGACTGCCTCTAAGTGTGATAAAATAGCTTGAAGGCTCTAAGTAAAGGTTTTAGGCCGTGATTGACACAGAATAGTAGGTCATATGTTTCCCTGACAAGTAGTAAATTCTGAGCTGTACTACAAAATACAGGTGTTTCTAAGCAAGATCCTGACTGGATAATCTGCGAGCATCACCCTATATATCAAGTGTGGCAGAATGTAAATAGTTAGTGGAGAATCTTTGCTGGACGTGTGCAGGAAAAGAGAGGATGCTCTGAGTGTGACAGTGAATTATACCTAACCAATGGAAATAGGGATTACAGAATGCACTGGTGAAAAGCACACCCATCACTCAGGCGGACTTTGACAGGACCTTCCAATCAAAATCTGATTTTCTTTCCCTGGCACATTAATTTACAGACACGCACACACGCATGAAGTTTGGAGCTTTGTTGATGAACAAATCACATCCTCACGAACAGACTTAGCAAAAAGTCCTCTTGGAAATAACTGTTTTGAAAACACAACCAGTTTACGAAATGATGGAAATGTGTTTGCACAAAACACTTTGTAACATAGTGTCAGAATGCTTCCTTGACAATTAGGATTCCTCTCCCCGATATTTTAATACAAAAGGTATTTTCTTACCACGTGGATGTGATGGTTCATGTCTTCCTAGCTATTCTGGAACAGTTAATGATGAATAAAACAGTATCTGATGGTTCAAATTTTGAACTACCACTAGCCTGTGGAAACTGTTTCTTGGTACCCTGATTTTCTCTGATACACATTTTCTGCTTTCTCTTGCTGCTTGATATAATTAGAGCTATTTGCATGAAAAGAGGTTGTGAAAGGGGTGGACTTAGAAATCCACCTACTCTTGCTGTTTACTCTTTGCATAAACTCATAATCCCTGATGAAGTAATCGGCATTTCTGCAATGGCAAATCATTAAGCTGCACAAAGGAAGCTGCACTTCAGGGATTCTGATCCAAAAGGATTCTGAGGGCTGTTACCTGACAGCAGATTTCAACAAGGCCTGAAGTCATCCAGCATTTCTCACTATCGAGCCTATTTTCCTGACGCCAACTAGTAAAATTGCCATTGTTTTCAATGAAGCAGAATGATACTCTACATGAGAAAAAGGAAATGAATATTGAAGAAACAAAGATGCCTCTTTCATGCAAATTACTTTACTAATAAATAAAAAAAGGAAGAATTAGAACCAGGAAATAGAGGAGATAAAGACAAACTGTTGACTGAATTAACGCCTTTCACATTTTCCACTGAGGCATTTAGTTAACATTTAGTAGCCATGTTCATTATACTTTGATATTTAGAGCTTTCTCCCTCAGAAGCTGGTGGCAGTGAAAGACTGTATTATGGTTCAGTAGTTAGGGATTATTTTAAATCATTATGCCAAAAAAAAGACTAAAAAGGAGTTTTTCTTGGGGGAGGGTTGGGAACCTGTGAAATAAAGCAGCTCAATTAAAGAAGATGTGAAGTTAACGGAAGTGAGTTCTGTAGGAATTGTATACTTTCAATTAGCTGATTGAAAGAAATGGTCCAAATTAAAACAAAACAAAATGAAAAAGCAACATCAGCCCCTCACCTCCCTCAAGGCAAAACTGTAAAATCTTTCCTTGTTTTCTACCCATCACTATATAAGTAAAAGGAAAATGAAAGTAAAATAGGTGATGTATATCCAAGCGGACGATGCAGAAGCCAATGTTTGTTGACTGCTCCTAATGACCCTCTTGTCCTTGATATGCCTGGAGACAGTGCCAAAGAGAAATTGTTCCATAAGCTTTCCAGGGATGGAGGTGAGACTGACTGGTCTATAGAATCATAGAATCATTTAGGTTGTAAAATACCTTTAAGATGATTGAGTCAAACAATATGTTATGCTATGAGATGAGACAAACAAGCAAATAATAACTACCAATAAATCTGTATCTATCTTAATTATTGACAGGGAAGAAATTGATGTATGCACAAAATTTAATGTTTAGTGCCTACTGCAAAGTCCTTAATGATTGGGACAACTGTTTTATGTCTCTTTTCCCTACATTTTTTGAAGGATATACTACTTGATATTATAAGTCAAATTAAGTATAAGAAAAAAGAAATGATTTAATAGTGTAAGACTCTTTTAAAAATCACAAATGCAAAAAAAAAATTACACTATTCCCATTAGGGTTTTTTCTGTCATTAATTTGTTCAGAGCATTTATTAGAGTCTATCTATTTTGTTTCAACTTGACCTAGTCAAAGCAGTTTGAAGACATTTACAGTGATGAAGAGGGAGCTTCAATTAACCTTCTTGGCTGAAATATTTGATATGCATGAGCTACTATATAACGGCTTAATTATCTAATACTCTTTGTAAGATATTTCTAATAAAGAATTGAATTGATTTATGTATTATGAGAGCATAATCATTTATTTAATTTCTCATCAGATTTCTTTTGCTAAAATGTATGGAAATTAACTAGAAAACCATGGGACCAAGAGCAACAGACAGGACCTGACAACTCTCTAACTCTCTGCATGTTTTAGTAACATTAATTTGAAGGAAAAAATAAAGCTCCTAGTAACTAATAATCAAGTATTACAAAATTGCGTGGCAGGCGAGAACTCTCCTTACAGCTATAGAGATGTAATCTTCATTCTAGAGATCCATTGTTGTAATGATAGATGAAAAGGGATAGAGTAAAATGATTTAAAAAAAAAATTTACAAGTCCTCATTTGATATTTGATATTACAGATATAAATATTTTAAAATTACAAGACTTACCCCTATGATTTTTGTCATAGTAGAATTTATGTATTATAAGAAATATAAGTAAACAATTCTTCTCAAATATTGCATATTGCTGTCTACAACTACCTGAAGGGAGGCTGTAGCCAGGTGGGGGTTGGTCTCTTCTCCCAAACAACCAGCAACAGAACAAGGGGACACAGCCTCAAGTTGTGCCAGGGAAGGTCTAGGCTGGATGTTGGGAGGAAGTTCTTCACAGAGAGAGTGATTGGCATTGGAATGGGCTGCCCAGGGGGGTGGTGGAGTCATCATCCCTGGAGGTGTTCAAAACAAGACTGGATGAGGCACTTAGTGCCATGGTGTAGTTGATTGGCTAGGGCTGGGTNACATATATATATATTACAAAGGAGGAAACTGAGGCATTGATAATATGAATGATTTCTTAAAGGCAACAAATGGAGTCAGTGACAAAGGCAGGCACAGAAATTCTGGTTTGAGTGTCCAGTTATTTGTGTTGCAGATTTTGCTTCCTCAGTGTTGCTGGATGTTATTATGTTAGTGAAACTGGAAGGTGGGGTTTATTTCTGTTTGTTTGCTGTTTTAATTTATTTTTCCTGCTTGGAGAGTGTTCAAATCTAATAATAGTGGCTTTGAAAAAAAAAATCCCCAAAAGGCAGGAACTTAGCAGATGAAAAGATATAAACAGCCAGGGTAAAATCGTTGCTGAAGTTGATGTGAAATTTGCCACTGACTTCTGGGAATCCAGAAATTTCACTGTGAGGTGAAATGTTAGGAAAAAAACCCTCCAAACATCATAAAAGGATAGTTCAAACCTGACATTTAGGAATAGCTTTGGGAAGTGAGTAAGGACCAAGAAGGAAGTAGAAAATAATGAATTGTAAGCAAGAGTAGACTTGCACAGATTTCTAAAGGTGAGAATAAATGAAACAAAGCTGTCTCTCATCACTGAGACAAGGTGAAGATTAATATTTTTGCATGAGGGCTTGTGGGTTTTTTTGCTCCTTTGAAATATATTTTCCTCTCCAGTAATAAGCACAAAACTAATAATCATAAATCCTTGGCAAGCCACAGCTTGACACTTTATCTTTGGATGCTAAAATGTACTCTGTGACTTTTCCCTTTTTAGAAAAATACAGATTTCTTGTTTTGTTTTGTTGTTTAGACATTTTGTGTAGCTGTTAAGAAATTTCTTACATTCTGTTTCAGCAATACCCTAACTCTTTTCCATGTGTACGATACATCTGAAAGCATCACTATTCCCTTTCTTTCAGGAGACAACATCTATTATATTCTGACATTGTTGCTTCAAATTGACTTCATCCTTTAGGTCCCTGCAATGAATGTCTGTAGTAGGTTTGGACTGAGCTGAACTGGGGTTAATTCTCCTCAGAGTATCTTTTTAATGCTGTTATTTTGCAGTGTTATAGCTGAGCATTGATATCACACAGGTCTTTTGGCTACTGCTGAGCTGAGCATCCAGGCTGGGTTTTTTCCAACCTCTCCCCTCCCCCAAGATGCTGAGAGGACACAGCTGAACCAGCTGATCCAGACTGGCCAAAGGATATTCTATGTCATATGGCATCAGCTCAGATATAAGAACAAGGTGAAAGACGGAAGTTTGGGGAAGATCTGTCCAAGGCTTCTGTTCTCCAAAAGTAACCACCAAGTGTAGAGAGCTCTGCTTTCCAAGACTGAACTTAGTCCTGCTGATGTGAAATAGAGATTAACATCTCTCTCTGCTTTTGCTTCCATGCCATCTATTGCTTTGCTTGTTGTCATTATTAAATTGCTTCTATCTTATGACTGGCTTTTGTTATATTTTCCCCTCCCCCTTGTCTATTTAAGAGGGGGAGAGAGAGCAGCTTTGATGGGCATTTAGCTCCCAGCCAGGGCTAAACCACCACAATATCTTAATTTATTTTTATGATCAAAAGGTAGCATTTCACCTTCACTAAGCAGATTGTTTAATCTGTAAACTAGTATGCAGCCTAGGAAGGATGACCAGGGGTATGGTGAAGCTTCTGCCCAGGTGTTGGCAGGAAGATGATATTTGCGTAGGTTATAGGTAGAGGTGATTTATGAGCATGATGGCAGTGTCCCAGCCAAAGATTTTGCTAAAAAAAAAATTTCAGAAGCTTGAGTGATAGAGGAGATGTAGGTTGGTTTGGTGGTTTTTAAACAAGTTTTTGTTTTGGGTTTTTTTTTTGTTTACTCTGAGATATGGTCATCTAATTTCTGCTTAGATTGTATTTTAATGATTAAGTGTTAATGATTTTAATTTTAATGATTAATGTGAAAATGGAGAATGTGGACTATGTGTTTCATTGGTATGTTGTAAAGCAATGTTGTGGAGGCAGGGAATTAATGTGGCCAAGTCAGGAATATATGTACAAATAGAGTTATTTTATTTTCCCAAAAACCTGCCCCCAAAACTATATACAGAAATTAATTTAGTTTTAATTAGCAGATTCAGTTTGATTGAGAAGAGCTTACAAGGATACCATAGGTAAATGTGACTGTTTTGGAAGTCAGAAGTTGGAAAAGGCTAAGCTACTAAACACAGCATTCCCCACTATTAATCAGGCTGAGCCTAAAGTTTACACACAGGTGAGCCAGGCTGGCTGAGAGAAAGGGCAGTCCAGATGCTTGTCCCCTCGCTCTCTTTCAAAAGACCTCTGAGGCTCATTAATGCCTATCAAGCTGCGTAAAGGGGGTGCTTATGGTGGGAAGCCATCCAAAGCAGAGATGGTCCTGTCCCTCAGGAGCTTGTCCTTTGAAGTGCCAGGAGGCTCTTTCTGCAGAATCTATCCAGGTGGGGGAGAACAATAAGGCGGGAACCCCAAGGGAGAAAGTCCCCCAATATTTATACCCTTCCTAGACAAAGAACTGAGTTACCACTTCCTAGGCACAAAGACTACAGCCAATCCTCAGCCCGCTTCCAGTGCAGGCATCTGCACGGGACACCCCTCGTGCCGGAAGGGCCGCTTGCTCCCCCACTTCATGGCTGCAGGGCAGAGCAGGGAACAGGTTTTTCGTGCCTTTTCCTCTCCCATTTGAACCACAGAAGGAGAGGAATTTTGGGGTATACAGGACTCCAAGACAATCAAGAAGGTAGTTACCTCCATTTTATGAAAAATGGATCCATTAAAAGTAATCACTCTCAGTGTGGGACCCATATTAGACATGAACTAGGGATTTCTTTGTTAGAATTTTCCTAATTGTATTTACTATGTGAGGATTTTTTTGTCTTAAGCATTTGTGATGCTTTGGGTGTTCCCCGCCCCTACACACTTTAGAAATCACCCAGACTAGACTCAGCCGGCTCTGGAAATATGAATGAAGCTTATATTTACAGCTGGCACAATTTACAAGCAGATATTTACAGTATATACAGTTATAGACAAAAATATACAAAGCAAAAGGTAATACAGAAACACAACAGCCCTCCCAGAAACCTGAGTCCCCAGGAGGGGCTCTCAACTGCCCCTTCACCTTCCCCCTACCCCTCTCAACCTTACCCCAGTCCCAAGGAAGAAATAGAGGCTCAGCCAGGGGGGGTTGGAAGCAAAGTGGATTAGCCAAGGAAATGGAAGGTGTGGTTAGGAGAGAGATGCAGCTCAGAGCTCACCAGCAGTAGAAAGTGGTTATCTATGTTTTGCTTTTTATTCTTATACATCTCAGCAAGCCTATGAGGGAAGTAGACATCACCATTGTTTTCACAGCCTGTAATCTAATTCTTCTCACCAAAACCTTCTAGCTAGCTTCAGACTAGCACAGCATTTCTTATTGTGCTTGTCTGTCTTACAAATCAGTGAAAATATAACAGCAAAGCTTTCTTCATTTTGTTGGCTGGGATTAGAGTTTTCCAGCCTACAAGGTGTACTGGTAGAAAAGGCTAGCTTTCTGGGGAAAAAATGAGCGTGTCAATGCTTCAGGAACAGTGTAAATATAAGATACATTTGTTTGAAGTGGAAACTGACCTACATAACTACAGAACAAGTTTAATCTGGCTCAAAGGAAAGATTGGGAAGTGCTTATGATATTTAAACTTCCGTAGTGCAAAGTCTGAATTTGCAAAGAAAAATTCAAGTGATCCAGGATAGGGTTCATAATACTTCAGCCCAGAAGACTCACTCCTAGACAAGTCAACAAAGATTGTTTTAAAAGTAAGTGTCCATGCTATCCTAAACTATGAAGTAGGTCACTGATACCCACTGTGACAATAAAAGCATCATAGAAACTATGGGGGTGGAGAGGTAAAATGTTTAAAACTGAATAAGCATTTGGAATATTGACAAAGAGATCCAAGGCCAGTTTAAAAAAAAAAGAAGTGATTTTCATATTAACATAGATTTGGTTTAAAGTTGAATGATTTGTGTTTTCCAGACACTAACTGGCTTACTGGAATAAAGAAAAATAAATTTTGTACCAAGCCAGGCCTTTTCTTTAGTACATTCCACGTGTTAGAAGTAAGATGTGAGAACTAGTTATAAGATAAAGTTTGACAAATGTTGAAGGAAAGCTATGATGAATAAAGGGAAAAAAAACTCATCCAAACCACTGAAACTACTTAGAAGGTGTTTTCTGTCATCAGAGCAGGCCTACTTCCAAGCATCATTGATATATTCAGCTTATCTGCTTTAGTATAGCTGCATCCTGGTGCTTTATCTATGGATACTGAGCAGATACCATTAACTAAATTCTTGTGGAGCTAAGCTACTTTAATTTTTTTCCCTAGTAATCATAACTGAGGAAAAACTTAATTTGCATAACGAGTACTTTTCTGTATCTGTTATCATGAAAAGGGCTTTTTGTTTATAATTGATAGATTTGCAGAATGTATGTCCATTTTTCTGTTAAATTCTATCAAATCTTGATAAATCTGTGATAAGAAAGAAAGAAAGAAGAAATATCAACATACTGAAATATCTTGGGGTTGGTATGCTGTTACAGTTAAAATGTGGGTGACTGGAATGGTGAGAAAATAGTAGTTTTATTGTACTTGACAATTTTTCCTCCCCAGTCATTACATTGTGTCATACCACGAAGCTTTACAATGCTGATACAGTTCCTGCAGGTTTGCTTAATGGTAAACATGCAGAAATCACTCAGCGAGAGCTTAGAAAAAGATATCAAAAGGTCTTTGTTTAGTAGCAGAGTTAAGTTTCTCTTCTGAGGACTTCAAGCAACAGGAATGCAGAAATGGAACATTCTCAGTCAAAACACTGAACAAAGTTCAAGCACATTCAGGATGCATTTAGCAACCTAAACAGCAACATTATAGCCACATTACAACACAACATGACAGAGATAAACTAATATTTTGGAATAAAACTCCCTTTTCTTGTAGCACTACAATACCTGTCATTTATTGGCTGATGATGGCAGGAGAAGGGGAAAGGGTGGCAAGGAGGAGTGGGACAGGACTGAAGGAAAGAGTTTCTCATGAAAGTCCTTGAGGTTACCGATAGAATGTTTAAAGATGCTTTAAAAAAAACCCAACAAACCTAGCTCATGGTAATTAGACATTGTTTTGCTATAAATATGACTAAATGCTGCTAGAGAATTCTGAATAAGAAAAACAGGTCACATAGGAAACAGCTTTGTCAAAGAACATCTCTCAAACACATTTTCTTAAATACCAAGTGTGGTGGAAGCTCCAGACTGTATCTGAAATACATATCCAAGACATGTCTCTGCATGTCCTAAACATCTACCTACACACCCACCTTACCAGCCCCTACTTCTTCCTGGGATGGAAGAAATGGGAAGAGCAGACAAAAAGTCTTGGTGCCTCTCAGTCTGCCACAGAGACACCATATTTGGTCTTGTTTTGCACCCTGCATTGTTTTCGGTAAACACAGGTCATGGATGCTAGGCATGTGTATATCCCTTTATGCTTAAAACTTAGCCAACTTATTTGTTTGCTGCTGCTGCCTCTGCTACTTGCTGCCTGTCCTGTCTCTCCCATGAATGGAAGACACTGACTCTGCCTGTCTCCTGAACAGAGCCAAGGGTCTGACACTACTTTCCCCATTCTGGGTGTGATGGTTTGCCCCCTCCATCCCTCCTCCAACGAAATCAGCCAGACCAGATTCAGGTGGCTGGAAGTTAAGAGATGAATCTTTGTATTCACAGCTTAGAACAATATACAAGCAGATATTTACAACGTATTACTAATATTTACAGCTATATACAGAAATATACAAGTTAAAGGTTATACAGAAACACAACACCCCTCCTAGAAATCAGAGTCCTCAGGAGAGGCTCCCAACCACCTTTCCACCTTCTTTCCACCCCTCTACCTTATCTTGGAGTCTGCCTTATGTGCAAGGTGAGTTTGAAGGATTGGCAACGGGGGTTAGAAGCAGAATGATTAGTTGAGTTATACAGATCTAAGCAGAACAGCAGAAGGCCAGGGAGAAAACACAGACACCGACTCTGACAGATAGACACTGTCTTATCTATGTGTCTTTGTTTTTATACATCTCAGCAAGCCTATGAGTGAAGTAGACATCACCATTGTTTCCTTTTCACATACTATAATCTAACCTCCCTCATTAAAATATTCCAATTAGCCTCAAACCAGTACACTGGGAAGTAGCCACTTCCCTGAGCTCAGCCAAGCCTGAGTCAGTTTGAATCTGGCCGAGTCTAGCAACAGCCTAGCAATGAGTAGCGACATTGAGACCTGCCAGCCAGCTGCTCCAGCCAAGGGCCAACTCCTTTGCCATACAGCACCCAATTGGACTGCTCCAGTCTGTAAGCTGGGATCCTGCTTTGTCCAGGGGGTTGACTGCTCTGATAATTTTTGAGAGCCACAGAGGATGTGCCTCATGTCCATAGACCTTCTCAGATAATGTGCTCAATTTGAGCTACACAAGCAGCAACCCCCACCTCACCACATGGAAAGGCCACCACATGGCTGGCACTATATTTTCCTCATTTAACCATCTGCATATAATTTGGATTATCAATATTGAGACTCTGGACAGTGAGTAAATTAAGTCTCTTTTCCAAAGTTTGTGAAGCTTTATGCTTACGTTCAACCTTTGAGAGGCAGTTTGTGCCTCAGGACTCTCTTGAATAGTTTAAGCTTGAAAAACCTTTCCTAAAATGGTTTAAATCAATCTGATTGTATATATATACATTCTGCAAAGAGAGTTTTACCAAAAGCATAACAGAATCTCTGTGTGTTGATTGTAAATAAGTTTAGGGAAATTATATATTTAATAACCTATTTAGTAATTTTTATATCAGCCTTATTACAATGCACTTCTAACCCAGATCCAAAACCTTCCTTAACATGCAGCTAAATTGCATTTCTTATTTTAAAAAGTAAGTTTCCTAAATTATTATGATTGATTAGAGGCAAGCAGTAGCTATTTGATCAGTTTAGAAGGAATACATACAAAAGACTGTAATGGGCAAGAAATTAACACTGAGAGGCTAAACAGTGGCAGCTCAGAGTTTTGTCTTTTCTTCCTTTACCGTTAGTGACACTTGTATGTATTTACATGTGTATGCCCACTTGTGTGAGTGTAAGTCCCTTTGTGAGCTATTAATGGAGAAACAGGGCTTTCCTTCAGAAACTGCACTGATACCTTTGCAGAGGAGAGGGGAGTTATTGCAAACCCTTGGAGTCAGTATCCAGACAACACTAGTATCTCTTTCATCGTGTCCACATACCTAGCTCATTCCCAAGTGTCTCAGTTCTAGTTGAAATTTCCCAGAGACTCAAATATAGCTAATAGAACCAATACAATTATAGGATGCCTTCCCCTCTCCCCCTCTTTTTGGAAAGAAAAGAATTAGATGTAGAGAGGGAAAAGGTAAACCAGGCCCAAATAAAAAGTCTTCGTGTTGGAAGTTAAAAGAGAAAGCTTTAACAATAAATAAAAGGTATTTGAGGTAGGAGTTACAAAGGGGAGTAAGTAAGGGGAGTTACAAAGAGATACAGGGAAGGAAAAAAAAAAAGATTATATATAGATATATATACACAACTACATTGATGGCAATGGGTTTGTCCACATCATGGAAGAATGGCTATATGGTAAAACAAAGAGCAGCAGAAACAAAAGGATGGTGCTGACAGGCAGGGAGGCAGGGCAAGAGCAACAGGAGGTTCCTCTGTTTTTATAGTGGGCTAGACAGGCAGCGGGAGTAGGCTAACCGCTACACCTGGAGTAAGGTTCAGACCCACATCTGTGGAGGAGTCAGGAGGACCCGGGGTCAGGGTCAAGCCTCACTCTCTGATGACGAATGTGAAATGAAGACAGCTTCTATCCATGTGTGCAGAGGCAACTGTGGGAGCAGAGAGGCTGAATGTGGGAGCAGTTTGTCAGGGTAACCTCATTAGGAAATAATGCAATATTATTTTAATACACTTTGAGCAGCACAGATTTCAAGGCAGCATTGTTCTCATTGTGTTGCACACTAGCATCTTGAGTGAGCTGGCATCCACCTTCTGCTGGGCCTCCTAGGGATATTTAAGACAAGGCCTCTTAGGGCCTTCAGTTGTCAATTTAGATGGATGTTGCATGGAAAAGCTAATAGAGCTCTACTCCCCTTGTGGCTGGTGATATCCCCCTTGTACTATGCAGTTCCACTTCCCTTTGTTCTTTATCATTCACAAATTTTACTGAAGAACATTTGTCATGAACAGTGGAGTCTTATACAGAAGTACAGCCATACTCCTATAAAAAAAAATGTACTGCTAATAAAGCACAATATTAGTATACAGCAGTGACTTTCACTTTGATGTGATGTGGCTTTAAAAGGATGTACAGCTTATATACATACAAGCATGTATACATATATGTGCAATTTAGGTAGCAGTTAAAAGCAATTAGAAGTACACTATTGGAAACAACCAAAATTTCATTTAATTCAATAGTAAAAGAAGTTCAGAAGACTCCATGTAATGTGATAGAAATACCTTCTCCTCTTCCAGTAATTAATTAGTTAGGCACACCTTTATCTGGCTCACTTTAGTCCTCATGAATTTATTGAATCCATTCTTGAACATGTGTATACCTTTGGCTTTCACAATAACCTTCAGCAAGGATAATCCATCAAATATCACATAAATCAAATGATTCATCATATGCAATCTTAAAAACTCAAAACAAGCACACATGCATCTGTATCCCTCACTCTGTGCTTGTTTTGATCCCAATGCTACTGCTACTGAGGAGAAGATTTTTCACTTGGTTGCCTGCTGAAATAGTTAATTATTATTCTCAATCAAGCAAAGCAAATGAAGCAAAATTGAGAGTGTTCTTGTAAGAAGGGAAGACAGAATGGAAACAGCACTGCAGGGCACTGAACCTGAAAATGCTCAATGTCTCTTGGAGGAACACCTTTCATTTGTGCATTTGGCATGTAAATCTTTGTTGGCATTGTGGAGACAAAGACTGTAGAAGTTAACAGTGTCTTTCAGAAACCTGGTTTGTGCCCCAAACCATCATCTCCAACACACAGTATCATCTCTTCTCATTTTCTTCACTCCTATCCCAACAGACATGTGCTCTCTTGTCACTCCCACTCAAATTACATGCAACCTAATGTGTGCTTTTTGCACTATAAACCCCAATATTTTTTTTTTCCTTTCTAGTTAAGATGGGAGCCTTGGAATTGGAGATATATTGTTCGACATGATTCAGCAGTGGTTTGGTATATGATCTTTTTCCTTCATTAGTAGCTAGTTAGAGGAAAAATCCTCATATATTCATCATCATTTCCAAACAACCACAAGTCAGGGACATTCTGACTTTATCTACCATTCCCAAAGCACAAGTTTGTTTTCTTGGAAGGAGCAACTGCACTGAAGTGGCAACTGAGAAATGTGATTGCACTTAGTCAGGCAAGCATTTCTACTTTTAATCCCCTTAAAATCACATAAATTAAACACTCATTAAACTATTTTTATTGAGGTGTGCACCACCATCGGTAAAGGCTGATGTGTTTCCAATTTAAGTTCACAAGGAGTTATTTTTATAAGTTACATCAGACCCTGTTTTGAGGAAAGTACATAACCCTACTTGAAAGGCTGATAACAAACTGAATGTAATTATGGAAACATATGGAAATACCATTTATAATTTTTGTATTTGAGTGTGCATAATCATATGGTGGAGATTTTTTTTCCAAAGCATACTCAGCATATAAATCAAATAATAAGTAATAGTTACTTCCTTTAACTACTTCAGTTGTTTGAGATTCAAACTATAATCCAAGATAAACTAACTTCAGGAGGTCAGGTTTACCGTGGGTTTTATTATCCTATGTGAAACAGAAACAGATTTGATCATTTTCTTCAAGGCAAGAGTCCATTAGTAACTGACACGAAAATCCTGCTAATTTCATACTCTTGCTCTAAATATTTTAATCTGTCTCAGCAGCTGTAAAATGAGCTGGTTTGGTGGTTTTTTTTTTTTTTTTTTGGTTTGGTTTGGTTTGGTTTTTTTTCCAATGTGGTCAAGTCAAGAATTTGGTATTAATAATTAAGGTGAATTAATCAGCTGAAAGGAAGAGATGAAACAGAACTAAGAGGAAGGGTGCACCCTCATCAAGTTTGCTGCAGCAGACAGGCTGGACTGAAAGGATGCCATCCAGAGGGACCTGGACAGGCTGGAGAGGTGGGCACAAGCCAACCTCATAAGGTTCAACATGACCAAGTGCAAGATCCTGCATTGGGGTTGATGCAATCCCAAGTACAAATACAAACTGGGCAATGATTGGCTGGAGGACAACCCTGAGGAGAGGGACTTAGGGGATGAGAAGCTCAATATGAGCCAGCAGTATGCGCTTGCAGCCCAGAAAGCCAACTAGATTCTGGACTGCATCAGGAGAAGTGTGGACAGCAGGTCCGAGGAAGGTGATTCTCCCCCTCTACTCCACTCTGGTGAGACCCCACCTGCAGTACTGCATCCAGTTCTGGAGCCCCTATTACAAGAGGGATGTGGAGATGCTGGAACATGTCCAAAGAAGGGCCACGAGGATGATCAGAGGGCTGGAGCAGCTCTCCTATGAGAACAGACTGAAAGAGTTGGGGCTGTTCAGTCTGGAGAAGAGGAGGCTCCGAGGTGACCTTCTTAGGGCCTTCCAGTATCTAAAGGTGGCCTACAAAACAGCTGGGGAGTGACAAGACTAGGGGCAATGGAGCAAAGCTGGAGTCAGGTAGGTTCAGACTGGGCATGAGGAGGACGTTGTTCAGTATGAGAGTGGTGAGAGCCTAGCATGGGTTGCTCTGGTAGGTGATCGAGGCCCCATTCCTGGAAGTGTTTAAGGCCAGGCTGGATGAGGCTGTGGCCAGCCTGATCTAGAGTGTCTATACCCATGGCAGGGGGGCTTGGAACTAGATGATCCTTGTGGTTCCTTCCAACCCTGACTGATTCTATGATTCTATTCCGTGATTCTATGAATGCAAATGTGTATGTGATAGCAAATTGTAATACAGGACTTCGTTTCAAGTGTATTAACTTTGGTGCTCTTTCATTGGTCTTCTGCTTAGGACTTGTGCTTTTGCAATCTTGCAAAGCCTATAGGTTCCTTATCATTTGAGTCAGGAATGGGCTTTGTTCTATGTGCAAGCAGCACCTGAAATAACTCTCTGTCCAGAGCTTGTAGATGTTATTCATGCTTTTACAGTAATTTTTACTGTACATGATGTGTTCATGCACTTTAAAGAAAACAGATCATGTTTGCTGTCTTTTACTTACAATGTAAATTATGTGTGGGGTTATTATAGGATCTGAAATTCTGACTCACTGGCTGGTAAACTAATTGCAATGTGATGTGATGCTATTCCTGTATAGATCATGAGTTTAATTAGCTGTCAGGGTGTATAGCACCCTTGCATACAGTCACCCTTTGGCATTTCGAACATAAATAATATACCCCACTCAAATTTGTTGCCTAATATCTTGTTAACACATTTTGGAAATTTTGTTTTACATGCTCAGAAGAGTTTACCTCCTGCAATTTGTTCCTTAGTGATTGTTTTGCAAAACGTAGTATTATAATCAGAGTCCTTGGGTATTTTCATAGGTTTCAAAAGCATGACTGAATTGTTGCACATGGACTTTTGAAGAGCATACTCTCAGTCTGAAAGAAAAGCAAAGCAGTTTAACTTAATTCGACTTTCTTCAGTCCTGGGTTAGCTCAAAATTGCCTTATACTTGCTGTGGGTAAAGAACATACAAAGGCTGTTATCACAGCTGACCTGAAGTTCAGTTTCTAAACTGCGGTGCTATCTGAGTCTTTGCTGGGTTTAGCACTGAACATCTACAAAGTCATCCAGAGGACCATATACCTTATGCTTATGTGAACATGGGTAATAACAATTCTCACAGGTCTTATCATCTAGAAGGGAGGACAAACAGAATTAATAAAAGAATGATGAATCAGATGGACACAACAAATGGAGAATGCACTTATACAAAGTCTGTCTCATTCCTTTAACTATAATGCAAGGATTTTGTTGGTTTGCTCTTTTCTATTTATTTATTTAATTATTTTCCCCTCAAGGAAGTTGTGCTCTAGAGGGTGGGGTAACAACATACACCCCCTTGCATTCTTCCTGGCCCAAACTTGGATGTAACTCGAAGCCTGTACTGTAAATATGCCCGATTGTGAATAAGAACATCTGTCACTGTGGCAAACGCAAAATGTACTATGGGAGATATTCAGATTTCACTCAAATTTGTTTTGAAATAACACTGCTCCTTCTTCACAAGAATGTATACTAATGACCCACCTTCATCTTGTGCGAACAAGAACACTACCTAAATAGAGCTACTTATTTTTGTTGTAAATGAAAATATATATATATAATAATTACAGCAATTTTAGTGTTTCTTTGACTTTGGTGGGCTTTATTTTTCCTCTTATCTTCCTTTAATTTTTTTTTTTTCCTTTACAAATATATGTATTTTCTCTAGCTGATTGACTGAGTAGTTGGTCAAATATTTAATAAGACTTTTCCAATTTTTTTTTTTCTAATCATTTGTGGTTGTTATGTGTATGCAGTTAGCACACACACAAATATCATATAGAAGTGTGAATTCATTAAAGGAAAGCCAGAATGGAAAACACGATCTGGAATTTTTTTTTTGTGCCACAGAATACATTTAGTGATTACAGATACGAAGTGTTTTGGCTAAGAGTTTTAGAGCAAATGTAAATTCCTAAAGACTAGCTCTAATACATAACTAAACCCCAGTTCTTTGCTGGAATCAAGAGTAATTATGTGGATAAACAAGAGAACACATTTTTGAAAGGCTTTTGATCTCCCACATAAACAATGTACACTTCTAATAAAAAAAAGGTTAGAGAGCATCCAGAAGTTTAATGTGTAAGAGTACAGAAAGCTTTTAAATATAAACAACTCATTTATTATGGCTTCCAGATCTTGATGTAAATACCAGCTTTGAATTCCAGATTCTAAAAATCGTGTTAAAAAAGATTTGCATTTATCAAAGATTATATGAACATTTCCATCAGTCTAAGCTGAGGAGCAAGGAATGTAAATTAGGTTTATTTTACTGACATAAAGATTTTGCTGTACTGGGAGTGGCTTTCATTCTTGTTTTATAGTAGTGCTTCGGTAAACTAAAGGCTAAAAAAATGTATTCATGCGAAGTCTCATTTTAAAACTGTTAAAGTGTGTGTTAAAGGGGCCTATCTATAAACATGGAATGTGTGGGTCCTTGCATATGTCTGTTGCAATGTGGCATACATGTGTGTAAATGTGTTATTAGATATCTTAAGTATCAATAAGTAATTTTAGTTATAGATTACTCACAAAACTCTCTAGGATTTGGTATGGAATGTCCCCTGGTCACTACCAGATTGTGTCCTTTCTTAAGAAAGAATTTCTTCCTCTGCAGCCAATGGATACGAATGTCTCGAGTAAGCTGCAGAAATTCTGGCACCATAAAGGAACACAAAAAAGCAAAAAAAAAAGTAGTGTATAGATATGCATGTTTTACCCAGATGCTCCTCAATTGCAATGCAGAAGCAGGCCTTTGTTCTTGAATAGCACATGAGAAGCACACAGTTAAACTCCTGTGTGACTCTTTGAAAGTGTACCCCATGTAGATAGGCTTTCATAGTTCAGTTTCTAAGGAGGCTAAGCCTTATTCAGAAACCCAAATTATCAATTTCTCTTGTTTAGAAAGCTGGAACAATTCAGTGAGATAAACATACTTTCTGACCCATTGCCTAGTGATGCCTATTCTAAAAACTTGTCTTCTGTGGAAGTCACTCTGAAACAAAATGCTATGACACTTCAGGGTTGTGTAATTATGGACTGAATCTATGCTGGGCCTGAAATACACTTCAGGCTCTCTGCTCTAAGCTGGCAGAGCACAAGCTCACCTCATTGAAAATGGGTTAATCCCTGAAAGAGTGTGAGCAGTCAATGGCACTAACGCTTCAAATATGAATGATGGGGAACATGTGAGACTGCTTAAAAGAATATCTCCTCTGTGGGAGGACTTAGGGAAGAGATGAACTATAATCCATTCAACGATTGTCCTTTTTAAGGAAAATTGCTCCAAATGCTTCTTGGGATTGATTCTTACCATTGAACCTGTATTTTGTCTTCTTATTTTCAGAATGAACAGGTAGATATTCTTTTTTTTCCTCCTTGCAATAACGAGAAAAATCAGATGGCCTGGTAGGCCCTCTTCAGTGTGATTGCCGGAAAGGATACAACTGTTTTGAACCTCTTATCCTGACCACCTTAAACTACACTGGTTTAGTCAATGTCATTTAAACAGAAGAGTCAAACACTCAAAAGCAGTCCATATATAGGCTCTGTGTAAGATGTGTCTGGTAATCAATATAACTTGTCAGATATTCAGTGATAGTGTTAGAATTTTTTGTTTGTTATCTTTTTGACTCTCTGCGTATCTGTGTGGGGATCATGCTGTGAAATTATTCTCTTAATTCTCCATGGTAACAGCCACAGAGAAGCTGTAATAGACTAGAAGACGATATTTTTCCCTTGTATATCAGGAAAGAAGTATCTTGTTCCACTGCCTTTTCTAACACGAAAGGAAACTTCACACATTTCTGCTGCTTTTGAGAAACTCAAATGTTTTGCCCAGATACCACACAATCTGATTTTATTCAGGGTTTTTCAGCTGCAGTTAGGAAGTCTGGTGTTCTGATAGTAAAGTGATGGACAGAAGGAATGCTGCGTGTCTGGGGGAAGAAAAAAAAAGAAAAGAAAAAGATTTGTGGTCCAGATTATGCTACCTCACATACTTTTGGAAATGGGTTTTGATCAAATTGTTTGAAAAGGTTAATAAGGAATGACTTTTGTTGCTGCTTTTCTACTGATGAACAAATGTATTTGGCAACTCTGAAACCATCCGTCAGCCAGATAGGAGGAAGCTCCATGGGGGAGGTGTTGCTTTGACAGATGCCTGCAGCTCTTGCCTGAATCGAATTGATTGTACATCTGGCTGCCTACAACTATATCACACAACATGGCACAATCTCTTTGTTTCTCTGCCTCCCACACTCCGTTTCTCCACCCCCTGTTTATTCTGGGTTTGACTCTGCAGCTGTGACACTGACTTCATCATCTGGGTAGAGTCTTCACTGTCTGCTAAGAAATGTTTTGCAGAAATGTGGCTGCTGTCCAGACGACTGCACTTGTCTCATCTTGTACTTCTGTTTAGACCTTTTGATCTCATTCCTGCCTCTGTTGTTTTGTTTGTTTAGCTTCTTTTCCCAAGAATCCTGTTGCTTTTTCAGTCTTTGAAGCCATTCCTTCAGTTGCAGAGCAAGTCTTTCTGTTTGCCCAGGCCAAGGCCTCCACCAGGCTGCAAATCCAGCTGATAACTGTTGTTATTCACCAAACCAAGGGGATAACTGTGGCAATATAGTCTGTGACTTGGAGGTTGGGTTTGGTGTTTTTTTTTTGATACCTAGGTTTAAGAAGATATTCTGTGGTCAACACTGGCCAGCATTATGAGTATCTTCAGAGTCTTATGTATTGCCTGGAGTACTCTGTTTATGGTATGATGACCCTTTGTTAAGTTGTTAAATACTTTAATTATTGCCATCTTAAAACCCCTCTCTTTTAACCTTCAGCCCTTGGCAGATTTTTACATGCTGTTCTGTGGAATCTTTGAGGCCTTGTTTTGCAATCCTTCCCTAAGTGGAAAGTCTTTGAGTTTTGCAGAGTCTGAATCATGCAGGTGGGTTAGTGAGTTCGGAAAAAAATTACCCTAAAGCCAGAATAATTGTGTACACTGAGTTCTAAAAACCCTTCAGGCTTTTCAAGGTTTAGCTTTGGTTTTGATAGTTTTTTTGTTTATTCTATGTTAATCTATTTATCTATTATTTCCTGGCAATGGTGTTATCTATAAGCACCTCTTTTCTTTATTTCTTTCTTTTATCCATCTCAGCAAGCCTATGAGCGAAGTAGACATCACCATTGTTTCTCTTTGACAGCTTGTGAGCTAATCCTTCTCACCAAAACATTCTATCTAGCTTCAAAGTAGCACACTAGTACAATGGGAAAAGTTCTGCTCTGGTTTAGATTCTTCCATCTTTAATGAACCCTTACAAGAAGGTCTATGGTCACTTCTTAGCAATAACATGGGCTTGTTTTCTTCCACCCACGAAGAATTTGTGTAAAGCAATCCTGTTGGCATCCTGTAGGCTTCATGTTGTCAGAACACTGGCAACATATATTTTTGCAGACATACCCCTCGATGATACTGGTTTTTTACTTGTTTCTGCACTGTACATTTGCATAAGCTGAACTAAAGCTTAAGTTTAAAGTGGCTGAAGCTTTCTAAATCTTAAATTTTGGCCACAAATTTCACTGAAATGTTGAATTTCAGCAGCAGCAGCCAATGAATACAAAGAGAATTCAGCATTCTATTTTTCAGCCAGTGCTACACAAGCAGAGATTTCTGAAACATCTCCAGGATAAAGCTTAGGACAAAGTAAACAAAGTTGGTTCTGGATTGGGGATTTTTTTTGTTTGTTTGTTCGCTTTTTCAAAACAGTTCTCATGAACAGTGTCATGGATTTGGTTTTAGAAAGGCTCTCTGTTTGTTACAGATTTAGAAAAATCCACTATGAAGTGCAGACAGTGCCTAGGCTATACAATAGACTCTTAATGAATTTTTATACTCCTCAGAAGATTTATGACTAAGCTTACTGATGAATGTATGTAGAAGTTGAACTAATTCGAAGACTCCCTAATCAGATCTCCTGGAAGTTTTCTGGCATCTTCTGTGTCACTTAGGATGCTTTTGTGAAGTTCCTAAAATACTGTTTGCATTTCAGAAAGATAAATTAAGAATTGGTCCTTTTTTCTCTCTGCAGGGAACCTATAAACTGCTTTCAATGGTCACTAATCAAGAGTATGCAAAAACATAGAAGAAAAAGAAAAGTGAAAAAAAAAATGAAGGTAGTAATTAAGATCAGACTCCTACTAGATAGAATCATAGAATCAGTCAGGGTTGGAAGGGACCACAAGGATCATCCAGTTCCAATCCCCCCTGCCATGGGCAGGGACACCCCACCCTAGATCAGGCTGGCCACAGCTTCATCCAACCTGGCCTCAAATGCCTCCAGGAACTGGGCCTCAACCACCTCCCTGAGCAACCCATTCCAGGCTCTCACCACTCTCATGCTGAACAACTTCCTCCTCATGCCCAGTCTGAATCTCCCCACCTCCAGCTGTGCTCCATTCTCCCTAGTCCTGTCACTCCCTGGTATCCTAAAAAGTCTCTCCCCAGCTTTTTTGTAGGCCTCCTTCAGATACTGCAGGGCCACAATAAGGTCGCCTTGGAGCCTCCTTTTCTCCAGACTGAACAGCCCCAACTCTTTCAGTCTGTCCTCATAGCAGAGCTGCTCCATCCCCCTGATCATCCTCGTGGCCCTTCTGTAGACATGCTCCAGCATCTCCACATCCCTCTTGTAATAGGGGCTCCAGAACTGGATGCAGTACTCCAGGTGGGGTCTCACCAGAGCAGAGCAGAGGGGGAGAATCACCTCCCTCAATCTGCTGTCCACACTTGTGCTGATGGAGCCCAGAATCTGTTTGGCCCTCTGCAAGTGCATACCGTTGAGCTTCTCAAGCACCAGCACCCCCAAGTCCCTCTCCTCAGGGCTGCTCTCCAGCCAGTCCAGTCATTGCCCAGCCTGCATCTGTGCTTGGGATTGCCTCGACCCAGATTAAGGTACTGCAATAACCTCTTCAATGTCTTGGCATTTATGCCTCTCTCTACATTAGTGATACCTCTACTACAGGGTTTTTTTTTTGTGTGTGTGTGTGTAGGTATGTGTGTGTTGCTGTGTGTTGGCTTTTTGTTGTTGTTGTTGCTTTTTGGCTTTGCAAGTTGTCATGTATTTAATGGAATAATTTCATTAAAGCAAAAGAGTGGATAATTTTGGAGAAAGTACAGACCTAAGAAGGGAAGCAAGAAAATGTAATAATATTGGTAAGGCTGGGGCATACTGGAATGTGCAGTCTCTGAATTAGTAGCAGTTTGGAACAACTACCTTTTGTCCACAAGGATTGGTCTCATATGAGTGTGCCTTTATGCAATATTTCACTGTTGGACATAGTATCAGAGGTAGCTGTAAGAAAGAAATGAATTATTTTGGGAAAATACAAAGAGCATGTGTGCAGTGTGCTTGAAGTATGCTCTTCTAATGACACTGGCTTAATTCTAACCTATTTCTCACATTAAACTATTGTAAGAGCCAGTTTTTCTGTACTTGTAACACAAAGTGAAGATAGCTAATTGAAAGCTAAGCACCAGCAAGCAATGACTTTTTGAAAAACAGCCACAGCAAGTAAAAGTATAAATGATGGAGTTATGTCAGTTTACCAGGTACACCTAATTGTAGCCTTCATGTCCTCTGAGGAAGGAGAAGCATGTACAGATGCATTTGGAATATAATATATAAAAATTTAGACTTTTAAATTTGCTTCAGGACAGTTTGTCTATATTATTATTTTTTTTCTTTTGTGAATCATTTTATTCTCAAGAATTATTACCAAAATAAGAGACATTCTAAGTTGATGACTTTCCACAGACTAAACTTGCTGGGATGTGCTTTTCTTAGAGGAGTTCAGCACAGAGTTTGTCTTCCAGAGAAGTTCTCTCCCCCCTCTGTCACAAACAGGATAAGGTTCAGGAGCCCCATCTGCTGCAGTGAGTCAATGCTTTGCATCCCAGCAGGATCAACACCTGTGAACAAAGTGAGTTCACTGAAGAAAAGCCGCCAGCCTGTTAAATGACAATAATAGCAGGGCACATTATACAGCTATATCTTAAACAGGAGGTTGCAATAACATGCAATATCTCCATAAATCTGTCATCTGAAAGATATGGCTGGAAATGCCTGGATCTCACCCTTTTGTATAAAATTACTAACTCAGTGTTATCAGTCAATTCAGAAAGCCAGTGCTTACAAAACCAGCATGTATCAGCAGAGTCAGCTATTGGAAATGCATGCAGGTAGGAATTCCTTTGTGGCACTTTTGTTTGTTTTAAGTATCACGCCCTGCCCCAGACTGAACATTAGCCATTTCTGTCATTTTCTTTATTCGTTCCCAGTTGTTCGTTAGCCTTTCTGTTTTCCTTTGTTCAGCTTCATAATTTCAGTGCCTTATATATACACTTGCTAAAATTCCTTTTTGGCTTAATGGACTTTGGAGAACAATTTTGATTAAACTGTGATAGTTAAGATGTATGATATTTCCTGAGGATTAAATGAGTCTGGAGAAAGTCAGTAGTTCTTGGTCGTACCCTAGCAGGGTGGTGAAACTCATTGTTATTTGTCAAAAATAGAACAGAATAGAATAGAATAGAATCAACCAGGTTGAAGAGACCTCCAAGATCATCCAGTCCAACCTAGCACCCAGCCCTAGCCAGTCAACTAGACCATGGCACTAAGTGCATCATCCAGGCTTTTCTTGAACACTTCCAGGGATGGCGACTCCACCACCTCCCTGGGCAGCCCATTCCAATGGCAAATCACTCTCTCTGGGAAGAACTTCCTCCTAACATCCAGCCTATACTTCCCTCAGCACAACTTGAGACTGTGTCCCCTTGTCCTGTTGCTGGTTGTCTGGGAGAAGAGACCAGCCCCCACCTGGCTACAACCTCCCTTCAGGTAGTTGTAGAGAGCAATGAGGTCATCCCTGAGCCTCCTCTTCTCCAGGCTAAACAACCCCATCTCCCTCAGCCTCTCCTCGTAGGGTTTGTGTTCCAGGCCCCTCACCAGCTTTGTTGCCCTCACCAGCTTTGTTGCCCTCACCAGCTTTGTTGCCCTTGCAACCATGCTTTGTGCTTGCTGAATTTCACACAAAAGAAACATGAGATGCAGTAAAAATTTGTGGTGCAATACAAACTTTCTAGCAGTTTTCTAGTATTTTAGTTTTGGTATACAGCATTTTACATTGATGAGGGCTTCTGAATGTGATAAGGTCCCTGAGTTTCGACTCTTACTATCCAAGGCTACTATATAACCCTGAATATCCCCTTCTGGTGGAGACCAAAGTGGCCAGGAACATGAACCAGATGCAATGTGGGGGTATGCGCATGGAGGAAAGCCTCAGCAGTGTGCCCAGGTGGCCAATGGCATCCTGGACTGTATCAGGAACAGTGTGGCCAGTAGGACAAGAGAGGTTATTCTTCCCCTGCACTCAACACTGGTCAGGCCACACCTTGAGTACTGTGTCCAGTTTGGGCCACTCAATTCAAGAGAGATTTTAAGGTGCTGGAAGGTGTCCGGAGAAGGATGACAAAGCTGGTGAAAGGCCTGGAACACAAACCCTATAAGGAGAGGCTGAAGGAGCTGGGGTTGTTTAGACTGGAGAAGAGGACCCTCAGAGGTGACCTCATTGCTGTCTATAACTACCTGAAGGGAGGTTGTAGCCAGGTGGGGGTTGGTCTCTTCTCCCAGGCAACCAGCAATAAAACAATGAGACACAGTCTCAAGTTGTGGTGGGGGAGGTCTAGGCAGGATGTTAGGAGGAAGTTCTTGCCAGAGAGAGTGATTTGCCATTGGAATGGGCTGCCCAGGGAGGTGGTGGAGTCACCGTCCCTGGGGGTGTTCAGGAAAAGCCTGGATGATGCACTTAGTGCCATGGTCTAGTTGACTGGCTAGGGCTGGGTGCTAGGTTGGACTGGATGATCTTGGAGGTCTCTTCCAACCTGGTTGATTCTATGATTCTATAATTCTATGAACTACCATCCACTTACCTGTGCTAAGTGGCTTTTAGGGAAAGTAAAAGACTGAGCCTAAACTTGTTATTTAATTTAATTCTGAGATTTGATAGTAACAATAAACATGGTATTTGCAAAGGCTAGAGACGAAGTTTTTAGCTTAAGTGGGTGGATCTTTGTTTGAGTCATCCTTGTTCTACAGCAAGTCTTACAGCTTGTCATATCCTGTGCATGACTTAGCTGGCATTTGAAGATAAAAATAAATTAGAATACTCACCTGGGTTCAATATTTGGTTTTAGATAAGCTTCTTAATGCATAGGTGTCACATAAATAAATGCATATAAGTTCAATGTAGTAACTGATGAAACCTGATTCAGTATTAATGACTGCTGATGAGCAGTCAATTACTATGCCTCGATCCAGAGAAAGATCTTGCAATCCAGAAGCCACTCAGACACATCCAATAAAAGCCTATTCAGCTCTAGTGCTCTTTAGGCTGATTTCCTATGGAAATTCTGCAGTCTGCTGTCTTATTGGGTGGAAAGCTGTAGTCTCTGAGATAACTGAATTTGAAAGATGTTATGAAAATAGTAACTGGTGGAGGAAGGAGACATTCTAGGTGACACAACCGAAGAAAAGGCTTCCAGGCAAGTTCACAGCTTCTTAGAGATTCCCAATTGACGAAAACTTACTGTTTGAAGTATCCCTGTGAAATAGAGTGCATGAGAGATTGTAACTGCCTGCATTGTCTGCATGTGAAGCTGAAACAGCCCTTTTTCTCACAATCATCTGGTGGCAGAGAGTGTTTCTCCTCCAAAGACAGGGCAGCCCCCTTCTAAATTAGAGGGGAACTATGTAGCTGGGCAGCAACTGCTGTCATATAACTGGCAACCTTGTGAACCATATAGGGCAGATGGAAAAAAGTCTTCTAGACCCCTTAAGGTCTTGGCCCCCAGCCACAATATATGTGCACCTGACACAGAGTACTTGGCTGGAAGGACTGACACAAGTACACAGGGGACAAGGCAGCACTAATTCCTCTAATCGGAGAGGCATTTGTTTTATCACACTTTGCAGCAATAGAGAATGAATCCTGCAGGGTCAGACTACTGCCATTTCCCACAGAAGAGCATTCAGAGCTCTTAACTCCAATTGTGCTCCTGCAGAGCCTCAATTCAGGCTTGTCCTGGAGAGTAACAGGCCAATTTAACCTGCTATGCAGCATGCAAAAATTTGCCTTATGTAACCTGCTACCCATTAGTATCTCCGGCTTCTATTTAACCCTATAAATTCAGAAATTAACAGAGAAAAATATACATTCAGAATAACATAAAGAAATAAAGACTTGAGGATGTTGAGAGCCTTAGGCTCCCTAATGTAGTCTGGAGAACGAGACAGTGGCTGGTCCCTGCTTAGGTACTGTTTATCATGTAAATCAATTGAATCAAGTGGAAATAGCTCTTAACTCCTGTGCAATTTGATGGCTTAAACTTGCACGAACATATTTCAAGGCTGTCTGGAGCTTAAAATGCTGATCATGCTGTGAACTGAAATATATTCTTCCCCTTTACTCTAATGAGACCCCACCTGGAATTCTGGAGCCTCCAACACAAGAAGGACATGGAATTGCTGGAGCAAGTCCAGAGGAAGGCCATGAAGATGATTAGAGGGCTGGAGCACCTCTGCTATGACAGCAGACTATGAGAGTTGAGGGTCTTCAGTCTGGAGGAGAGAAGGCTTCTAGTAGACCTTATAGTGGCCTTCCAGTATCTGAAGGGGACCTACAGATGACAAGATAAGGAGCAATGTGTTTAAACTGGAAGAGGGAAGATTTAGACTAGATGTTAGGAAGTTCTTTACAGTGATAGTGGTGAAACACTGGAACAGGTTGCCCAGGGAGGTTGTGGATACTCTCTCCCTGGAGGTGATCAAGGCTAGGTTGGATGAGGCCTTGAGTGACCTGTTCTAGTGGGAGGTGCCCCTGCCCATGGTGGGGGGGTTGGAAGTAGATGATCTTTGAGGTCCCTTCCAACCTAAACCTGATTCTATATTTTTCTTGCTGGTATTGTTAACTCTTTGATATTGCTGGATATTTTCAGTCACACAATCAGATTTTTATCAATTTGACAAAGTTTTGGTTGTTTTCACATTTCCACAGCTTCTGAACAACACTTTTATAAAGCTTTGTAGCTGTCATTAATGATCTTAGGTTTTATCATAGGTTTTATCTCTCTGCTCTGGGTTTTATCATAGTGATGCCATGGAATGATTCTCTGATTCATTCTGTGAATGAGAAAAAAAGCCTCTCTATTTTGGAGTAGCTCTAATAACAGTCACCTATGAGAAATGGAGGCTTTGTACTGCAAAGAAGTTGATGTGTCCTATTATCTCCCCTATCACACTTGAAACTTGGCATTAAATTCAGTCCCTTTACAGATACTTCAGCTCAATTTGACCTGTGTTGTTTTTTTCCATTCTTTCTCCTGCCTTCTGAGCTAAGCCCCTGTTTGTTTTGTTGGGTTGTTTTTTTTTGTTTTGTTTTTTTCTTTGCCTACAGCCTAGGTATTTACTGTGAAGTTTGGTTTTTGACGACATAGAGAAGAAATGTTGTTCAGATTCACTGTAAACATCTGTAATGACGGTTGCTTCTTAAAGAGGCTAAGTATGCTTTCCTCTGCTGTTCAATTGATACAGAAAATATAAGCCTGTTAAATACTCCAGTCACCCAATTTGCTTCTATTGGTTAGATAAGATATTTCATCGCTATGAACAGAACTTTAAAGCTAGTTGGTTAACTCTTACCCATTAAATAGATCAATGTAATAAACAGACTAATAAGTAAATCTAGACCTTTGTTTTCTTGCTGTTTGCATCAAAAAATGGGTTGTAGATGAGATTATGACCCATCTAAGGACCACAGTTATGGTGTAAAGTAAGTTTTGGAAATGATAGATGTATCCTGTCACACTCAAATTCATTATGCATAAGAAATGACCTGAGTGTCAGCCCTATTAGCTGTCCTCAGCCTCTATGTAAAATGAAGCTGAACACTGAAAAAAAACATGAACTCTCTCACACTTAGTCAGTTTGAACTATATTCTTGTTTCAACAGGAAAAGTACATTCTAGACATCTGAGGTGGATCAAACACAGGTTTGCTATTTGCTGAACCATGTATTTTTCTGGAATATTTCACGAGGGAGTAATTCAGACATTCAAAATAATGAAATGAGTGGGAGGTTTATACATTCTTTAAAAAAAAATAGTTTATATTTTGTTCCCATCAGATTATATTATTCACTGGATTAAAAAAAAAAAAGAGTAGATAGACACTCCTATTCAATTTTGTATTTAATGTTTCATTTAGGCAATTTCATTTTAAGAACAATGGGGAATTCCTTGAGTAAAGACCAAATCCTTTCTATTTTGGAGTAGCTCTAATAACAGTCAGTTAGCTATGGGAAATGGAGGCTTTGTACTGAAACTTGCCATTAAATTCAGTCCCTTTACAGGTACTTCAGCTCAACTCCTATTCAATTTTACATTTAATANAGTTCTGGTGTAAAGTAAGTTTTGAAAATGAGAGATGTATCCTGTCACACTCGAATTCCCTATCATTATGCATAAGAAATGACCTGAGTGTCAGCCCTATTAGCTGTCCTCAGCCTCTATGTAAAATGAAGCTGAACACTGAAAAAAAACATGAACTCTCTCACACTTAGTCAGTTTGAACTATATTCTTGTTTCAACAGGAAAAGTACATTCTAGACATCTGAGGTGGATCAAACACAGGTTTGCTATTTGCTGAACCATGTATTTTTCTGGAATATTTCACGAGGGAGTAATTCAGACATTCAAAATAATGAAATGAGTGGGAGGTTTATACATTCTTTAAAAAAAAATAGTTTATATTTTGTTCCCATCAGATTATATTATTCACTGGATTAAAAAAAAAAGAGTAGATAGACACTCCTATTCAATTTTGTATTTAATGTTTCATTTAGGCAATTTCATTTTAAGAACAATGGGGAATTCCTTGAGTAAAGACCAAATCCTTTCTATTTTGGAGTAGCTCTAATAACAGTCAGTTAGCTATGGGAAATGGAGGCTTTGTACTGAAACTTGCCATTAAATTCAGTCCCTTTACAGGTACTTCAGCTCAACTCCTATTCAATTTTACATTTAATATTTCATTTAGGCAATTTCATTTTAAGAACAATGGGGAATTCCTTGAGTAAAGACCTAAACAAAGAAAGAGAAAGAAAGGAAATAGCTGCTCATCTAGGTGAGAGCTTTCTGACACAACAGTCTGGGCTAGATACGAGAATGAGTTGGTTTCTGTTATGTAGAAGGTCAACCTAGACGACTACAAATGGTCTGGGACCCTAAGAAAGCACAGAAAATATTTTTGATTGATTTCATAACTGATACTGATGAATATAGATGGGGTAGGTCTAGGAAAATATAGAAAAATAAGGGCTAAAACTACCTAGGGAAAAAAAAAAAAGTAAGAAAGAAGTGTAAAAATAATGATTGCTACCTTTGAAGAAACAGAAAAAACTATGAAATAATGCTCTTAGATTTTCTTTTTGTTGGTGGTGCTTGTTTGTTGTCTGTAATAGTCAATTCTTGTCTGTAATAGTCAATTCTTGCTTTTCTCCACTTACAATTTACTTTGTGACCATATATGTAATGATTTGAGCACTTACATTCTATTCACTCTGCATTGCTATTTTAATGCAAATCTTTACAAATAACGACTTTCTGCTTAAGAAATAATCATTATTGTTGTGGGATCTGCATCTGATAATTGAATATGACTAGAACTGTGCAGCCAGAGCACAAGATGCGTATGTATAACTGGGATCAAAATCAATTACTGGGCTGCTTCACAACAAAAGTGAACTATTGCTATTAGCAGATTTTTTTCTTAAAAAAAAAATAGAAGAGATAATTCATAATATCTTTAGAATTAAAATAAAAATGATATAATTAATTATTTTTTCATAATGAGTGAAAGTCAGCAGGAATAATTGTTTTTAAACAAACACTGTATCATATTATTTCTACCAACTTATTAAGCATCTCTGAATGCAGAAGGGCCTGTGAGATGGAAAGATGAGTGTGGTTGTGTATTGTGGAAGAAATTCTTACTGTCTTCTGAGAGAAGTTTATGACTTGGAAAATTATTTGCTCTACAAGTTTCTTCCACCTAAGAAACTGACACCGCTCCTCTGCTTTGTACCCTGCTTCGTTCTCTATTACTTTCCACCTTCTCATGTAAAGACACAGGCATGTATGAGTACACACGCACACATTCATGCAAAATACAGAGAAATTCTTCTTCAGATTTAATTTAACTCAAAATAGCAAGCATTTTCATAGAACTCTTTTTTTTTTTGTCTTTTTGGTGTCACTTTCTCTTACAAGACACACGCTGCATAATCAGCCAACTACTCTGTAATTATGTTGCAAAGACTATGTAAATACCTAATTATTTTCATGCAGATTACTTGATAATTATACTACCAGTTATGAAGTAATTCAAAGAATAATTACCATGTAACTTCCACTTTTTAGATGTGAGGATAAGGCTTTGTTTTAAAGATATAGAGAAGTGCATAATTATCTTGGGGTTACATTCTACTCAGATTGTTGATTATCCTATATTTACAGTACTATTATGTGGTTACTGGGCTCAGTATCATGTTATCACAATTTGAAAAAAAAAAATCTGCTTTGTAACAAGTTTTAGACAATGACAACCTTATTCTTTTTTCTACTTTTCTATTAACTGAAATAAATTTAAGGCTTTTTTTTTTTTTTTTTTTTTTTNATGTTTATTTTTTTTTTTTTTTTTTTTTTTTTTTTATTGTGAAGAAGAAAATTCCCTTTCTACTAAATTGTACTGTGTTTTCTGATGAAAATGACATGGGCTTCTGTTCTTAAAGGGCATTTGGACACTGAAAAACTCAATTATGCCAATTTTTTTTTCCTGATTTCTAGAATGTGTACCATGCAGTTTATAAGAATAGGGAGGACTCCAGAAAAATATGCTGTTCCTACTATAGGCTAGCATAGAGGGAGAAAGAGTGATAGGTGTCGTATGCTGATCTCAGGGTGGAATTGGGTTTTTCCATTTGCAAATGCATAAAATAGATCTTGGGTAAAATATACAATGAGCACTTTGTGGTATGTGAAGAGAATCCAGGACTGTAATTTCATTTCTAACCATGAAGCTACAGATTAATGAGTTTGTTGCATTGTTGGCCCAGCTAATCTCTCATTACATTATAGAAATGAAAGTGCTTGAATAGAAAGGGATGAGAATGTTCTTTTTCTCCATCTGCGAAGCCTAGTATCTTCTTTGCTAGCTGTAGACAGTGAAGAAAGAACAGGGTTTACAGCATGATTTATTTCTGTTATAATGCCCAAATACTCTCCCAATTATCCTGATGATGAGTTTAGATACAGTACACATCACCATGGAAATCACAAGGCTGCATATGGAGGATATGATCACAGCATCTCACAGTAGGCAGTAGTTGAGTGAAAGGATAAATCCCACCCACAGGATTATGGGAGACCAACATTAGGCACAAGTGAAATGATTGCCTGGAGCAGCATGTTTGGTGCATGGGTTACAAATTCATCATCTGCCAAAGAGGATTTCTCAGAAGTTGTATGTTAATGATAGCAGACTATGACTGCCTGGTACAATCTGAGCAGCAACTCTGGTGCAGCATTTTCAGAAGCCCAGCGGCAGAGCCTGAACAAGGTCTTTGCTACTAAGGTGAGATAACGGCACCAGCATTTGAAACGTTACCTTTGTTCTGCATCCCTCCTCCTCATCCAGATAGCACATGGCTCTGAGCCTGCGGGACAAAATGAAGAGGGACCCAGTGCTTCCTTCCTTTCTTCACTACTCCTCTGACTGTGTTGCATTTACTTGTTGGAAAATAGGCATTTGCCTCATGCAAATGAAGCAGAAGGGGAAGCTTCTGCTGATGGCTTATGCTTCTGGGAGCTGCTCTGTGACTGCCACCCAGCTAAATTTTACCAGTAAGTTACTTTGCTGACAAAGGATGGCAACACTTGGTACTATTTATATTGCTGAGAAACTCTGAAAGAACCTTGAAATTATTTTTATTAAAGCACTGAACATGTTATGGTAGCTCTGTTGTTACAACTGTGATTACAATGTATAAAAATCTGTAAAATAACTGGTGTCATGGGCATCAGGCTCTGCTTCATCTAGTATGTGAATGTAGAGAATAAACCCATGCACGTAGATATGCATCTTAAAAAGCATCTTGGTAAAGGGTATGGTAGCTGCTGGTTTTGAATGTAGTGTACCTGTTCTCAGCTGCATATGAAGAAGCAGAGAAACTCATCAGAATTATCTGAGATCTGCTATGTATCTTTTTGCTCAGGCAAAGAAACCTAGAGAGCCATGCTTCCTTGTTGCTCTTCCACAACAGAAATGACTGCTGACATTACATCAGTGCCACTTAGGCCTGGAGGGCCATTTGCTTCCAGAATTTTCAACATACTTTTTGCCTAAAACCCTATATAGATCTAGTCTGCTACTCAGGCTAATCAAGGTTTGCTCATGTATGTGTTATCTCAGAGTATGCAAAATAGAAGCCAGTCTCCCATGTATATGTTTGTAACAGTTTTACATCTACATATATCTGCATGTATCTATATATAAATTACATATAAGTCTAGCTGTATATTTTGTTTCTGCATGTATGTATTGGACGGTGGCTGATGTAAGGAGAAATTGCCCCCCTGTAACTGAAAACTTGTTGTCAGACACCTTAGTATCGTATATCTAATCCACTTGAACTGCTAGACAGCATGTCCTGGGGCTCTCTGATAAGTTTCAACTGGTACCTTTCAAAAGCATCCTGCCTGCTGACACCCAGGAGCTGCTGAGGTGTTGCACAGGTGACAAAAAGGTCACGATAAATCTGAGCCGCCAGGGAACCCGCTGGCTAATCTGTAAGAAGAGATTGCCAAAGCATTTTGTTTCAAAATACTGGAGGATGATCACATGTGAGGTACTTTTAAAATGTGGTTTCAATATTTCAGCTTTCCCTATTCTTACTGCGGTGACTCACCAATATTTCCTGTGTAAAATGTACAATGTGCTGTCAGGACAGGAGATGTGCTTATTGGGCAAGACTTAGATATGGCATACTGCAGTTTGTAAAAAAAAAACCAAACCACTTGGTTGTTGATTCCATCCTGCCTTAATCTGGCTGTTCAGATGTGCCCTATTTTGGAACAGCTAGTACAGTAAATGATGAAGAGTTGGAGCTGGACCTTCATTTGGACCTGGATATTGCTTTTGTTTTTAGAAAAAGCAGAATATATGAGACACATCTCCTGTATTCTGAGTCAGTCTGTCCCTTCTTGCAGGAACCTACCTATTCCCAAAAAGAGTTATTGGTCTCTGATTGCTGCAGCTGTTCAAATGATTCAGGCACTGAGAAAATCATGACTCACATCACTGTTACTGGAGCAGCCCAGTCTTCCTAATGGTGAATGTTTGACTTGCTAGGCATGATTTCTCCAGGAGATGTACGGTGTAGGATACCAGAGAGATAGGACAGGATGTGTGTGGGAGTTACAGATGGCACAGGAGTATGTGTGAAGGGCTAGAGCACATGAAGCCTTAGGGTTTATTGTGCTGTATTTAACAACCACCAATAAAAAAAAGTATTGCTGCTTTAATGACGCGGTAGCCACAGCTTTGGCTCCTCACCCATATTCTCTCATGTGCTCCAATTTCAAAACTGGAAAAAAAGGGAATGTAGTCCCCAGCTTCAACCAAAGATGCTTTTGAAAGCTATTTTAAAAGCCTGGGTGTTTCAGCAGCAAGGCTGAGGAGTATCCAAGTGACGAAACATATGTTCATGGTGTCACTAACTCTCCTTATGGAATCACAATCCTTGTGATAAATCTTGTATTTTTTTTCTGTGTAAATCAACTGCTCAAATGAAGAAATTGTACAAGACCAACAAGTTCATGAAAAGAAAGTGGATTTTCCAATTTCCTTGGTCAATAATACCCATCAAGAGTTTCTGATGGTCTTTCAAAATGGTGTTCAAAATTAGAAGACCTTAGGAAAACAAAATACTTTAAAATGTTACTGCAAGGCATGGCAGGGACTTCAGTGCCTAGACGCAAGTGTTCACTGCTGCAGGGCACCTGAGCTATCCATGTAGGTTGGAAGATATGGCAAACAGAAAAGTTCCATAGCTGATCCAAACACTTCTGGAGAGCAGGCAGGGTACTTTGCATTTACCTTTGTGGTAAGTGCCATTTTTAGGCCAATGGATTCCACTTCTGGGTTCAGCAAATCTGAGTTCTCCCACCAATCCACATGTTGCAGGTGGTGTGCTATAAACAGCTTGCAGAACAGCTTGTCCTCACCCTGCTCAGTCTCTTCTCCATGCATTGTGCTTCCCATGACTGTATTCTTGGCTCCAGTTTCAGTTTTATCTTTTCTCCATCTTTCTGTTCAGTTCTTCCCTTTGCTAAAATAGGCAGATTGTAAGGAGTAACTTGAATTCTTGAAGAATGCTGATGGCGGTTTTGGTCACTGAAAAGGTCAATAAAGTAGTTGGAGGGATGCTGGAGTAGGTTGAAGGTTTATTAATTTCTAACAGAAGATTGCCTACTCTTACTGATTTGTGTGTGAAAATATAGCTCATGTTATTCATCACCTTGGCTTTCTTTCTATGCTCATGTAAAATGTAATGTTTGTACCTCATCTGTAAAGTCTGAGCTTTGGTCCTGATCGACCCAGACTTCTAAAAGTGGGCACATAGCTGATGTAGACAACTGTGTTCAGCTACTAACTGCAATTGTCTCTGGTATGTTGCAGTGGAAGAAACTGTTCTGTATTACATAGAATCATAGAATCAGTCAGGATTGGAAGGAACCACAAGGATCATCTAGTTCCAACCCCCCTGCCATGGGCAGGGACACCCTATCCCAGATCAGGCTGGCCAGAGCCTCATCCAGCCTGGCCTTAAACACCTCCAGGGATGAGGCCTCAACCACCTCCCTGAGCAACCCAGTTCAGGGTCTCATCACTCTCATGCTGAAGAACTTTCTCCTCATGTCCAGTCTGAACCTACCCATCTGGTTGGCTTTCTGGGCTGTAAGTGCATACTGCTGGCTCATGTTGAGCTTCTTGTCACCAGCACCTGCAAATCCCTCTCCTCAGGGTTGCTCTCCAGCCAGTCACTGCCCAGCCTGGATTTGTGCTTGGGATTGCCCTGATCCAGATGCAGGACCCTGCACTTGGTCTTGTTGAACCTCATGAGGTTGGCTTGTGCCTGCCTCTCCAGCCTGTCCAGGTCCCTCTGGATGGCATCCCTTCCCTCCAGCCTGTCTGCTGTACCAAATAGCTTGGTGTCATCAGCAGACTTGCTGACGGTGCAGTCAATGTCTCTGTCCATGTCACCGACAAAGATGTTGAACAAGACTGGTCCCAGGACTGATCTCTGAGACCAGGATGTGGTGTGGGACAGTGTCAAAGGCCTTGCTCAGGTCCAGATAAATTACATCGGTTGCTCACCCCTCATTTATGGAAGCTGCGACCTGTTCATAGAAGGCCATCAGGTTTGTCAGATAGGATTTGCCCTTGGTGAAGCCATGCTGATTGTAGCCAGTCACCTCATCACTATTCATCTGTCTCAGTAGTGCCTCCAGGAGGATCCGCTCCATGACAATGAATGACTCGGTGCCATGATATTCCTATGCACTCTTTTTTCTTTCAAATTGCAGAAAAGAGTCTAAGTAGATAAATGAAACAAAGCTATCTGGAAGCTTTTCCTGGTCTGATCTGGCCTAGTTGGATCCCTGCCTAAGCAGCTTCTGTTCACTACAAAAAAGAGATCTGGGCACCTATCCTCCGTCCAAAATGTAACACTTTCATGTTTGTTGAGTTGTGCTGAAATCCTCTCTTACAAGGTACCATTTGTGCTTTTCTTATGCTTGCAGCTCTAGATAATATGGGTAATTTATTGAATTCAGGATTATCTTTTTAAATCAACACCAGTGTTGCGTTTTCCTAAGTAAACACTACAAGGATACTCAGTCTGCTCTCTGTAGCTAATTTAGATTCAAAGGGAACTATAATGTTTGTGAAGAAGTGAATATTCAGTGGATTTCCCAATTGCTTCTTGCACCAACTACTTCATCTCATCATTTTCTCAGAGGAGATACACTGCATGATTCATTGAAGTAATTCACAACATTTTATATTGACTCGCACCTTGGTAAATTGTATGAAAATTCATGCAGTGTCAGAATTAGCCAATGATCCTGAAGGCTTCCTGTACAGCTCCATTTGACATTTTATAAGTGAATTTAAGATTCCAGAGTAATCCAAGTGAAAAAGCTATTGAACTAGTCTTAAAAATGATAGAATTGCTGATGAAGCTTTTCTCTTTCCAAATACACAAACACATATATGAAGAATTTCCTTACTCTTTGGAAACAATGTAAAAATCTGGAATTATCTGATAAGATCCATTATAACTGACCACTGAAAATGTCTGGAACACAAATATTGTGGGAGAATTTTCTTGCTAGCAGGACATGAGCTGATAAACATGACAACTTGTGCTGCAAAGTGTCCTTGAGTCCATCCTGGATTCAGAACACCACGCGCAGCTGCAGGGGGCTGAGCCTGTCAGATGCAGGGGTGGGCACCACAGCTTGTTTTGATACAGTGTGACCTATCTGTACCTTACACATAACTCTGAGCCAATCTGTACCTTCCACTTGTGCCAACCTCAAAGTAGTTGTGCACGCCTCTTCCAAGTAGCATATAAGCTGCTGTATTGCCTGAATAAAGCGTACTGTACTGCTGGCAGCTGATTCCGAGTCGACTCATCAGTACTCCAATCCTGCCTCCACTGGCTTCCCACTACCACAAAATATGACCCATCTGTTGTCGAGGGGTTTGAATTTAGGTTTGGGGAGATCCGAGGCCGATTTGAATGTTATTAAATTATTTATTAATATATACAAAAGAATATCCCCCAAACTTATATACAATCAACCCACACAACTCCTTTGTACACTGTTAGTAAAATCTCTCCACAGAATGTCTATTTAGAGTTGAATTAGACAATTTGGTGTAGGTTTTAGAAAAGCTCCAATCACAGAGTCTTGCGGCATAAAGCGCCGCTAGTGGAGTCAATAAAGTTCCTTTGCAACCTGAATTAAAAGAGTTTGAGTACTCACTAGTCGGAAGTCTCAGTATCTGCGGTCCCCAAATATATGTATGATGAAAGCCATGGAGTTGATTCCCGTGGGGCTAATAGACCAATACAAGTCTGGGGCACGTTGTCTGAGAAGGTCCCACGAGCAGGATAAGGCTGAAGCGGCAGGCTAAGGCGGCGGGCTGCTGGGAACGCCTCGTTCGATCATCCGCTGGATGGGTGCAGGGTGTCGTGGGACAAAGGCAATGGCCTCAGGCAGCAGGCAGATGGGAGGAGAATGGAGAGGGTGGCAAAAGGCCTCTTTTTTACCTAGATTGCCCCATTTATAAGATATGTGTCGAGATTGATGGGTTTGTTGGCCATAATACTGTCCAATAGGCTTCTGGCAGCAGGCCAGGACATACGAAATTTGGAAAGGTCCACAGGTCCGGTACCCCCAAATATGGGAAGAGCACGAGTGAGCCATACGCTAAGCGTGTGGGCTTATGCAACATGTTTACCACCTAGACCCTGAGCAGGCCAGACATTGTGGCACCAAGCCTATTGTGCCCCTAATATTCATTTGTCACAGTATCACAGTATCACAGCATTACCAAGGTTGGAAGAGATCTCATAGATCATCAAGTCCAACCCTTCACCACAGAGCTCAAGGCTAGACCATGGCACCAAGTGCCACATTCAATCCTGCCTTGAAAAGCTCCAGGGACGGCGACTCCACCACCTCCCTGGGCAGCCCATTCCAGTAGCCAATGACTCTCTCAGTGAAGAATTTTCTCCTCACCTCAAGCCTAAATTTCCCCTGGCGTAGCTTGAGGCTGTGCCCTCTTGTTCTGGTGCTGGCTGCCTGAGAGAAGAGAGCAACCTCCTCCTGGCTACAACCACCCCTCAGGTAGTTGTAGACAGCAATAAGGTCACCCCTGAGCCTCCTCTTCTCCAGGCTAAACAATCCCAGCTCCCTCAGCCTTTCCTTGTAGGGCTTGTGCTCGAGGCCTCTCACCAGCCTCGTTGCCCTTCTCTGGACACGTTCAATCATCTCAATGTCCCTCTTAAACTGGGGGGCCCAGAACTGGACAGAGTACTCAAGGTGTGGTCTAACCAATGCAGAGTACATTTAATGGCTTTTCCTCTGGTATGGGGAGGAAAACATGTTTGGGCAAGGCAAAGCAAAGTGAGGCATAGAAATAAGCCTATTTTTCAGGCCTACAGGCCCTCCATGACACTATCTGACACTAAATTATTTCTGAATTTTATTCATCATGACTATGTTGACATTTGGTATTCTTTCATTTTTGGGTGACATCCTTTCCTCTGCTTATGAAAGGAAGACTTTAATCATACTTTGTCAATGAGTTTTAAATAAATGGTGGTGCAGTTGACTATGGATATTTTTCATTTCCAAAAGGAAGCTTTAATTAAGTGAAATACATTTTTAAAAGTCTGGAAAATAGTTCAGCTTTTTCGAGATTTTTTTTTTTTCAGAAGCAATTCCCCTATCTGAAAGAAAATTGTATGAAAATATTAAAGTGTTTGATGTTTTCAAACAGAGCAGATTCTGCGAATGTAATATTGAAAGAAAACACCATAGAAAATTTTAGAATCAAACCATTTTGACTGTAACTGTGCTGGAACATGTCCAGAGAAGGGCTACAAAGCTGGTGAAAGGCCTGGAACACAAACTCTATGAGGAGAGGCTGAGGGAGCTGGGGTTGTTTAGGCTGGAGAAGAGGAGGCTCAGGGGTGACCTCATTGCTGTCTACAACTACCTGAAGGGAGGCTGTAGCTGTGTGGGGGTTGGTCTCTTCTCCCAGACAACCAGCAACAGAACAAGGGGACACAGTCTCAAGCTGTGGTGGGGGAGGTCTAGGCTGGATGTTAGGAGGAAGTTCTTGACAGAGAGAGATTGTCATTGGAATGGGCTGCCCAGGGAGGTGGTGGAGTCACTGTCCCTGGAGGTGTTGAAGAAAAGCCTGGCTGAGGCAATTATTGCCATGGTCTATTTGACTGGCTAGGGCTGGGTGCTAGGTTGGACTGGATGATCTTGGAGGTCTCTTCCAACCTGGTTGATTCTATGATTCTATGATTTATGTAAGTTTTTTTTCAGACTTTAATAATTGTTCTAAATGTTCTACAGTACAGTATTTTGTTACAAATCAATTTTGTTGCTTTATTAAAAGAAAGTGATTTTAATCTATTCTCTGTTCTCCACTTTGAATTAGGCCCATCCCATTATTAAATAGCACTCATTAAAAAGCATTATTGAAATCTCAGATATTCACAGATATTCACATTGTAGTGAAACCACAGAAAGACTGGATGGGGCACTTAGTGCCATAGTCTAGTTGACTGGGTAGGGCTGGGTGATTGGTTGGACTGGATGAGCTTGGAGGTTGCTTCTGACCTGGTTGATTCTATGATTCAGTTGCATATTCACATTGTAGTGTTTCCTAAACTGCTCATTTAGGGTTGTGCTAGTTTGAAGCTAGCTAGAATGTTTTGGTGAGAAGGATTAGATCACAGGCTGTGAAAGAGAAACAGTGCTGATGTCTGCTTCACTCACAGGCTTGCTGAGAGTTATGAGAACAAGAATCCAAACATAGATAAGGCACTTCTGCTTGGAAGCTCTGAGCTGCATTTCTCTCTCTAGCCTCTCTGCCGTCTCTCTTATTAATCCACTTTGTCTGCTAACCTCCTGGCTGAACCTCCATTCTTCCCTGGGACCGGGGTAAGGTTGAAATGGGTGGGAGAACGTGGAAGGGTGTTTGGGAGCCCTTCCTGGGGACTCAGTTTGCTGGGAGGGCTGTTGCGTTTCTGTATTACCTTTTACTTTGTATATTTCCGTATATAACTGTATAAACTGTATATATCTGCTGGGATAATGTGCTAAGCTGTAAAATACAAGCTTCATTCAAATTTCCAGAGCCATCTGAGTCTAGTCTGGGTGATTTCCAAAGTGTGGGGGGTGGGTAACACCCAAACCATCACAAGGGTGAAGTAGGGGAGACTCTTGTAGGAACAACAAGGCATGTCAACATCATCATGAGAAATAATTGATATTATGATGCCAGTGCAATATTTTGACTTTAGTTGTGCATATCAAGCAACACTCTTACCAAGGCACAGTTGTGAACAGAATTGGTACTGTCTCTGGAGCTGATCGATAGCTGTGGCTTGATCCTTCAGGCACTACGCCATGGACTGATACGATGAATTCATAACATCTAGTCCTGACACACCCTGTGTCTTTTTGAACCTGTGTAAAGGCTGCCTGAGGTGTTAGCAACATAGTCTTCTCTTTCAGTTGGAATTTTGATAAAAATAACAACTTGTGATTGACTGTGTAACTTTGAAAGTGCCAATTCCCCTCTCCACCTCTTCAACTTCAGATGGAAGGTGAAAATATTTAGGAGCTGATATTTGTAAGCATAACCCTTGCTTTAAATTAGCACTCCTTTTCTCAGCAGCCTAACATGAAAAAAAGCGGTGAAATATCAGAATATTGAATAGTTTTTCTTACTGGGTTGTGTCTGAGAGCTGGATGAATACAAAGCATCTTAGGGTTCTGGCAGCTTTAAATATGTTATTTTAATTTCCTAGAATATAATCTCATACTCCTAGATCTGGCTACAAATGAAACATTAATGTTGATTTACACTCTCCTCCCTCTGCTTGAGGCTATGTAAAAAAAATGTTCTGGCTTCTAAATGAGGGCACTGCAGAGCACTACTAATGGAGAGGGTGGGGGGTGGAGCTGGGAGGTAGTAAAGCTGGTGTTTCAAAAGAGTGTTATAATGACATTTTGAAGAAAAAGCAAAACCAATGCTAACCAATTAACAAAGTAAAAAGCAAACAAAGTAAAGCAAAAAAGCTTTGCATAAACAACAGTGGACCACTTAAATGGAAAAGAGAGGATTTGTCTACTCAATGCATAATTATCACGGGGATGTCAGTGGAAAAAATGAATATGCTGTGCTAAACATGGTGTACAGCAACTTTTCCTGCATACTGTCCTGTTTCTATGTCTACCACTACAAATTGAAAAACAAACAAACAAGCAAACAAAACTCAAACAAGCAAACCACCAAACCAAACAAAACTTCTGCATGTGTTGCTATTTCTAAAAATTAAAAGGGCTGAAAATCAGATAACATTGACCAGAATAATCTAAGTAACAACATTTCCTATCCTAAGATACCATCAACTCCTTTTTCTATCCCCTCTCATTGTTTGCCTCACCTTTTTGCTGAGTGTGTATCTCAGTTCTGGTATCCAGAAAGAGGAAGAAAGAGAGAGAGAGACTGAAGGCCGAGCAGGCTGATTGGCACTGAAGGCTGAATGCAAGCACGCTGCACCACACCAGAGAAAGTTTTCTGCAGTGATTGTAGGCAAAGGTAGAGGCAACAAAGGCTGATTCTGGATGGAAAATTTTCAGGTTGGCACAGTTTGACGGGACCCATACAGTGATTCTGACCTTGATCAAGATGCTACTGCATTACATAAAAAAAGAAACAAAGACACTGATAGTATTTCAGAATGAAAGAAACTCATATAATGTATCAGAGGCAGTCAGTTCTGGGACTTTTGTCTGATGTTCAGTTTTGAATAAATGGATGTAGGTCTTGCTGCAGCTGTAACCTGACATTTTCAGTGCATTGAAGTTTCTGTAGAAGAAACCATGGACTGCAACAGATACCACTTTGCAGAGACAGAGTGATTGAGAACCTCATAGAGCCTTTCCAGATAGATCCTGATGCATCTGTGATGCTTCTTCCATTACAACAGATAGCTGCCATCATAAATGATGTACAACCAAGAGGGAGCATTTCAGGTTCTGGATAACTGTGTTTATTTGCAGGATGTGGTACTGCTCTTTAGTAAACATAGGCATAGTCAGTCCATTCTCCCAACCACATTTGAACTTCAGTTTTTGAAAAGTAATTTTAGTACTTATCTCTAGAATTGTAATTTGTCCATAGAGTGGCACATCAACACACATTTGGTGTTGTTCATATGGAGATATATTGGGATGAACATATCCTTCAAATGTAACTGAAGCTGTTGGACGTCACCTTACTTGTTTCAATTTGGCTTTGCATAATGTGCTGCTGGAAAATAATCACGTTGCAAAGCTTTCAAAAAGATGACTTCAGCAATGTGTTAAAAAGTAAATCAAAGCACAGCTTTTATCTGCTGATGCTAGAGGAATTGTTATTTGAACATTTGTAGCTTTTAGATTGTGAAAAAAACTAATGACAGTGATTGTTGTCCTGTATCCAAGCAGTTTTGAATTAAAGGACAACCATTATCCAAGTGAATAGATTTGGTGTAGCCTTTGCAGAAGAAGGTAGCAAAATACACCCTGTGATTCACAGGGGCTATGCTTGAATAGGCACCAAAAAAAATTAAACACAGGAAAGACTTCTACACATCTTCTCATCACCCCAAAAAAACCTAACCCACCAAAAAACAAAACAAAGCAAAAAATCCCTACCCCTCCACACCCCACCCCCCCCCGAAATAAAATTAGAAATTAAATTAATGGTACAAAAGTCAATCAAGAACTCAAGAGAAAACATTGTGGGGTAATGGTAACTAGTGAAATGAGTTTCTGTCTTACCTCCTAGTTTAGAGAGGTTCAGAACAAAGAGAAAGAAGTGAAGACACCTAGGCTGACAAATTAGATAATTTGGAGACTCATCACTTGCCCATTACTTGTAATAAATGCCCCCCTCCAGACAAAGGCAAGATTCTTTGCTCACTTGCCATTGGTCACTATCTATCTAGTGAATCTTGCATCAGAAACCTACATTCTGAGGAAACTTACTGTAGATTAACCACACTTATATCAGAGGGAAGCAAATAAGCAGAGATTATCCTTTGTGTTGAACTTTTTCTTTATCCTGTCTCAGTCTTATCTGCAGTTTTATTTCTTTGTACTCTGCATTGCACCATAAAAGTGAAGTCTGGTGATGCTGAGGGATGGGAGTAGAGAGGCAAGTATGAGAGATTGGAGGTGGTGTTCATGAGTCATGCATGCAGAGAAATATAGTGAAGAGTTTGTCGTGAATAAATTGAGTTACGTGACTCCATAAAACTTTAAGTTACAGCTGAAATGGGATGTATTCACATGCCTGTATGATTCCACATAAGCTTCCACACCTGCTATAGATCTACATGCAGCATTAGATGCAGGTTGACTACTGATGTATTGGGTGTGCTGTTTAAATTTCAGGACAAAATGCCTCTGTTCTATGCAGTGGAATGAGAATGCATGTGTTTCCACTTACCAGAGGTGACAGCCAGGTTTTTGAAAAAGGTCTTTTATTTAACCACTGAAAAGCTATACAGCTGTCATAAATCTCTTTGAAATGGCATTGTATTAATTTCTGATAATAGCCACCTTAATATCATTGTGTTCACCTTATGCTGCCTTAGCTCTTTCCTATGTATTATGTAATAAGAAAGTTCAACATTCACAGGAAGTCTTTATGCTGCTAGATGTGAAAGTCTTGCTTTCAGAAGATTAATGATGGCCCCTTGATTCTTCCTAGCCCTCCGTCTCTGCAGCTCTACACTTTCACATATTCATCCTGCTTTTCCTTCCTTTGCCTAATATAATATCTATATCAAACACAGGAGTAAAGTAACAGATTTCTCTCTTCTCAGTGTTGCAGGAGCAGCGAAGTGCTGTGCCTTCCTTCCTTCCTTCCTTCCTTCCTTCCTTCCTTCCTTCCTTCCTTCCTTCCTTCCTTCCTAACTCTGTCCTTCTGAATTTCTTAATTCCTTCTTTCTGAATTCCTTCCTTCCAAATTGCTTCTGAATTCCTTCCTTCTCAATTCCTTCCTTCCAACATGTCCCAGTTTGGGACCTCAAACTAGCGCACAACATGGGTCAGCAGTGTGCCCAGGTAGCTAAGAGGGCCAATGGCATCCAGGCCTGTATCAGGAATAGTGCAATCAGCAGGACCAGGGAAGTTCTTTTTGCCCATGTACTCAGCACTGGTTAGGTCACATCTTGAGTACTGTGTCCAGTTCTGGGTCTCTCAATTTAAAAAAAAAATGTTGAGGTGCTTGAAAGTGTCCAGAGAAGGGCAACAAAGCTGGTGAGGGGGCTGGAGCGTAGTGCTATGAGGAGAGGCTGCGGGAGCTGGGGTTGTTTAGCCTGGAGAAGAAGAGGCTCAGGGAAGACCTTATTTCTCTCCACAACTAACTGAAGGGAGGTAGTAGTCACGTGGGGGTCAGTCTCTTGTCCCAGGCAACCAGTGACAGAACAAGTGGACAAAGCTGTGCTAGGGCAGGTTTAGGCTGGAAGAAGTTCTTCACAGAAAGAGTGATTTGCCATTGGAATGGGCTGCCTGGGGAGGTGGTGGAGCCACCGTCCCTGGAGGTGTTTAAAAGGAGATTGGATGAGGCATTTAGTGCCATGGTTTAGTTAATTAGAAGGTGCTAGGTGATAGTTTTGACTTGATGATCTTGAAGGTCTTTTCCAACTTGGTTAATTCTGTGATTCTGTGATTATTTGGAATCAATCAATTTCTTATATCTCTTCAAACAGAATAAAAAAAATCATCTTTGACAGTGACAAAAGAAGTAGATTGATCAGCTGCAACCCATACATAAGGGTGTTTAAAATTCAGATGAATGCACCTATGAGTGTTGTTGGCAGCAGCAGGATTCTGACAACGACATTTCACAATGATTAACAATTCTGAAAATATTTTCTCCAGAGGAACTCAAGGGTAAGTTTGTCATGTTTCTTAGGAAAGAAGTAGAGGAGAAAAGGTCATGCAATAAATAAAATCATAAACATTGTCTGAAACTACCCAGTTGATAAAGATATAAGTTCGAGCCTAGCTAGAATGTTTTGGTGAAAAGAACTAGATAATAGGCTGAGAAATGAAAACAATGGTGAGGTCTACTTCACTCACAGTCTTGCTGAGATGTGTAATAGAAGAAAGGCAAAACAAAGATAAAGTCACTTGCTTGCTCTCTTTGCTGGGAGATTTTGCCTGCTCGAGCTCTGGGCTGCTGGCTGAACTCCATCTTGCTTTCTAACCTCACCCTCCATTTGCTTTTGTGGCTGGTTCACCTTTGCTTCTTAATCCTCTTGGCCGAACCTCCATTCTTCCTTGGGACTGGGGTAAGGTTGAGAGGGGTAGGGGGAAGGTGAGGGGGTGGTTGAGAGCCCCTCCTGGGGACTCAAGTTTCTGGGAGGGGAGTTGCGTTTCTGTATTACTTTTTACCTTGTATATTTCTGTCTGTATCTGTATAAACTGTAAATATCTGCTTGTAAATTGTGCCAGCTGTAAATATAAGCTTCATTCAAATTTCCAGAGCTGGCTGAGTCTAGTCTGGGTGATTTCTGAAGTGTGTGTGGGGGTGGGGAATACCCAAACCACCACAGATATGAAGACTGTGTCCAAACCTAAAGATGCCTTTGTGCTATATTCAACACATTGTATTTTTTTTAAAGAAGGTTACCCATAGTCTTGGAAATATAATTTGTGAATTTTTGATTGGTTTGGAAAAAAAAAAAAAGAGGTTAGAGTCAGACATTTAGACCAGCTAACATGATGAGATCAGTAGCAGAATTTTCCAAACTTAAGTAAATCTGTTTTGAAAATATGAGATGACAAAAAGAACTGAAATTGATGAATTGATTTTTTTATGGGCTGTTCTATGACAATTCAGCACCTAGAAATGAGCTAAAATAAAATATGTCCCTCTTTTTCTTCATAAAACTCACCTCAGAGAGTCCCAAGAAAGACAAGGCTTGAAAGTGGAGAGAGATTGATTTAGCCTGAAAAGGAGACTCTTAAGTTGTCAAGGAATAAGAACAGATTAGAGTCATACCAGAAAATATTTATGAATTAGTCCAGAGGAACAGATAAGGACATAAAGGGAAGAGAACTCCAGGAAACACTCATGTGAAGTTTCATTTTCTAAGTGTCTCCTAAGAGATTTTACTGGCTTGTGTTTTGAAGCCTCTTCCAAGCACAAGATAGGTGACCAATTGCATTCTCAACCAGAATGGCATTTGGGTTTCAGAGCAATGCAGGTTAACCATGTAATACATTGTCTGTCAGGAATGTACACTGCTACTTCCTCTAAGGTTCACGATTTCTTTATAGGTGATTCTTCTCATCAAACAACTACAAAGAACTACTTCTTTTAATGCTTCATTATGGGATTTCAAAACACCTTGGCTTGAAAGGGATGCAGAAGCTGTGTGCAAGGGGGAGATATTTAAGAGGGATTGCATAGAGGGGGTGCTGGAACTTTGGTATGATCTCATATGGGGAAATAAAATACCCCATCCTAGGAGTGTATTAGATGCAGTTAAAAGTTCTAAACATGAAGCCACATCTGCTGTGTGAAGAGCACACTTACGCACACACCCAGTAAAGGTCAGGAATACTGTCAGTGAAAATATCAAAGGACATACCTTTCAATATTTTGCTTGGAAGTTTTATTATATACATGAGCTAGCAATCTGGTATTATCCTGACTAAAAGAACAGACAGCTGGCTGCAGGAATGCAGCTGAGGGTATCAGTGAAACACAAGGGGATGGGAGGTCAGTATCCTATCCCTCCATCACAGACAAAAGTGAAACTATTATTCATAAGTCCCAGTCCCAGTGCCCATAAACTGATATGACTCAGAGCAAGTGACCTCCACCCATTTCCACAGGGACAGCATTGGATACGTTGATTAACTTGGAATAAATGCTCTGTGACCATGAAAGACAGCCTACTGTGCATTGTTAGTGAGGAACCAGGAATGAGTGTGTTGTGAAACACTGTGCACTTGAATTTGGGGAAATAGAGTCAAAAGAAGGAATTCAGGCACCTACTACCCACCCATCCATCCCTGCTTTTGAAAAGAGTACTGCCCAATGTGAGCCTTAACAGAAAAATCCTTGGGAAAGAATGAGAAAATTAGGAGAGAGCCAGCAAATTCTGTGAGCTCATTTTACTTAGAGACATAGAATTAACACCTAAGTGTGCTTGAAATGAAACAATGTCATTGAAAGGAGGGTACGGGACAATGAGATCACAGAACGGAATATGAAACTTTGAAGCAGTCTTCTGTTGAAAAGAAGGTACTGCAAGAAATATTTTAGTTTTAGATGTAGCAAAGGTAGCATCCAAAACAGTTTGTAAACAAATTTTTCTAGGAAGGTTACCAAATGGATCTGCTCAACCATTTCACTAAGGTGCAGGAGAAGAAGAAAATGAAGAATATGTCACTACTGTATTGTATAAATATAATATACATACTAATTCGTCCATGACATGTTATTCTGCAGGTGGTATGGAGTTAGATCAAAAGAGACTTCTATAGTGAGAATGAAAGGAAATTGAGCTATTATGAAGACTAGGAAAAGGATGGCAACTATTTTCCTCAACGAGCCAAAAAGCCTTCAGAGATATGCCGCTGAAAACTTTTGGGTAATGCCATTTGATCTACTGTAATGAAGGTAGTGATGCATTTTCTAGGGGCAGAATTCAGGATTGAAGGGACATCTCACAAATAAAGACTATTTCTAAAGAAGGAAGCAGAAGCAAGAAGAGGGTAAGTGAAATAGGGTGTGCACATTTATAGGTAGAGGTGGACCTTGGTACATTCCTGTTCTTATTTTGCGGTTTGGCTGAAGCTGTCTGACTTAGTCGAAATCTCACAAACATGCATTTCCCCAGCCTAAAAAGGAAGGTACTGATGTAGTGCAGTAACATAGTAGGTCTGCTGCTACACAGATCTGGGTGCAACCAGGCAAAAGGAAGCCCATGCATGCTGCAAAGAAAGAATATGCTTAGAAAAAAAACACAGGCAAGGTTGTTATTTCAGCCTTGTTCTGTGCATATTGTTTATATTTGGCTAAATACACAATGCTCTTCTTTTAAAGAACCTGTTATGGCATTGGTTTAAATAATGGAAGCTCAGTGACAAGTTTTCTACAGAGTTGCCTCTAAGATCCTAGACTGTTTAGTAGCGATGGGAAAACTGCAATGTGAAATCCAGTCTGAGTAGGATAAAAGCAAATGTTTCCCGCTTGTGAGAATGCAAGCCTTATGACCTGAGGATAAGGTGAAAAACAGCTTACAAAAGCATGTAAAACACAACTTGTGCTGTAACAGTAGTAGGAGGCAAGTGAGCACCCGATAGGTATCATGATGGGGTGGGCATCAAGTGACATATGGCTTCATTAGAGGGAACCTGGATTGCACAAAAATAGAACAGAACAGAATCAACCAGGTTGGAAGACACCTCCAAGATCATCCAGTCCAACCTAGCACCCAGCCCTATCCAGTCAACTAGACCATGGCACTAAGTGCCTCATCCAGTCTTCTCCTGAACACCCCCAGGGACGGTGACTCTACCACCTCCCTGGGCAGCCCATTCCAATGGCAAATCACTCTCTCTGGCAAGAACTTCCTCCTAACGTCCAGCCTATACCTCCACCACCACAACTTGAGGCTGTGTCTCCTTGTTCTATTGCTGGTTGTCTGGGAGAAGAGACCAACCCCCACACAGCTACAACCTCCCTTCAGGTAGTTGTAGACAGCAATGAGGTCACCTCTGAGCCTCCTCTTCTCCAGTCTAAACAACCCCAGCTCCCTCAGCCTCTCCTCATAGGGTTTGTGTTCCAGGCCCTTCACCAGCCTTGTTGCCCTTCTCTGGACACGTTCCAGCACCTCAACATCTCTCTTGAATTGAGGAGCCCAGAACTGGACACAGTACTCAAGGTGTGTACACCAAGGGTACCTTGGCGAGACAATGGTAAGATGCAGGGTTTGGTGAGGAAGTGGGTACATGTTTAAGTGCCTGTTAGGTCAGGCACAGGCTTCACTTAGGCTCTCTCAAGCAAGTAAGCTCAGATCAATGATAACAACCAAGGGAGCTGAGGTATTTCATGCCAATTACCTCCTAGAAGTCATCTTAGATTGCCTTTCAGAGGCTGAAAGTTCATTGCTGGTTTATCGACAAGTAGTGATTTATTACTGCTTCCAGATCCCCCACCAAGCACCCTTCTCATTTAAGTGTTGCTAGAACCCTATTTCTTGTAATCAAGCCTGGAGATGAGTATGTCATGTTGTAGCTATCACTGGACTTCATGAACATGTTCCTGCATATGACAAACCTGCTTTCATACCTTGTTTCTGCACCTCAAATATTACAGTGTAAATGAGATCTCTCTATGATGTTCTAGAAATTTGACCATATGAACACATGTTGACACAGTGTATTACAAGATATTTCTTTACAGATAAGCAGTTAGTTTTGTTAGCTGGAGGAGGACATAAGGCTTAGACACTGAAACTGGAAAACTTTGAACATGGAAACTCTTCCAAATGTATAGTTAGGTAAATAAAGAAGCTCATAGTTACCCCATGTAAAAATACTGCGTAAAAATAGGTCAGCAAAAATATTCAAGAATTACAGTATCACAGTATTATCAAGGTTGGAAGAGACCTCATAGATCATCAAGTCCAAGCCGTTACCACAGAGCTCAAGGCTAGACCATGGCACCAATTGCCACGTCCAATCCTGCCTTGAACAGCTCCAGGGACGGCAACTCCACCACCTCCCTGGGCAGCCCATTCCAGTAGCCAATGACTCTCTCAGTGAAGAACTTTCTCCTCACCTCAAGCCTAAATTTCCCCTGACGTAGCTTGAGGCTGTGTCCTCTTGTTCTGGTGCTGGCCACCTGAGAGAAGAGAGCAAAATTATATGGGAACTTCCTCATAACTGGGATGACACTGGCTCCTGTGTGTGATTCTTAAGGCCAAAACTCTCCAAGTTCCATGAAGCTCCTGTAAAGGAGCAGGATGCTTTAAAAAGCCTAGCACAAACTTTGTGAACCATTTAATTGGTCTTGGATCTATTTAAGGTAAAATTGGCATATTGCATCGGATGATTGTCCAACATTCCTCCTCAGAATCACCTCTGCTGGTATTTATAAAGCATGAGCAAGATGCATAGTGCCAGTGATATTTTTCATATGAAATATAATGTTTTCAGCTACTTTTTCTTGCCAGAGATGTGAGGTTATATGCGCTGTATTTTGAAGGTGATAGGTGGGATAGGAACCTTCACTGAAGTGAATTTTTAATGAAAAAATGTCCTAGCAAGAAAAACCATCTTAGTACGTTATGGCACTTAAAAAAAGCTGTCACTTTGAACTTTAACACTGGCACTTGAAGGGAAAAAGAAGTCTTCTTAGAAGTAACTCAGGAACAGTAGGTAGCATTACCTCTCCAAAGGCCTCTATCACTTTGTACTATGCTGGTCAGATGGATTGAGGTGTAGCTGCACCCAAGGATGATGTGACTGTATTAATCTTAGAAGTCCCTGCTAATCTCATCTCTCTGACCACAGAATCTCATATTACTCATTCAAGATGAATAACCTTGTGGCTATTAATAAGATGTAGCCCTACGGAAGTCATGCTTAAAGTCTTTGTAATATTCCATAGTTACTCAGCCGTATTCCAAAAGCAAGTAATATTTCAAAAGTAGGCGTGTAGGCAGGGAACAAAATTATCATTTAACATTTGCCTTAGTTGCTTTGTCTGATTAGATTACAAACCCGTATAAAAATTCTTCTGTAACGATAAAATTCTACAGATAAGAGGAACTGTATATTTTGTCACAGGCACAACTAAGAGAAAAATCCCAGGCACTGTATTTCACCTTTTCTTCTTCTTTATGACACACTCTTTCCAAACCCACATTGAATACACCCAGTCTAAAGTCCACCTTAACTTGAGTACTTCTGCACTCAGAAACAGCACTGCAGAGTAACTTCAATTCTGGTACTGCCTGTGGATTCTAAATCAGTACAAATTGCAAAAATGAGGAACCCTTACAGTTATAACTGAGAAAAAGCAATTGCCCTACTTCATTAAGTCCACCAGCCATTCCATGTATGATTTACACTCATACTCCCACTTTAACTTCCTTTCAGCCCATAAACTGATTTGAGGTCTAATCTATATTACTTCAGGTATTTCTCTGACTTTGCTGAAGACAGCAAATAAATCTGTCCTGTGACTTTCTGATTGCTGGCATTCTTTAGCATATAACAAAGGGTTTTTTTTTCACGCTTTGTGTCTGGTGATTTTGTGTTGCAGAGTATTGCTTTATATTGAAATAGCAGTGTCAGATTAATTTGGTCTGATCCCTGGAGCTGAATTCCAACCACCCAACCACGTAGGGAATATATATTTTATTTACAATTCATTTACTGCTGACAATCATGGTGGCAATTTCATTAAACGAAATATATCCCAAACTTAAAAGCCTGTTAATATGAACTTATTATTGATGTGACTTTACTGATTTGTTCTATTTGTTTCCAGAGGATTAATAAAAATATTTTTCTTTTCTCTATTTTTTTAAATATATATGTATGGGACTACTTAAAATAGATCAGAAATAGGTATTTCAGATAAATCAAAAAAATGAACTGCCTTCTTTTCTAATAATGGACTTTTAAATAGGTCCGTTCCTTAAAATATAGACAAGATTAGTAATTTAAAAAGTCAAATCTGCCTGGAATTATTTCTCTGAGGGTTAAAAATAAAACAGACTTTTTGAAACCAAAGTAAGCTGAACAATAATCCAATTTAAAACCTCACCACTTTTTTGAATAGCATAGAATAGTCCTCCTTTCTTATCAGTTGGGCAGGGATTTCCTGCTACTGAGCACAAATTTCTCTCTTAGACAATATAATGGGTATGTATGCTAGCTGCTGTATTGCTCTTACAGTGTACCACAAATAAGCAACAGAAAGCTGTTTTATCCTTCTTTCAAAAGATATTTTCTGATGTCTATATTAATTGGCACTTCAGATCATGTGCTGTCACTTTTACGTTTTGCTAAGGAAAAAGAAAATGAAAAATATGTGTTACAGTTATTGTTGTTATTAATATAAAGCCTGACTTTTATTACAGAGATTAATTTGAAATGACACTATGTAGCTTGACAGTTCTTGGTGGTTATTTTCATTTACTAGACAATTTTGCATGCTATTAGCATGGGGACATGGTCTTAGGCAACAGCTTTGTTCTATTGATCATTATTCTAAATGAAATAAATATTGAAGCAAGCAGTAAACCTAACTAAAGACTAAATTACTATGCTAGATAAATCTCAGTAAACAATTATTGAAGAGAAAATTGGTGATACACATAATAAGTGATTTAATAGTCAACTGATAAACACTTTTCCTGCTGGATGAAGGGCCAAGGTGCACATAAATTATTGACTTTCGTTGGAAATTTTGAGGTACCAATATACTGGCTTTGGAGTGTGCTGCTCCACTGTTGTCCTTCATGAACTTCAGAGGAAAAGGCTGCTTCACCATGACCTTCCCATGAGCTTTAAGGGAACCTCTGTCCAGTGTCTGAAGCACCTCCTCCCCATCTTTCTTGGCTGACCTTGGTATCTGTAGCGTTGTTTCTCCCGTGCTATTTTCACTTCTCTTACAGCTGCCGCATGGCATATTTTACCCTTTCTCAAATATGTTATCATGGGCTTATCTTTAGCCAGTCATGGGTCCATTCTAGAGCTGACTAGAGGTGGTTCTGTTTGACTGATGTCTTTTTACAGAAATCACCACCCCACCACCACTACCAAAACTTGTCCAGCTACATCAAATACAACAGTTTTGTAATGTAGTTACATCTTGGAGTAAATGCATTTGAACACAGAATCATAAAATCATATTGGTTGGAAGGGACTTCTAGAGGTCATCTAGTTAACCCTCCCTGCAATAAGCAGGAACATAGCCAACTACATCAAGTTCCTCAGAGCCACATCAAGCCTGACCTTGAATGTCTCCAGAGACTAAAACTCCACCACCTCCTTGAGCAGCCTGTTCCATCACCCTGATAGTAAACATATAGGGAGAATAAGAACAATGATAAATATGCAGCAGGGTTATGGCAAAAGGCTGCCAATTTGTGACAAAGGCCTAAAAGCTGACAATGGAAATAGAATTTTATTGCTAAAAATTGTTAATTGTTATAATATTAGTAATAACTGTTAATTGTTAACAAAAACTTAGTTGTGAGTTGTCTGTGACTATTTGACTAAGGCAGATCTTTTGGAGATTAGCACACACTTTGTCTTCTGACTGTCCTACCATAATCATAAAGAATGTCTTAAAGATGAGTGTATGATTTATGAACTGCCTTCTTGATTTCACGGCATAAAGGATGGAATTCATTCCTGTGTGCATGAACCATTGTGCAACATAATGACGACTATGCTATGGGACACCTCTCACACTTAGTTCTGGACAGGGGCCAAAACCTCTTTTTATTAGCGTGAAATCAGTATTAAATTCCTGAAGTGTTTAGAATTGCCCTTTTCATACATTCTGTTCTATCCTGTTCACATTTATATTTAGGAAGAAATTCTTCACCAGGAGATGAAGAACTGGAACAGGTTGCCCAGAGAAGTTGTGGAGGCTTCAGCCCTGGAAGTGTTCAAGGACAGGTTGAATATGGCCCCGAGCAACCTGGTCTAACAGGAGGTGTCCCTGGCTGTGGCAAAGGTTTGGAGCTATATGATCTTTAAGATTGCTTCCAAAAGAAATGATTCTGTGATACTGATTTAGTTAAAAAAAATATGCTGAATTATGAGGAAAAAAAATGTATTTTGTCCTTTGCTAAACAAAAAGTAAATAAACTTTCTAAGACAATTCCCCTCACAGTATGATGTTAATAAGAAAACATATTGCCTAGTAGTTAATTGTACTATTTCATATAAATATTTTTTGTCCCAAAAGATGCATAAATATTTTATTTCTGTACTGCAAAATTATATTTTCCTTTCATTTTTTTTTCTCCATTTCTTCTTTATACCTTCTCAGTGGCTTTACTAACAAAAAAGTGTTAAAAATTATATTAAAAAAAACCTCTTTTTTGATGCTCATTGGAACAATTAATTGAATATTAAGCATGTTAGATAACTCAATGTTTCGATGTCTATTTTATGACTGGATAAGTCATAAACAGGTCACAGGTTCAGTTTAAGGATGTTTGTTTGAAATAAAAGCTTTCTTGCACCTGGCTTTGTGCTTTGTAAAAAACTGTTTTTCTCCAGGGTACAATTACATCAAATTTATTTTTTTTCCAACCAGCAAGAAGAAAGGACAATGGACAAAACTCAAGTTACACCAAATATTTGGTCTAGAGTTTGGCTATGCTATCTATTGGATATTAAGAATAAGAGTTTTAAATCCCATGAGAACAATAGGTTACTATTTTGTGAATGTTTTAAAAGACCCTAATTTAGATTAAACTTCCTTTAATTTTTTTTTTGGTTCATATTAGAGACTTAAGACAGGAGAATGAGCCATGTTTTGACTAAATTTTCTCATTCTGCCAAGAAGAAAGGTAATGTTTTCCTTAGTGAAGTTTAATATTACTAATGGTTCTTGCAGCATGGAAGGGATTTAAGAAGCTGTACTGGTTTAACACAGTCTGCTTTCACAAGCAAGGCCCCCCTCACCCCTCAAAGATCATGAGGGAAAGTAACACAAAAAGCCTTGGGTTATCATACGGAGCTTAATGGAAATAATACGATGTACAATTACCTCAGTCTGTTCTGCAGAAAAGCATAACAAAAGCAGAACCAGCAGCAGAACCCAGCTGTGAAATGACACCCCCCCCATCTCCTAGCCTTCAGCCAGAAAAGCCCCATGCCCCAAAACCAGAAACCACAAGCAACAACCAGAAATAGGAAGTTGCTCATGTTACAATCTGAACTACAAGTCCCATGATACTTTGCTCCCACCAGCNGTGGTGGAGTCGCCGTCCCTGGAGCTGTTCAAGGCAGGATTGGACGTGGCACTTGGTGCCATGGTCTAGCCTTGAGCTCTGTGGTAACGGCTTGGACTTGATGATCTATGAGGTCTCTTCCAACCTTGGTGATACTGTGATACTGTGATACTGTAATTAACTGAGTGCCTCATTCAGCCTCCTCTTAAACGCATCCAAGGATGGTGACTCCACCACCTCCCTGGGCAGCCTGTTCAAACACCAAAGCTTTCTTTTGTGCTCTACATTCAGCTGTATGCCCCTGCAGCAGGAGGAAATATGGGCATGATGGAATATAACAGCATAATGTCGAAACCACTTACAAGTTATAAATTAAACAGAGTACTGAAATATACTTTACACTTACCAATGCAGAAAGGAAACAGTGGTGACACAAATAATATTTCAGGAACAAACCCTTTTAATAATGTTGCCCAAAATATCTGTTGTCAATCTAGGGAATTAATGGAAATGCAGAATCATTTTACTAGGAAATCCATGAAAATAAACCTCTGTATAAAACTTATACTAGAATCAGGGTCTTTATGGAAAGATTGTAATCTGATGCACTGTAATAATATGCAATAGACCAGACATGTATTCTTGTATAAAATTAGACAACTAAAGTGTTAACAGATTTATATAAAATTGTTTCTGTAGTTCCAGTGCTCATGTCAAAGTAGCTGGAAGAAATGAAAGCACTGAAGTGCTTTTAAACAGCTAGATACTATAGCAATGGGACATACCACTGCTTTAATATTTATTGGTTTTTTTTAAGCTGTTAGGGAGACTCTCTGGTGTTTTGCTTCATTCACACATTGATAACAGACTGTATGAGAGAGTGCAAAGTTATCAAACTAGTTTAACAGGTAGCAACTTGATTTCCTATACAAATCATCATATCATAGTATCACAGTATCATCAGGGTTGGAAGAGACCTCACAGATCATCAAGTCCAACCTTCACCACAGAGCTCAAGGCTAGACCATGGCACCAAGTGCCACATCCAATCCTGCCTTGAACAGCTCCAGTGATGGTGACTCCACCACCTCCCTGGGCAGCCCATTCCAGTGGCCAATGACTCTCTCAGTGAAGAACTTTCTCCTCACCTCAAGCCTAAATTTCCCCTGGCGTAGCTTGAGGCTGTGTCCTCTTGTTCTGGTGCTGGCTGCCTGAGAGAAGAGAGCAACCTCCTCCTGGCTACAACCACCCCTCAGGTAGTTGTAGACAGCAATAAGGTCTCCCCTGAGCCTCCTCTTCTCCAGGCTAAACAATCCCAGCTCCCTCAGCCTCTCCTCGTAGGGCTGTGCTCGAGGCCTCTCACCAGCCTCGTTGCCCTTCTCTGGACACGTTCAAGCATCTCAATGTCCCTCTTAAACTGGGGGGCCCAGAACTGGACACAGTACTCAAGGTGTGGTCTAACCAGTGCAGAGTACAGGGGCAGAATGACCTCCCTGCTCCTGCTGGCCACACCATTCCTGATGCAGGCCAGGATGCCATTGGCTTTCTTGGCTACCTGGGCACACTGCTGGCTCATGTTCATCTGCATGGGGTTGTTGTGGCCAAAGTGCAGCACCCTGCACTTGGAGCCATTGAATGCCATCCCATTGGACTCTGCCCATCTGTCCAGGCGGTCAAGGTCCCGCTGCAGAGCCCTTCTGCCCTCCAACCCAGCCACATCAGCCCCCAGCTTGGTGTCATCTGCAAACTTGCTGATGACTGACTCAATGCCCATGTCCAGATCATCTATGAAGATGTTAAAGAGGATGGGGCCCAGCACTGACCGTTGAGGGACACCACTAGTGACTGGCTGCCAGCTGGATGTGGCACCATTCACCACCACTCTCTGGGCTCGGCCCTCCAGCCAGTTCCTCACCCAGCACAGAGTGTGAATGACAGACATTGTAAAGGCCATATATCTCAGAAGATCTTTTAGAATTGTCCTGGATCACTTTTAGTGACATTTACCAGAGATACAGCATGTGTTTTGTAAGAATTTGCAGAGACTGAAACCTGCTAAAAATCAGTGTTTAAACAGGAGTTAATTCACCTTTGCTGTGTGGTAATTTCTGGTTAGAAGAAATGACTGAATCTTCACCTAAACCAAAAAATCACATACAGCCAGGGATGAAAGGCTGCTTATGAGTCAGTAGGCTGTTAGGTTCCTGAACCCACGCAACATTAATAATTAGTAAGTAATTTATCAGATTTTAATAATAAGCATTCAGTCTTTGCTGAGACACACTAGCTCCACATGTCACAGAACTAATAATTTTCTTACACAGTCACACTTCTGCAAGGTCTGGGACACATTGTGGAGAAATGACAGATCATGTCTTCTCTAATAATTAACCAGGAAAAGGCCATGGTTTAAGTCCCTCTGCTGTCCCAGGGAAAACCCCACAGGTTTAACTACAAACTATAAAACTTCACTACGTTAAAGGTGCAAAATCACGAATTTGAAGCTATAAAGGATCTGTTTCATTGCACCTGTCTTTGCCACTGCTTCCCCTCATGATTCTCTAAGACTAGTCCTTGACCATTACAAAGGTCCTGTTGATCTGGTACAGCTGCTCTGCTGTACCCTGGAAACAAGGTGTTTTTTCCCTCCTCCTTTCCTTGACGTTCTCCTGTCTTCTATCATTTGAGCCTTCATTCTTTCCCTTGCTTACCATGTTCTAACCTTTCCTTTTCTGTGGAATTCAGGCAAGTGAGATTACCCTGCAGGAAATTAAATAGCCTGGACAAACAGTTTCTGAAAGATACATGACTGTTTCAGCTGAGGAGTCGTCATGTTTTACATTTTGAATATTGCACTAAATGTAAAGCATTGTGAAAACTTTATGTAGATAGAGTCTACTGATAGCTAGGCACAATGTAAGGAATCTCCGCTTCTATATTTGTCTGGAATATCTATTTTAACTTATTTAAATAAAGGTTTGTTTGTTTTTAAGCTATCTTCATGAAATACTAATATTTGAATGGACAAATGATTCTCTTCTAACTCTGGATTCCTTTGGTTCTGTAGGTATTTTAAGCTAGACTCTTGACAGTTCTGAAGTCTAATTTCTTTTCATGTGGACAAAATAGTTGATGCTTAAGAATATGATTTAAATCTAATGCATTAAGAAAAAAAACAAAACAACAAAACAGAAAAAAAAAAAACCCAACCAAACAAGAAAAAAAAGAACAACAGAGAGGGTTTCCTTTTCTTATAGTCCCCAGCAGAAGAGTGTTCTACTTTCCATTCAGTAAGTGCTTTGACTACATCAAGTGCAGTTTTAAAAGTGAGGTCATGATGCTATGATTCAAAATTTGTCAGATGTAAAGCCATAAGGGATTTTTAGAAGATGAAAAGACTAGACTTCTGATGTGACCTGATGCAGCTGAGTAACTCCCAAAGTCACAAGTCAGTTTCTGACTATAAAAGAGACATCTGATCAGATTGTCATGCTTTATGTTTAATGGAGTGTTACAAGGACTTTGACACAAACCATTACCCACTATTTACTTATTCAAGGCAGAAACCTACTGGAAAATTGAACAAAATTATCCATACTTTAACAGCTTTGAGTAGATTGCAGTATGATCAAAATGTCTAAAACATGCCCTTTAAAGAACAGTGGTATTAAGTGCTCTTGAATTCTTGTATTGTACTTTAATCATCACATTTTACTAACTATTTTTTAACCTCAGATGCTATAGAAGTCTTGTTAGTATTGCTATTTACATCTGCCATATGTGTCCATATTACAGAAAGAGCTATTATATACTAGATCCAAATAATAATCAGTTGTGAACCTCTCATTTTTTTTTACTTTTTTTTTCTAATAAGACTAAGTTACTCAAGTTTTTTTTAGTATTTACAGAACCTTTGGGAATCAAAGCTGTTGTAAAAATCACTAGCAATAACTGTAGCCTTTGACTTTGAATTTTCAACTAAAGGAAGATGCTCAAAGGAATCATGGTCTGATGATTTGGGTGTTGCCTGCGCTCCCACACTTTAGAAATCACCCAGCTTAGACTCAGACAACTCTGGAAATATGAATGAAGCTTATTATTTACAGCTGGCACAATTTACAAGCAGATATTGACAGTATATACAGTTATAGACAGAAATATACAAGGTAAAAAGGTATATACAGTCAATTCAGTTATAGACAGAAACAGACAAAGTAAAAAGATAATACAGAAACACAACTCCCCTCCCAGAAACCTGAGTCCCCAGGAGGGGCTCTCAACTGCCCCTTCACCTTCCCCCTGCCCCTCTCAACCTTACCCCAGTCCCAAGGAAGAATGGAGGCTCTGCCAGGGGGATTAAGAAGCAAAATGGATTAGAAAAGAAACAAAGGGTGAGATTAGAGATGTAAGATGCAGCTCAGAGCTCGCCAGAAGCAGAAGTGGTTATCTATGTTTTTATTTCTTGTTCTTATACATCTCAGCAAGCCTATGAGGGAAGTAGACATCACCATTGTTTTTCTTCCACAGCCTGTAATCTAGTTCTTCTCACCAAAACATTCTAGCTAGCTTCAAACTAGCACACATGGTAACTTCAAACTGTGTGGAGGAAACATGCTATTGAATAAATGCTTTAAAGTTCATTGGTTGGAGTCAAAAGTGAAAAGCCGGTAAAATCACAATACTTGTCTAATGAGGGATGCTATTGTGAAATAACCAGTGAAGCAAAGCATGATAGCTCTTTTGCAAATCCACAGCTATTGGGAGAGTATGGGGTCAGCATGGACTAGTTGTGAGACTTAGGAATTTAAATTATTTGAAGGCCTCTGAGAGTGATTAAAACATGCACACATAAGGAAGAAGAGTGAAAGATCTATTCCAGACATTTTTTCCCCTCAGAAATTACCAAGGCTTGTATGATTATTCTCATATGTGGTTATCAAATTATTTCACTAAGGATATCAAGTATGAGCTAAGTAATCATATTTTCATGACACTAATGATAAGAAATAAAAATTTAAGGCTCTGATACATTTTGGAAATTCAGTAATTAACAGAAAAGAATCATAAATAGCACAGGGACTCTTAATTTTCAGCTAGCTGACACAGTGGTGTAAATCTTAGCATGAGTCCGAGTATTCAGTTGCTCCAGGTTAAATTGGACCCAAGCACTGCTTGCCTGCAGAGAAGAAAACCAAGTGCTCCAGAATATACTTCAAAACCAGATAGATGAAAACGTTGATTGCTACTTAAGAAGAACTTTGAACAAATATCTTTGCAGTGTGAATCAATTTACTAATCTATATCTCCATGAAGTCTAATCTGTTACTGAATCTTTGTCTGGGTTTTATTTCTGATATATTCTGTAATGGCAGAGATTTTTATCAGATTAAGCTTTGCCCTACAAGGTAAAGGATCAAATTGTTTTTCACATTTTAGCTGCATTAAGAAGGCCTAGAGGTCAGGCATATCAACAAAGCTTCTATCTATGTCAGTGGGAGAAAGTTGACTGGAAAGTGTTTCTGATATTTGCAGTGATATTGAAAGTAATTGTCAAGACCCAGGTGTGAGGAGTTTCGCATATATCTGAGGAGTTTACTATTGAAATGCTCATCTGGCTTCCAATATTCTAATGACATTGAAATAGTAATGAAAAGATGTTGTTAAAATAACTAAACAAATAAACAAATAACTAAATATATCTTTTTTTTTTTTTTGAGGTAGAATTATATCTTTGCCATACTTTGAAAATGTACCAAAACCAGAATTTCAGGTCTGATTTTCACATGTACTATATTTGGACAAAATTTTAAAAAGACAGATTTCTTTGCACATTCTCCTAAAACTGGTGCCCCTAAAAGGAAGCTCAGATAGCTCTGAGACTCTCCAGTTAAGTTTTTAATATCTCCAAGGAGAGGAATTTCACAACCTCTTTGTGCAGTCTGGTCCAGTGTTGGACCATCATCGTAGTAAAACCAGTTTCTGTGGTATACAATTAGAATTTTTTGTGCTTTTGCTTAGATTTGTTACCTCTTGTCCTTCCTCTCTCCTGCTTTGAGCCTGTCTTCTCTCTGTTGTTGCATTAGGTAGTTGTAAATAGAAATAATGTTCTCTTTAACATTCCCCTCTGACTTACCAAATCCTATTCTCTCCCTCTCATTGTCTTCCATGTGCTTCAGCTCTCAAACTTGTTTGCACACTGCTGTCTACTAATGTCCTTCTGCTGGGAGCCTATAGCTGTGCAGAGTACTCCCAGCAGATGTTCACAAGTGTAAAGGCAGAAGAATAATTTTCCTCAACCTCCTGACTCTACACTGTGAATGCAGCCCAGAAACCTCTTTGCCTTTGCTTCAAGGGTGCACTGCTGACTCCTGCTTAGCTTGTGCTGCAGAAACTTCAGGTCCCTTGCTGCAAAGCTGCTCCCCAGCCAGTCTGTCCCAGTCTATCTGTTGTGTGAGTTACTCCATCCCAGGTGCAGGACATTGCATTTGCTTTTCTTGAAGCTGGAGGGTCACTTTTCCAGCCATTTAGTCCTTCCCTAGTTTGGGAAAATGCTGAGTTGCCAGGTTGTTAAGAAAGAGAAAGAACTGCCTCTATGGTCAGTCTCTGAATGCTGTGAAGTTGCTAATAACCAGCTACCTGCTGGATCAGCTGATCATGATCCCTAAATTCTGGTAGCAAAATGAATTTTCCATTCACCTTATTTGTCCTCTTAGCAAGTCCATATATATCCAATTTGGCCACAGACACGTTGTGGGACATGGTGTCAAAGGCCTTACTAAATTGAGGCATGCAACGAACATGACTATTCCCCTGCCCAACATGCTGATTATATCATTGTAGAAGACAACCAGATCCATCCTTCATAAAGTCTGTCTGACTGTTCCTTGTCACTTTCTGGTCTTCCATGTGTTTGGAGACGGTTTCTGGGAATATTTGCTCTGTACCTTTCACAGGAAATGGTAGTAGTCTGGGGTGAATTGGTTGTCTGTAGTTCCTGGGTCCTCCTTCTTGGCCTTGTTGTTACTGGGCAATAATAGCTTGTTAGTGGAAGTGCACTTATTTACCATCTGAGTGAAATCACTGCAAGATTATTTTTATGAGATGAGGACAGGCTGAGAGAATTGGGGCTCTTCAGCCTGGAGAAGAGAAGGCTTCAAGGAGACCTTATAGTGGCTTTCCAGTATCTGAAGGGAGCCTACAGGAAGGCTGGGGAGGGACTATTTACAAGGTCTAGTGATGTCAGGACAAGGGGGAATGGGTTTAAGCTAGAAAAGGGGAAATTTAGACTGGATGTTAGGAGGAAGTTCTTTACAGTGAGGGTGGT
>WAAF01018161.1:0-41069 GCA_013400475.1 Tricholaema leucomelas | reverse complement strand
TGTCCCTGCCTATGGCAGGGGGTTGGAGCTGGATGATCCTTGAAGTCCCTTCCAACCTAAACCATTCTATGATTCTATGATTCTATAATATGAAACTCCACTTAAGACAGTATATTATATATATGAAAAATAAGGTCCACCTCTCCTTACAGTAATGTAATTCCAAAACCTGTACACACATCTAAATTAGCTATGTTGGTTAGACTGTAAAGACCTGCGAGTCTTTGCCTTACAAGACTGGCTTAATAATGTCTTAGAGAACTACATTCATTTCAAACTGGTATTTTTTTCTATACATGATTCTTTCTGACCATAAATTTAAAGTAAATAAGAGGAGCGAAATAGAAAATAAAGGGATCAAAAGAACCTCTGGACAAAAGTGTCCCGAACCAAACTTATATATGGTGACCTGTTGGATAAAAAAGATCTATCTTATCTAGAAATACAGACCATGGAAACTATATAAACTGTGTAGGGAAGTGTCTAGAGAATTACTATGAAAGACAGTTAAGAAGGACAAAAAATAACTCAGATTTATCAAGTTAACTTGACGGTACTTATTATAACACTTTAACACTGTTCACTGCAAGATACTGATAACTAATAACATCAAGAAAACTCAAGGCTAAAATAACATAAATAAAGTTTAATGCTGTGTTTAGATAAAAGATACAGCTTGCATGCTGCAACACTCCTATTTTTTCCCCATCTAAAGAAAATATTGATTGTAGAGCACATATAGATGCATTTATTACAGATAATTTTCAAAGAGAAGCTATATTGGTAAGCTGAAAGGTTTGAAAATGTAGACAAAGCTGGTTGCTCTGCTTCCAGCAACTTGTTTGAAACATGTTCAGTAAATGTATAGCTGTCACTGTGAATATATCTTGCATTCCAATCAGAACCTGAGGCAGGGAAAATTCCCTGCCATATTAAGGCTTATTGGCATAGCCCATCCTTTTCAGTACTTAGAACTGAAATTACTGTCTGAAGAGCAACCACTGAAAAGATAATTGTTCAATAGGCCAGTCAACCTACAATATGTAAGGAATGTACTTTTAAAATTAATTTTACCTTGTCTTATTAAGTAGTTATCCTTTCATGAGAGAATTGCTTGAATCTCACTTGACTTATTCCTCCTTTATACAATGAAAAATAGGAACATGAAGGAATTTGTAAGTCTGTTGAAGGGCAAGTGGTACTGCTGTAAAAGTGAAGTTGAGAAACAGGAGAAGATTGATGGTGCCCTCATAACAATTCAGATAAATAATACAACTTCTGTAGACCTCTGAACATACCACTGATCTATCAGATTCTGCTTTTACCCCTTGAAATGATTTGAGAAATGCAGACAATATAGTCACAATTTAAGGGGAAAAAAAAAAGTGAGAACAGTAGAAAAAATTCAGTATGTAAGTGATAGAACAAAATATGACACTTGGCTTGTGTCTTCTCTACTGATGTTTTCCAATCAAGAAAATGCCAGATGTTGAAAAGATCTTAGCAGACTGAAGATAACAAGGACTTAAATCTCAAAGATAAAAGCTTGCATATCCAAAGTAAAGTAGCACTTAACCTTAAAAACAAAGACAACACAAACTAATAAAGATGAAACCAATAAACAGGAATAACAATTAAGCAAAAGCATGAGAGAGAATAATGTATTTTCTTTTTAGTTTCACAATTAGCTTCTTTAGTTTTCAACTCTACAGTAGGAGAAGTGGGTTTAGCTCCAGCTTAGGCCACAGGGTGCACTGTGGCATCACCCAGCTAATACTATCACAGATATGCTGTCTGACTGACCACATACGCACCAAATTGTATGTCAGATTTTCAAAGACGGGAACAAAAAAGAGGTAAACAAAACAGGTGACCAAGAATGGAGCAATGTGGCAATTTTTTTAGCCAAGCAGGCCATATTAGGCAAACAGCGTGCAAAATAACTTATTTTTCTTTTAGAGGAGAAATATAAAGAGTAGTGCAAATCAGAGCCATAGAAATATGGAAGGATTGACCATTTAAAAAATCTTGGGTGTCATCCGGCCTAGAATCAGCTAGTTCAGTTTAGATGAGGCTACTCAAAGATTTTAGTGAACATTTTAATGAATTTCACTTAGAGACGATTGAGAATATAAAGGCTGTAAAGCAACTGTGATTCTATGATTCTATGAAAAGCTGAGCAATGTGCTCCTGCTGGCAATGTGCTCCTGCAGCCCAGAAAGCTACCACATCTTTGGCTGCATCAAAAAAAAGCATGACCAGTAGGTCAGAAAAGATGACTCCCCCCATACTCCACTTTGATGAGATTCTACCTGCAGTTCTGTGTCCAGCTCTGGAGTTCTCAGTGTGTGGAAGAGATGGACTTGTTGGATCCATGTCCAGATGAAGACAATGAAATGTTCACCTGACACAGCTTTGCCATGAAGAAAGGCTGAGAGAGTTAGGGTTGTTCAGCCTGGAATAGAGAAGTCTCTGAGGTGGCATTATTGTGGCTTTTCAATAATTTAATACTTGTAATTACTTCTTATAAGGGCTTATAAGAAGTAATTGAAAGTATTGAAGTATTGTAAAGAGGACTGCTGTGGAGGCAGGGAATTAATGTGGCTGAGTCAGGAATATATGTACAAATAGAGTTATTTTATTTTCCTGAAAACCCAACCCCAAAATTAATAATTTAGTTTTGATTATCAGATTCAGTTAGATTGAGAAGATCTTACAAGGATACCATAGGTAAATTTGACCATTTTGGAAGTCAGGAGATGGAAAAGGCTAAGCTACTAAACATAGCATTCCCCACTATTAATCAGGCTGAGCCAAAAGTTTACTCACAGGTGAGTTAGGCTGGCTGAGAGAAAGGGCAGTCCAGATGCTTGTCCCCTCACTCTCTTTCAAAAGACCTCTGAGGCTCGTAAAGGTCTATCAAGCTGCATAAAGGGGGTGCTTATGGTGGGAAGCCATCCAAAGCAGAGACGGTCCTGTCCCTCAGGAGCTTGTCCTTTGGAGTGCCAGGGGACTCCTTCTGCAGGAACTATCCAGGCAGGTGAGAACTCTAAGGTGGGAAGTTCCCCCAATATTTATACCCTTCCTAGACAAAGAGCTGAGTTACCACTTCCTAGGCGCGAAGACCACAGCCAATCTCCAGCCCGATTCCATCACGGGCACTACACGGGGCACCCCTCGTGCCAGAAGGGCCCTTTGCTCCCCCCCCTTCACACCTGCAGGGCAGGAGAACAGGTTTTTCCACGCCTTTTCCTCTCCCATTCAAGCCACAGAGGGAGAGGAATTTTGGGGCATACTGGACTCCAGGACAGGGACACACACAGAGCTAATAAAGGGGCTTATAAGAAAAGTGGATCCAATCTTTTTAGTAGAGTCTGTTGTGACAGAACAAAGGGTAATGGTTTTAAACTAAAAGAAGGTAGATTTAGAGTAGCTGTAAGGAAGATTTCTTTTACAGTGAGGGTGGGGAAACACTAGAGCAAGTTGCCCAGAGAGGTGGTTGGTGCTCCATTCGTGGAAAAATTCAGTCAGCTCTGAGTTCTGATCTAGTTAAAGATGTCCCTGCTCATTACAAATGAGTTAGACTTTTAAGTCTTTTAAGACCTTTAAGGGCACCTTCCAATCCAAACCAGTTTGTGATTGCATGATTTCATAATCTTAAAACAGTGGAACTGCTATTTTTTTTCTTAATCACAATATGACATCAGAATTGCTTTTCATCATGACTGAAAGCTATGGCAAAATCATGTTAACATGTACTAATGTATTCAGGATAAAGAACTATGTGTAGCTACAAGTATTTGAGTTGTCATTTCAAAGAATTTCACTGCATACTGAACCATATCAAGAACATAAAAAGGTTTTGATAAGTTCCAGTATGAACTGAAACATAAAAGTTCTTGACAAGGGCAATTATTATGATTGATATGTAGGTAAAACTAATAAAAAAGTGAATTAAATGTCCAATATAGCTGATGTTTCAGACTACTTGTTTCCAGAGAAGTCAACAGCTGCGAGGCAAAACAGTGAGGAGAAAATACCAGGAGGAAGGTTTTACAACGATATCCATAGGAGGCATTAAAAGATGATTAGAACAATTACTCTGTTGGTACATGAGAGATTTCTTCTAGAATAATGAAGAATTTGTGAGGTATGATGAAGCTTAGACCTGTAGGGTTATATCAGGTTTTTTCTGTATTGAGTAGCAGTGAAAGAAACTAAAAGCTGTGCAAGAGTGTAATGGCTGCACAGAGAATTCAAAAGAAGGCACTCAGTTTAGACACTGGCAAAAGTAAATATAAAGATATCCCAACAGAAACCATAGGATATGCATAGATCACAGAAGCTCTGGGTCAGACATAGGGGAGCAGTTTTACAGAAGGTAGAGAAGCAGATACATGAAACCACAAAGCCAACTGGGAAAACAGATTGTATGGTTCCAGCTAGGAATGTTTCCACCTTAGATCTTCTGCTCCTCCACTGAGTAGGGCTTAATCAGTCAGAAGCATTTGGTCCAATATTGTTGATGCATGCTGCCTCTGGCAGCAGACTCATTCCACCCTCAATGAGAGGGAGAGATCCCTCCTTCATCCCACTCTGCTACCTGGGGTTTTCCTTGGACTTCTTTTAGCTAAACACTAGGTAGCTCTAATTCTATTTAGCTTTTGTGATCTGAGAAGATCACAGCCTGAAGTGACATGACCGGCATTACATCCCAAAGTAAATAGGCTCACGATGACAGTGCGGAAACTGATGGCAAACGTTTCCAGCAGATGCATTTGATGTTTTCCTTTCCCAATAAAAAAAACACATGCATGTAACGCCTCCCTGAAAATCTTTCTCTACCCCCTAAAAATACATTGTTTCTCAAAATTCTTTCTTTCTCAAATGTAGTGAAATTGCTGCAGTCATTAATGCCACCAAAGCAAACAAATTAAAAACTCAATCCAACCCAACTCCCCCTACCTACACAGAAAAACCCAAGATGACCTGGAAAAGTAGAAGTCCTAAGAAATAAGGAGAGATATATTAAAGTGGTATACTTGTTGAGGAAAAGTCACAGTACTACCAGGCAGTGAGTTGAAAGAGCACTACAGAGTTCAGTTATCCTTCCCTGAGCACTGTTATGACTCATAAAATATTTATTTTTAAAGAGTAGATTGGTTTTAAAATTAAATCCCTAAAGTTTACACTGTATTAATGAGTTAAATTGCTATCCTCCTTCCAGAAATTTGCTGGTGGGACATTTTTTAACTTAGGAAGCTCAGATGCACTGACTTGAAACATGTTGATATCAAGAAAACATTTTTCAAAACCCGGCAGATTTCTGATGGGGAAAAAAATAACCTGGCTTCTTTCCAGCTTGCCTGATTGCATTCATCACTGCATGGCTTCATTCCCTGACAGGGAATTTTGGAGCTAGGTTTCTGTAAGTGCCTATTCTCTTGCATTTAATAGCGTGAAGTCCTCTTCTTCCAGTTCAGCTTCAAGGCTTGCCATCGAGTGCTCAGGTAGCAAATAATCCAGAAAAGCAGTCATCCAAGGAGATTCACTTCCAGCAACGTTGCAGTCACAGCACCTCAAAGTTTGTTGAACGGTGAGCCAGACAGCCTTCATAATTACTAGGGAGCTCACAAAACCAGAAAAGCAGGATGTGAATTACCAGGACAGTCACAAAGCCATTCTTCTTAATACATCACTTAATACGTCACTACATCGCTGGAAAACCTACAACTTCAAAAACCTCTTTGCAATAAAATTTTAGACTCCTTTTCTGGCTGCATGAGATTTTTTCAGGCAATTTCTAAGCTTAAAAAGCTAAATTTTAGGAATTAAAAAAAAAAAACCAAACATAATGTGCGTTTTGTTGCAGGAATTGTTGTGCTGTCTCAGACCCATGGTCCACTAAGAATCAAAGACAGTGCTTCTATTCATGTGAATATGAAAAGTTACACCAGAAAAAAAATGCATATTATGTCCTATTTCCACAAACATATAGTTCTGGTTTTTAGTAATTTAATAGGAGATTAAACTTTGAAATAAAATGTTTATTTTGCATTAACTATTATATCTTCAGGCGACAGTGGATGCTGATATTCCCTAGGATAAGTGTTTTGAACACCTCTTCATTGATGATATATAGAATCATAGAATGGTTTAGGTTGGAAGGGACTTCAAGGATCATCCAGCTCCAACCCCCTGCCATAGGCAGGGACACCTCCCACTAGAGCAGGTTGCTCAAGGCCTCATCCAGCCTGGCCTTAAACAGCTCCAGGGAGGACGCATCCACAATCTCCCTGGGCAACCCACTCCAGTGTCTTACCACCCTCACTGTAAAGAACTTCCTCCTAACATCCAGTCTGAATCTCCCCTCCTCCAGCTTAAACCCATTCCCCCTCGTCCTGACATTACTAGACCGTGTAAAGAGTCCCTCCCCAGCCTTCCTGTAGGCTCCCTTTAGATACTGGAAAGCCACTATAAGGTCTCCTTGAAGCCTTCTCTTCTCCAGGCTGAAGAGCCCCAACTCGCTCAGCCTGTCCTCATAGCAGAGCTGCTGCAGCCCTCTGAGCATCTTCGTGGCTCTCCTCTGGACTCGCTCCAGCAGTTCCATGTCCTTCTTGTGTTGGGGGCTCCACAACTGCACACAGTACTCCAGGTGGGGTCTGAGGAGAGCAGAGTAAAGGGGGAGAATCCCCTCCCTTGCCCTGCTGGCCACACTTCTCTTGATGCAGCCCAGCACACAGTTGAGTATATGACTCACTATTGAAAGCATGTAGTCTGTTTTTATGGAGTATGTTTTTGGGTTGGTTTTTTTTACATATTTATTTCATAATTAGAGTGTGTATTAAAAAAAATAATAATAAATCCCAGATGACAATGCTACCACTGCAATTAACAGGTTTGAAAACCGGAAAAAACTGATTTTTTGAAATGGAATAATCATCAGACTCCATCCCATCTTTGTTAATCAAAATATCCAATACCTGCATTTACCTCCTATGTAACACAACAAATATATAGGTGCTTGTGTGCATACAGACAGACCCTGAATCTTTGTTGTACACATCAGCATGCACCTTATGAGTGGATATAGGCTAATAGATAGTCTTGTAGAGCAGAAGACAAGAGAGACACAAGCTTCTCTGTCAATGTCAGGCAAGTCACAATTGTGCAATCTAAATTAAAATTTTACTGACATTTTGGCTGTGCTCTTCTAAAATCAAAGCTGTTCAGCATTTCATGCCGTTAGCCCCTTAAAACCTACCTCTGTAAAACTATTAGCTCCTTTTTAGTGTAGTTGCATTATATGTAGTTTTATGTAACTATTTTTTAATCATAAAACCCACCAAGAAGAGTGTAGGAATAGCTAAAGGTGAAATTATCAAAAGTTCACAGACTTTGAAGAAATGTAAAAATTCTGCTGGGTGCTTTCTCTTTTGAACTGAAAGTTTGCTAGCTAATGGGCCACAGAACAGAACATCACCAAGGCTTGTTCAATTTAACATTAGCATTATATTTCACCAATGAAACTTGATAGGCTGATAGATTAAGTGATCTGGAAATCAGTCATTGAACAAAAAAAAAAATCATAGAATCGACCAGTTTGGAAGAGACCTCCAATATCATCCAGTCCAACCTATCATCCAGCGCTAGCCAATCAACTAGACCATGGCACTAAGTGCCTCAGCCAGGCTTTTTTTCAACACCTCCAGGGACAGTGACTCCACCACCTCCCTGGGCAGCACATTCCAATGGCAAATCACTCTCTCTGGGAAGATCTTCCTCCTAACATCCAGCCTGTATCTCCCCTGGCACAACTTGAGACTGTGTCCTCTTGTTCTGTTGCTGGTTGCCTGAGAGAAGAGACCAACCCCTCCTGGCTACAACCTCCCTTCAGGTCATTGTAGACAGCAACGAGGTCAGTCCTGAGCCTCCTCTTCTCCAGGCTAAACAACCCCAGCTCCCTCAGCCTCTCCTCATAGGGTTTGTGTTTCAGGCCTCTCACCAGTTTCATCGCCCTTCTCTGGACACATTCCAGCACCTCAACATCTCTCTTGAATTGAGTAGCCCAGAACTGGACACAGTACTCAAGGTGTGGCCTGACCAGTGTTGAGTATAGGGGAAGAATAACCTCCCTTGTCGTACTGGCCACACTATTCCTGATACAGGCCAGGATGCCACTGGCTCTCTTGGCCACCTGGGCAGACTGCTGGCTCATGTTCAGCTACTGTCTACCATGGAGTACTCTTTCATAAAAAAATTTCTTAAAGAAATCAGGAGGCTCCATCAGTGAGACAGTAGCCCTCCAATCAGTTAGGACGTGATTCTTACAGCAATATATGACAGCTCTGAGCAAGGCTTCTCTTCATTTCACAAGAAATCAAGCAAAGATGCAGATTCAATAGTAATTAATTTTGAAAAGTAGTCTCTATTGAGGGTTCTGTCTAGCCAAAAAAAATCCCTTCTGGAATACAATTTTGCTGTGACACAATCTGGATGAGTCCTCATGAACCCCAAGCTATAGTGGCTATTGATGCTATTCAGCCATTTTCCTGTCAATCTTCAAAACCATGCCTGCAACTTAATTCCTGTTGCCTGCAAATTTCTCTGCCTGGAAAGTTTCTGGTTTGCTATATTACCTGAAACAGGCTGCTCAGTATCTGCTAGACTTTGTATCTTCCTTCCCATCACAGGTTCTCAGCACACAAAACAGCTCTTGGGTACCTGTGTGCAAGGAGCCATGTGACAAGCTTCTTTTTACTATTCACTAAAATACTGCAAATTGTGCTTATGCTACAGAAATCAAGCATGAGGTGCAGTTAGATATTATCAGCTTCACTGTTCAATACAATCTCAGTGGGACATGCTGTGACATAAACCGTAATGGAAAACAAGGGAATAAAGTTGTGCATCAGAGAATGATTTCTGGAAACATATATTTTTTGGAAGTTTTCTGGAAAATGAACAGATTTTATTGAAGGTAGCTGAAATATGGTATGAACTCTTTATTCAGAAAAACCTGAGTCATGGAAGACTATGATCTGTGTGGGAAATAAGCATGGTGTGAAATCACAGTATCACAGTATTATCAAGGTTGGAAGAGACCTCACAGACCATCAAGTCCAAGCCGTTACCACAGAGCTCAAGGCTAGACCATGGCACCAAGTGCCACGTCCAATCCTGCCTTGAACAGCTCCAGGGACGACGACTCCACCACCTCCCTGGGCAGCCCATTCCAGTGTCCAATGACTCTCTCAGTGAAGAACTTTCTCCTCACCTCAAGCCTAAATTTCCCCTGGCACAGCCTGAGGCTGTGTCCTCTCATTTTGGTGCTGGCCACCTGAGAGAAGAGAGCAACCTCCTCCTGGCTACAACCACCCCTCAGGTAGTTGTAGACAGCAATAAGGTCTCCCCTGAGCCTCCTCTTCTCCAGGCTAAACAATCCCAGCTCCCCCAGCCTTCGCCCCTGACATGCAGCAAACAGAAGTCTACATACAGTATGTGAAAAAATTAGAACTGTATCACTGAAGATAATGATCTCATCAGAAGTTTGGTAGGATTAGGATTTGTAAGCACTTATATGGGTAATTTTTTGAGAAACCCAGGTAATAGAAAGTGGAAGCAGTATTATAGCAGTTGACGCCGATTCATTTAAGTATGATCTAAATGGAAAATTAATTCAGACTGAAGTGGGATATAAAGCAGTGATTGCAAATTAACTGATTTTGATCTCCTGAGCAGGTTGCTCCCACATAACTTTAAAAATTCACATGGAAACACTTTGAATTCCTTTAATAATCAATTTCATTTCTAGTATATGATTCATCTTATTCTAAAGGCAGAAATCTAAAATAGAGCATATAAATCACATCCTCTGAGATTCTCTATCTTTTTATTTGACTACAAAGATGACTCGTTTGATTACAAACATCTCAGCTGTAGATGTCTGAAGCTGAATGAGATGAGTCACATCCTGCGACTCCAAAATAAGGGTCTTTATTCCAAATTACACACTTCAGAATTCAGAAGATGGGCATCTGCACAAGAAATCAATCATAAATTCCAAATTAACCTCCTGCATTAAGGGAGGCCTTTTCATTGAGTTAAGGCCTTTTCATTGAGTTGATAGCATCCTTCCTATATTAAGAGGCAAGATGAGACCCTGTGCAGTCATGGTTTCAAGGCTGCATTTAATCCATTACTACAGTTTATGTTGCGTAAAGGCATGAAACACTGTCAGAAAAGAGAAGTAAAATACCCATAATTAATACAGTCATATTCAGCTGGCAGTATAACTAGCCAGGCTGAACAAGATAGTATCTGCTCTGATTTGCCACTTCCCAAAATTCATAAATTCCTACCAAATTGCCTTACTGTGAAATGTTGCATTTTTCCAAATTGATAATAGGACTTCAGAGAAAATGTGATCTAGTGATGTGAAAAAAGAACTTTCTTTGAAGAACTAGATTCCTACTTACCTTCTTGTCCCGTTTTTTGGCTAGAAATGTTGGTAACAGCTTTTCTGAACAGTTTTTGACAGATGGCGTGTTTGTGTTGTAAGATGGGAAACTGTATTTGTGCCACAGTGATTGTGTGTGCTTGTTGTGAGTGGCTGTGCTGCCATACAGTGGGGCCCTCATAGGCTGGAGAAATTGGGTGACAAGAGTCACATGAAGCTGAGCAATGAAATGCAAAGTCCTGCACCTGGGGAAGAATAAACTCATGTGCTAGTACATGCTGGGAGCCAACCATGGAAAGGAGCTTGGCAGAGAAGGCACTGGGTCCTGATGGACACTAGTTGAACATATATTCTAGCAGTTTGACCTGCGGCAAAAAAAGGCAAATACCCTCCTGGGCTGTATTAAGCAGATCACTGGCAATAGACTGAAGGAGGTGATCTTCCCCCTTTACTCAGCACTTCTGAGACCACAAATGGAGCACCATTCCCATTTCTGGGCTCCTCAATGCAAAAGAGGCATGTATGGAGCCCATTGAAGAGACATGAAGATGACTGAAGGACAGAAGCATCTCTGCTATGAGTGAAAGCTGTAAAACTGATGAAGTCTCAGGATCATCTTATTAATATGTATAAATAACTGAAGGCAATGAAAATTGAGCCAGGCTCTTTGCGTGGTTTCCATTGGCAGGACTAAAGTCAATGGGCACAGATTGAAACATGAGGTTCTGTCTGAACACCAGGAACATTTTTATTTTCCTGTGGAGGAGATTTAATCATTGATACAGATTCTTCAGGGAGCTCTCCATTGCTGGAGATAGTCAAAAGCTGTCTGCACACGGTACTAGCAAGCTGGCTCTGGATGACCCTGCTTAAGGAGTGAGTTTGGACCTGAAGACCTCAGGAGGTTCCTCTGTTCTGGCAGGGCATAAATTCTGCCAGGCTGGTTTAACCTTTGCTCTCCTCTTCCTGTTGCGGGTTTGGGAAGTTGAGTCAGATGAGCAAGCAATGAGGGTTTGGTCTCAGCAAAGCCTTGAGGCCTAGGGACATAGCACCATGTGTCAGGTGTCTTGTGCTGCCCCTCAATGTGCCTGCATGGTCAAACAAGGCACAAATTCATAGGCCAGAACAATGATGAAGTGGCCTGTTGGCCAGTTTGATTTCAAAATGAAGATTTAATAGAGGGTGATTTAGGAACTCTGCCTTTCTGCTTTCTGCCTTTCTGCACTGAGCCTTTCTGCCTTTTCTCATTTGTGGCTCTTTAACTGGGAATCAAGACAGCCATGTGTATGCAGGTAGTACCAGAGCTCAGCAGCAGCATCTCAGCTCTCCTTCCTTCTGCCTGGAATATTTTGTGTTTTCCCTTGGGATCATTATCATGAGTTTTGAAAGCGTCTTTGTACAGGAGACTTACTCAGGCACCGAAATGTCGTGAGTACATATGCTGGAGTTAATGCTAAGACTCTATAAACCAAATTAGAAAGTGCAAATAAACCTTACCTAGTTCTGTATATAGTTTGGGGGTGAGGCTTTTTGGGAAAATAAAAATAATTCTATTTTTATAATTCCTGCCTTGGCCAATTAATTCCCAACCAAAATCAAGGTTGAGAACTATAGGGTTAAAAAAATCCTCAGAGGACTAGAAGATTGTTATTCAATCCTGTAATTCTGCTATCTCTTTATAAACTCACCATGAGGCCAGCTCACTCTCCTTTCCTCCTCCTGCTGCCCTGTGTCTGGTGAGAGCCACTTTATTGGGTGAAACATGTAAGCAGGAGGCCTGTTGTGGGGCCTCCAGAGGCTTGTTTAGGCCTCTTGGATGGCAGAGGCATTGGGTGGGGGGAGGATTGGAGCACTGGGGATTGTAAACTTAGTTTTTGGGTTGGGGGAAAATTCAAGGAGGTTTGCCAGGGATGCGGTAATTGCTTTGTAAAGTCTTCTCTACATCTCTCTCCAAATATAATTCTGTATTTTTTTCCTCCAGTTTCATTTGAGAGCTTCATTTTCTGTCTGCTCTGTATATGTAATTCTCATTAACTCAAATGTCTTGTGACTACCTATTTCTGAGAATCTGCCTGTGTGTGTATTTGTGAACATTTGCTTTATTAATTCAAGAATCCAGCTCCCATATATATGAAGCTTGCTAAACTTCCGTTGTGTGGGAAGCAGTAAGAGAAGAGAAAGGTGTTCACGTGGATGATGAACCATAGATAAAAGTGTATGTAACAATGGAAATGTCAGAGGAATTGTTTCTCTGAAAACGGTAGTAAAAAAAAGATGTTTCTCTATAACTCTCCAAAATCTCTCAGTTGCTGTCATTCTGTGGTTGCCTATCACCATCCATGCCGTCACAGATCGTCTCCTGTATCAGATGACTACAGCTGCCTCCTGGGTACAAAAACATAGCCCAACTCTGAGGTCTATGTTAAGGGTTTGGTAAAACACAAATGTAATTTTTGCAGGATTTTTTATCCAAATTATCAATTTACATGAAAGTCTGAGGGATAAAATCTGTCTTGCTTAAGAGTTGAAAGCACCTAGCATGTTAAAGCATACGCAAGGAGTTAAATATAACTTCAAAGTGTATATGGAGGAAAACAACCAGTGTAATTGTTCACCTGTTGATAGAAACTCTTAAACTGCTGACAGGGCAGTTAATGAGTAGTCATCTGGTTATTATTATTTCAGGTCTTTATCTTTTCCTCTTTTGTAGGAAGATGTCATTCATAAGTCTCTCATTCCTCTTTATTTTTTTTTTCTTGGTTGTTGTTCTCCTGCTACCATTATGCAATTTCTTTTTTGTTGTCCCAAATTTCTCTCTATTGACGTCAGAGGATGGCTTGTTTCAATAGAAATGAACACTTTCCCTTCAAAACAAAAAGATGTTATAGGGTGTGATACAAGAACAGGGTTATGGAATATTGCAACAGCATCAAAGGCTAAGACACTTTGGCAAGAGCACTACCTACCTGCATTTGCAAAAACAGAGTTCAGTCAACGTGATCCAACTAAATGCCACCATGTAAACACTCAGCTTGCAAAAGCTTATGATATAGATATGGTGAAGATAATACCATGGTTTGTGTACTGTCTATATTGTGGCATCACCCAAAATATGCTGGGCGCAGAGATAGGTATATTCTGTGCTCAGAGGGTTTTCACTCTGGTGACAGACATGGCACGACAATAAAGAGTTAGAACACCAGGAAACAACAGGATGGGAAGAACATGATTGTAAGGGGAAGGTTGGGCAATTATGTAGCTCTTTCTGCGGACGCCTTGTTCCCTACTGTATACAACAGCATATAATATCTGCTGAGAACCAGACAGAGTAATGGGAAGGGAGATTATAGAGCAGTGAACTAGTGAAGACAATCAGATACGAGAGCTCCAGCTGCAAGGCTTTGTGTCAGGCAAGGCAGAGAACCAACATCACAGGTATCTGACCTGGCCACTGGCTATGGATCCTTTCAGAGTGGCAATGGATTCTTTAGAGTGGTGCTTGTTTTCTCTCATTTTCTTTCTGCAGTTCTATTGCTCCTGAATTTGCTATCCAGAGTTTTTACAATGTATCCTTCTTGATGCAAGTTGCTGCAAGATTCAGGTACACTTCACATTCTCAGAGAGATATTCTCTAGACATTTAGGTTATGATATTACGTCTGTTTTATATTCTTCCTTAAGAGTTATCTAGGATCCATAGTTTTATATCCTCTTACATCACTTAGGCTTCTAAAGTTCCCTCTCTACCTGGACTCTTTCTCTGTCTGGGCTGGTATTAGAAGCTGGAAATATGACACTGGCCTCAGTTTTTGACAGTTAATATGTGAGATTCCTTCTGACATCCATATGAGAAGGGTAAATACTATTGTTATTTTTTCCTATGGAAAACTGAAGGCAAGAGTGGTTTCAGGCACACCTTAAACACATGAACCTGAATCAGAATTTTGGAATGTCATTTTCTAGACTCCTACATAAACCAAAGTATTTTTCAGCTGTTCAGTCTTACAACTTTAATTTGAAGGTCTCTTGTCCTACCTATTTTCACCCAGGTATCTTTCAAATGAAGATTCCATGCTGGCACAGTTACGAGCTAAGAACAGAATATTTTGGGCATTTAAGAAGCTTTTGGCTGATCATTATCTCTTAACAAACACCCCATGCTGAAGTAATTCCCATTCAAAAAAGGAAATTCAACTTAAAAACAACCAATTCAATATAACATGGGTAAGGATTTCTGATTTTATTTACATCCATCCAGTATTTACAAAACGATCTGATTTTATCTATATCCTTCCAGTATTTACAAAATGATATTCAACTTTTGTTGCTTTGTGATGTCTTATTTCTTGGTTTTTCTTGTTCCTGAAACACGATGAACAGGAAGCAACAAGATGCCAAGAAACAGCGTTTGTGCTTCCTTGCTGTTAAACAACTTTGTAAAATCAAGCCAATGGTTAACTTAAGGTGATCACATATTTTTCACCTTTGAAACTAAATGAAAAGTTAACTGTTTTGCAAGATGAGCACTTGGAGAGCACATCTGTCATTTCTGATCTGACAGTTGTCTAATTTTCTTTTTTTGTTTGCAGCTCTTTGAAAATCACTCTGAGAAGACATCATCAGAAATTTCCTATTTGCTTAGGAATGAATCCAAGCGTAAAAGTTTCCATCATGTTAAATGTGGATTCAGTTGGAGATTCCCTTAAAGCATATTGCCAGATATTTGTTCACAGTAGTGAGGCAACAAACCACAACAAAACAAAATGCTGCAGGTATCGTATAGTTGTTGGTTGTCTCACCTGCAGCAATGATATTCTGATATTTATGAGATTTTTGCAAATTTGACCTTGATTTGTTACCAGCCAACTAACCCATTCGATTACTGTCACGGCGGGGAATTCTGCCCTTATTGCCCGTTCGTGGTGAAGAGGAGAAATCAATAAGTGCAAGATAATTTATATATAAATATATTTATTAAACTCAATATTCTTAACTCTCAACACCCCCCAACCACTATATTTAATATTAAAATGGATTCATTCACGGTTATGAAAGACCTTATGGGAAAAAAAATCACAACAAATGACCTATTAATAACTATATTACAATGTCTAGCATAGAACTATTAACAGAGAGAGTTTTCCCCGTGGCTACTGCCGCTTGGGGTCTGTATACTATTTGCCCAGCAGAGTGGGCTGAAAGCCTTCTGCTCTATGGCAGGCACAATAGGAATTACAGAGGTATTTACTCACTATTTTGATTAATTATAAATCACCCTCCGGGCTACACCACAGCCTATATAAATGTCCAACTCCTTAGGGTCTCCACCCATGGACTCCGAGGCTGGAATGCTCCTGGCTTCAGGGGCAATAGTCTCTGCCCGTAGCTGCTGGGTCCCTCCTGCTGCTGCACCCAGGGAACTCGTAGGCAGGATTTGCTGGCGGGTCAGAGGGAAGACGATCCCATGCAGACAAGTGAGTCTGCACCTGGTGACTCGTGGCGATGGCACACACCAGGCAATAAGGCAATAAGGCAGTGGGACGCATGGCTGCACGGGGAGTCTGAGCCCTGTAATGACAGGCTTAAGTGAGTGCATGCACCGTTGAGCAACAGAGGAATGCTGGCACGTGAATGCACCTCTATTTATTAACTGTGGGCCGAGATCAGTGGTCTCATTGGCCACCAATAACCAATCAGGCTTGCAGTCAGCCAACCTTGCCATAATAGGCAAGGAGCCACAGGCCTGGACTTTCCAAATATGGGGCTCACATGGGCCTAGCACCCGGCAAGCGTGAGCTGAGCATGTGGGGGCTTACACAACCTAAAGCCTGGGCAGGCCAGACTCCATGGCTCCAGGCCCATTCAGGGCAAGGCATATGCAAGTCTGTTTTTGGGCCTATGGGCCCTCCACGACAATTATTCCTCCATCTCAACAGGATAGGAGGACAATATATGATGGAAAGGTTTGGGGTTGAGATGATGACAGGGAGATCACTTACTAATTGCAATCCCAGGGAAAACAAACTCAACTTGGAAAAATAATTTATTTTATTGCCAAATAATTCTAACAGTGTAGGATAGTGAGAAATAAGACCAAAACCTGAAAAAAAACTTGCCTTGTTCCAGCATGGAGTCTCTTGCTGGGATACAGCCCTCCATGAAGTGCTCCAACATGAGTTCTTCCCATAGCAATTCTTCCAGAACTACTCCAGTGTGGGTTCTTTCCACCACGTACAATCCTTCATGACTAGGCATGGAACCTCAACAAAGTCTCAGCTCCTACCGGAAGACATACTCCTGCATGGACTCTTCTTCATAGACCACTGTTCATGGTAGGAGCCTGACTTTCTGTGGGGTCTCCATGGTCTGCAGCTTCTTTTAGGACACATCCACCTGTTCCAGTGTGGGATCCTTCACAGGCTGCAGGTGTAGATCTTCTCCACCATGCCATGGGCTGCAGTGGGAAAACCTGAATCATAAGAGGCAGGGGAACCTCTACTCCTCTGAATGGAACACCTCCTTTTTCGCTGACCTTGATGCCTGCAAAGCTGCTTCTCTCACTCCTGTCTCCTGGTTGCTGTGCAGCATTTTTACTCTTCCTGAAATATGTTACTACAGGGACACTACTGATGGGTCTGTCTCAGAGCTGGTTGAAACTGAAGGCAGCTTCTGGTGTCTTCTCATGGAATCCACTCCTGCAGTCTTCACACTCCCAAAATCTTCCCATGTAATAGAATAAATCCCTGTTATATTAGCTAGAAAGGATGGTGTAGCTGAAAAGTCACACTAAAAGAAAGTTTTGCACTAATCAAATATTTAGTATTGCTGCCTGAGAATTCTGGTCTGTCTTTAGGACCAAAAATGAAATAGAGACAGAAACTGTTTTTTTTTTTTCTTTTTCAGAAACTCATTGAAGTGGCAGTCCAAGAACTTTGAACTGGCAACTTTCATAATCTTCCAAATCTAGACTTCTCTAAGGGAATCTCCATTTGGTGGAAAGGAGTTTTGCAGCTGTAGTACTTGATCCAAGTTTCACTGTCACCCCAGAAAAATTCAAGATCTTTGCTTATCTAATTTTACAGTAGTGCTTTGTCAGCAGAATGCTATATATACTCTTCTGCTTATACTTAAGCCCCTCTCTTGACATTAAAAAGGTACAAACTGCAGGAATCATGTCTTGTTTACTGTCATCTATAGCCTTACAGGAAGGCAAAAGATAAAAACTTCAGATATAGTATCAAACTGATTCCACTGTTGTCTGTTATGTGCTTCTATAGATTTGTTTGTCTGCCTATGTATACATACATATAAATGTATATACACACAGGCTCAAGTAGAGAAGCACAATTCCATTTTGTGACTTTATTTCACAAACTTTATACTAATTATACCTAGAAAAAAAAATGTTTCTGTTTAAAAATCTATTCATGCAGCACTGTTATTTTGTACCTTCCATTTTGCAAGGTGACTTTGAAGCATTTTTATTGAACAGACATTTTTATTGGACTTAAAATTTTACATTTTAACTTCATACAGCCCACAATCAGAGGATACATTTCACATTTTTATGTGGTCACAGAAACTCAAATGTAATAGTTACCCATTTGTACTTTTTTTTTTTACATAGTATATGCCAAGCTGCAGACATACAAATGCAAAGCGTGTACACACTCTGCTAGAAACATTTTCATTACTGAATGTAAATTGGATTGTTTCTGCCAATGCTTATTCTTCCAGCTTTGTGCAAAGCTCAGGCAAATTCAGATTTCTTCTCCCACCAAGTCTCTTTTAATTTGGACTTATTTTTAAGTGCACATTTTGTACTGAAAATTGGTACTCCGGAGGCGATTCTAAAGAAAACACAAGACATTAGATTTTACTGTTGAAAAGCTGGCAATAAAGGTAAAGAATCTTGCTTTTGTGAAATGTTTCTGGCTTGTGTTTATTAAGCTTTCTCTGAAGTATAAGTATGGCTACATCCTCTGGGTTTCTGCGTTCACTTATTCTCTCAAAGACTTTCAGTCTTAGCTTGTTTGTACCATCATTCTCTCAGGTAGTACTATGCCCCTCAAAGCCATCTTTACAGTAGCCTTTAAGCTGTATTGTACACTTGTAAGTTAATCTATGCGAGGTATGAAATACAGACTGTGGGGTTGGGGTTTGTGAATATCTTGTGTTTTTCCCCTGTGCCACCCACCTCTCATGATGTTCACTGTCACATAGAGCTTTTGGATGGAATAGGACTGATGTGCTCACTTTTCCATATAGGAGCAGAAAGAGAGATTGGAGATATCTCAGGCAGGCTCTCTACCACTGTTACTTATACATCGTTTAAATTCCCTTCTTTGAATCACTGTTAGTTTGTCACAGCTATTGACAGCTGCTATCTGATCAGTCTGCTAGTACCAGTAGTATCTTGGCAACAGCACAGAAATAGCTTTACCCTCTTGTAAGACCAGTCTGCACTTACAAATTAGAAACATGCTAAAAACAAAATAAACTGGTATTTTGGATAAGATTTTCAGCCTTACGATTGTGCTGCAATCATTATACCGTCCAAAGCAGCTGATGGAGGATTCCTCCAGAACAGGATAAAGCAGCTTTCACACACTGTAATTTTCTCTGTAGTCTTTTTGTTAGGTGTGGGTCTAAAAGGAGGTTGTTCTGTGGGGTGATCCACAGACATCAGGGTGAGATTTTTAGCTGTTTGCTCACAGCCAGCTCCAGACAGGAGAAAGTAGTGTAATCCAAAAGTTGGCTGCCTAGGAGTTTTTCCAAGAAAAAGCTGGGAGAGCCCTAGCAGAGGCTCCCTGCTTCTGCTTTTGGTGCTTTTTTCATGCTTGTCCCTGCCCATAGGACAGTATCACCCTGGCTCCTTCTAAGCGAGGTGAACCATCTGTGGCTTATTCACTTCCTCTTTTGGATCTTTCGTTTGCAGTGTGTTAGTCTGAGACTGCCAGCTGGCAGCTGTTCACTGTCCCCAGCCTATCTGAAGCATCTGGAAAGCTTCACCCTTCCCATATGTGCTCCACAAGGGCAGGTAGGACACACAGCCTCTTCCAAATTCCACCATGGTCTCTTGCCTAGCCTTCTTCCCCTTAAAGCACCAGGTCTGTGCTATGGGGTGCTTACCCAGATATTTGCTCATGATTTTCTGACTACCTCAGCTCCTCACCTCCTCCATCTAGATAAATGTGGTGTCTGCTGTGATCAGCTTATCTTTCACATCTACAAAATCCACAGTGGGAATAACTTGAGACACAGACGATGTGAGAGATGTAGTAGGCACTCAGGTATTGCTCAGGCTGCAAGTTATGGATTCACTTATTTGGATAAAACGATGTATTCTCTTGAGTGGACTTGCATACAATACTGGAAAATACCTGGACTTTCATGTGTTAGGGCAACAAGTTACAGCGGAGAGCTAATACGGATTTACTGCATGCAATGAATTTATCTTAAAGCTGCCAACCTATTAACCTTAATTAGGATTTCATTTAATGGCACGATTACATGTTACCTAACCCACGGAAAATATAGACCTTTATTTTTTGAATGGGAAACAAAATAAACGGTCTCTGGATTTCTGTGGGAGACAAGAACCACTCTCATGTTTTTACTTCATTTGAAACAGACATATAAATACATGAAAAAGTTTTCAGAAAGATCTACATATAAATCCACTTCTTTTCAAAATCTACAGTCCTTGATTAATAGAACAGAATAGACCAGGTTGGAAGAGACCTCCAAGATCATCCAATCCAACCTAGCACCAGCCCCAGGCAGTCAACTAGACCATGGCACTAAGTGCCTCATCCAGGCTTTTCTTGAACACCTCCAGGGACGGTGACACCACCACTTCCCTGGGCAGCCCATTCCAATGCCAAATCACTCTCTCTGGGAAGAACTTCCTCCTAACATCCAGCCTATATCTCCCCCACCACAACTTGAGACTGTGTCCCCTTGTTCTCTTGCTGGTTGTCTGGGAGAAGAAACCAACCCCTACCTGGCTACAGCCTCCCTTCAGGTAGATGTAGACAGCAATGAGGTCACCTCTGAGGGTCCTCTTCTCCAGTCTAAACAACCCCAGCTCCTTCAGCCTCTCCTCATAGGGTTTGTGTTCCAGGCCCTTCACCAGCCTTGTTGCCCTTCTCTACTTTACTTTAGCCCTGAATCCCCAATTAGGTCTGTGAGTGATTATGCAAAATTAATAATCTGTATTAATTTTGATATACAGGCAATGATTGTTAATAACTATGAAAAGTATTTATTAACATTAAAACTCACCAGAAACTTATAAAGCGTTTCAAAACTGCATGGATTGGAAATTTAGACACACAGGGCACAGGCAAAACTGTATCACTTATTTCTTAAAGTGGCAAATGCAAATATTACACTGGAAGAGGCTTGTAAGCATTTACTCACAAAATTATAAATCAGACAGTACCCAAAGCAGGTGGAACTCTGTCTTGTTGGCCACTGAGACTTGATTCTTCCCAAGACTCTGGGGAAAGGAGGCAGACAATCTCTGACCTTGTCTCCTGGCTCCTCTGGATGATCTGTGTATCTCCAAGACTTCTAGCCTTAGCAGGAAGACTTTCAGGTGCAGGTAGGATGTCTTGCGATGTGCAGTCTCAGCTCAATGTCATGCTGGAGGCTATGCAAGCCAACCACGTGCAGGCATTTGGAGCCTGTTCCTGGTAAGCTCTACAGGCAAATTCAGGATGCAAAAATGAAGTGGCAGGAGCCTCGTGCTACCTGCTCATCCCTTTTATCAATATCCAGCCCGCAACTAGTGGGACGCTGGACATAGATTAGCCAATCAGAATGGCACTTTGCCAGGCCTCACCATATTAGATGAAGCCAGGACTTTCGCCCTCCCCTCCCATGGTGGCCTCCTCCAGCACAGGAGGAGCAGGGGAACATGTCTGGGCAAGCCAACGTGGATAAGCCCATGTTTGCCCCATCAAGCCTACTATCACAAGGTGTTACCAGGCATCCTGCTGAAACCTTTCATGCATATTTATTATGCTTTGTTAACTCTAATCAAATCTGGATGGTAACCCCAAAATACATCTTATACATTTTTTAACCTGTGATTCTAATTTTAATTCTAATACCTGAATAACTACTATATCTGAAGACTCTCAAGCCTACTTAGGCTGTAGAAATGGTAGCAGCTGACTCATTTAAAATCAGACTGGACCAAACTCTTAAGAGCATACTGTAGGGAACAATCTTGCATTTGAAATGGTTGAGGAGGATCTTTATGTTCTTTCTGATATCTGCCTTCCGTTTTCCTTCCAATTCCCATGTTCACTGTCCCATTTGTCAAGCACAGACAAAGAGTTCTTCTAAAAGTAAAGGTTTTCTGATATATTTATACACACACACACATATATTTCCTTTGTCTCTTGTTTTTATTTTTTTCATTTCTTTTCTTCACTTTAGGAAAAAATAATCCACATAAAGACCTATTTATTTGCTTCATTAGTTGCTTCAGATCTTGAAAAGGTAGTTTCTAAATGTTTTTTTTTTCTTTTTGTCTTGTTTTGCAGATTTATTATAGACCATAAGCATTCCAATGCATATCAAAAAGATCTTGTGCTTTCTTAAAAATAAAAAAAGCCTGGATGCATATAATAACTTTTCACTAATGGATCTGAAGACTGAGGAAAACTGAGTGCCAAGAAAACTTATTTCCTGATTGAGGTTATTCATTACCAGTACTGTACAGATAAAATAACACTCTACAAGGAAGTATGATACTGTTTGATGTATTAGCATTTCTGCTTATGTGCATAAGCATATACATAATAGTGACCCTTCCAAAACTAAGCAGTAAACCCCATCTCACACAAGGAACATAATTCACAGCTAGTGACATTGTAAATATGATCAGTTTTTAATTTATGTTGATTTTAGTATTATCTGTAATTGCTTCCCCAAAGGGCAAAGTTTATCTCAAATTGAGTTAGAATGTAAAAATAAATGAGGAAAAAGCTAACAAGGAAACTGCGACCTTAGGCCTTATTTCTATTCTTGTTAAAGTCAGCAAAAAAAGAGATTGGAACTGAGTCTTTGTGTTTTCAGAGCATGAAAAGCAGCACAACTTGTGAGTTAGGCAGGCAGATATATTCAATTCAAATGTTCTTGCCTTTCTCCTAAAGGCTGACCTCAGAGTGCCACCAGAGAATTGTAAATTCTCCCACAAAATGTACATGTGTGAAGAATATTACCAAACACTTTAACATATGTTTTATTCTTAAGCCAAATTAACACTACTACCTTCCATGTCCAAAGAACCAGTCACCTTAAGGCACGTAGCTGCTGAATGTGGGTAGATTAACTTGCCCTTGTATTGACAACTGATGCATTCACAGCAAATCAAGCAGCCCTGCTAAAAACCAGCTAGATGGCAATACTATCACGGTATAATATGACAAGGCTTAGAGCTCTGATCCTCGAACTGAGTCTTCTTAACATTTTTATATATGCTAAGGTTTATGGGCTACTTTCTCTGATGTCACAGGACATACAGTGTCCCTGGAGAGGAAAAGTCTCAGCAGATTCTGTGCTCTTGGCAAGCTGTTGAGACTCCTAATGGCATATCCTAGGGCTTAGGGTTAAGCCTTCTGTTAGTTCATTCACTTATACAGCTAAATCCTTGTGTTGATCTTTACCCTTTCTGTTTGAATATCTATTCAGTGCTTGAGTTTTGTGGAGTTCTGTGAACAATATACACAGATATCATGGCATACAGAGTTATCTTTTTCTCCCTTCCTCTGCTTATATTTTAAGGCTACAGCAGACCCAGTGCAGCGCTACAGAGATCAGAAGAGCTCTGCATCCACTAAATGTCCTTATTAACAAAGTCCATGGCAATTGCTCAGTTTTTGTATTTCTAAGGCACTGCTTCTGGTCACCGAAATGTAATGTGGAGCACAAGTAATTTGGTCTGCCTGACAAAATCCCTTCTTTAGCTTAGTGTATGATTCCTGAGATCGCAATATCAGCTGTACTATCACATCATCATTTTCTGTTCTAATAAATATAATTGAAGAATTGAAAACAAAGAGAAAAAAAAAAGAAAAAGCATCAGAACAATTTACCATTTAGCTCTTCATAACATAACCATGATTATTTTTTCCCCAGGTGTGTGCCATAGTTTTTTGTTGGCAGGATTATGGGATTGAATAACAAAATTAAGATACCTGGGGACATCCAGTTCATCCTCTGGGACAGATCTTGGTCTCTGTAGCTTTTTTTAGGAAATCTGAGATAACCTGGAACCCCTCAAACCAGGTCAGTATGAGAAGAAGCGAGTCCAAATCATGAAAGGTGTGCTATGGGCTTTGTCCAGTTACACTGGGACATTTGCTCTCTGCACTGTTGTGTTGAAGGTCTGGTATTCTGTTTCAAAGATGTCTAAGCTGTTTTCTTTCAGAACAGAAAAGCATTGAAATGGCTTGGATTTTGTTGTTACTTCTGTTATTTGTTTTCCCTTGTGTAATGCCTTATGTGAAACTGGATTATTTCCAAAGGAAAAAGTTTGACTTTTTGAGGAATCAGTATGTCAATAGCATTTGTTTGTATGCCAAGGTCCACACCCAGTAAACTTGAATCATTATCATGTATGTTTGCACCTCTGTAACAGAAGAAACAGTGGTTTGATCACCTGAGGCTGTTGAAGAACAGTACAATCTGCTTCAGGGTATAAATTCTGGATCTAAATCAAAATTTTCCAAAGTGCAGGAATATATATTTTTTTTTTACCAGGCTCATCATTGCCTCTGGATAAAAGAGCTGGTAAGATGAAACAAGTGGGAGAAAGTTCAGGGCATGCCTTCACAGACAGGAAAATTCACTTGAGACAGATTTCTTGCACATCTGGAGCCTTCCTAGTCTCCGTGATGTGTAGGTCCTTGTGAGAGGACTAGGGTGGTGTTTAAGCATGACCTGACAAAGCCTATGACTTGTGGTACCTTGAGCACCATGCATAGATATGGATTTACCAGGTAGTCTCTGGGGTCTTTCACAGGGGCTTTCTCCTTCTGTTACTATAAGCTAGAGCAACATATTCTCGTGTTAGATAGAATAGTTGTGTGTTTGCTCTGTGTAAAAGTAAAGCAGATACATTCCTCTGAACCACTTGTTAGACATTTCCTCAGGACCTATTTTTGCCAAGGCCTTCCTTATATAAGCTTATTCCATATATTAAATCTGCTCTCCTCTGGAAACCTACTATAACTTCCATATGAACAAGGTCTTTCCATACTACTGACTTTAATCTGCTATTAAGGGAGCAGATGTACTAAGAGGACAGATCTCTTTTTTTCAGCAGCTGGAGGCTAGACATTGTAGTGTTCCTGTGGTGCGTTTTAGTGAAAGGGAGGGTGTTTCCTGAAGAGGAACAAGCAGTCAGTCTTCAAGCTGGTATGATCCATGAGACAAGAAGCTGTGCAGGAGTGGGAACACAGAAAGCTCTCTGCTGAGCTGCAGTTCTCTGAACTCTCTGTAATGGATTTAGGTATTGATCTTGGAGTATTTAATCATCTTCAGGTTTTCACTGAGCTGTCAGGTTTCATCTGAATTAACAAGGAAAATTTCTCACAGTGCTATGATTTTTTTTTTTTTGATGTGTAAATATGCTATGCCATCATAATATTTTTGTTAAGCCCTTATTTGTACCCTGCTTCCTGTCACATTCAGATGATGAAGATTTGTGCATTTTTTAGTGTTGATTTAATTTTATTTTTCCTTTTGATTTTGGAAATTTATTAATGCACACTTAAATCTACAGAAATAAGAGCTTTCTGAATAAATGCTCCTGAGGATTTCTAAGTGCTCTCCTTTGTGGCTGGCACATTAGCACTCAGAGCCCCATGTGGCTATATAGGTTACATCCTAAAGCAGTGCTTTAGATTGAAGGCAAAATTCTGGCTGGTAGTACATACCAGCAAATCCACAGCCAGTAACATGAGGAAAGGTAGAAATGGACCACACAGGTTCTGGCTTTTTGAAGTATTGCAGAGATGATCTTTCACAAGTTTTTCATGATCAGACCACATAAGAAGGTAATACAGTGAGTGCCAGAAGTCAGAAAATATATCTGTAAATGTTTATTCATATACAGCTCTGCGATGGACAGCCATTGTCAAAGATCACTTGTTTTAGATGTTTTTTATTCCACGTGGGTCTTTCTTTGATGGATTTTTTTTTTTTCTTGGGGCGGGGGGGATGTGTCTGTTTGAGGAAAGAAAGATAGGAAAGGGGAGGATCAAGGGGTTTGGATAGGATCATATGAGGAAAAGCAGATACATTTTTTATTGAATGGAGTGAATTCTGATCCTCTGTGCAGACAGATATTTCATAGCACAAACTGACTTTCTCTTAGTACTTCTGTAGTGAATCCTGTCCCTGTGTTTCATGTTGTACTTTAAGGTAAAACAAAGAAAGCACTTGCTGTCAGGCACAACTGTCAAGGCAGAAACAAATGGCCCTTTCTCATTGACTTAAAAGCCGCCCAGATGAAACTACAAGCAGACTGAGCATGACCTGGCCTTGCAATAACTATCAGAACTTTACAATTCCCTTAATGTGACCTTCTTCTTTGTACCAAGAGGGTATTTTAGATTAGAATGAATTTTGTTTGTTACATACGCACTATTCTTTCCATCTGTAGTTATATGTAGTGAGAGACTTTTTTTTTTCCCTCTCTATTGCCTGCTGGGATGCCTGCATGGTGAATTTAGTGGGGAATTCTCAAAATGTGATGAGTCATGCTTAAAAGCTGAATTTAAGCTACATATTAATTAAATGCCAGCCATATTTATTCTACATTAAGGCAACTACTACATTCTCAGAGTTTGGTTTTGCTAATTGCAAGAGGAAAAATGAAACTAATGAGAAGTAATCATCAAATACCTGGCATTTCCCTTTTTTCTTTGCACAACCATTAACTAGAATGTATGGTGTACAATTTAAATGCCTCAGGATATATTCCAACCTTTCAGAGAAGTTCTGCAACAGTTGGTTGCATTCAACTTGCTTCTCTCCCCATTGTGTTTTATTTACCACAATGACAACAGGAGTTCTGAATCTTCTGAATCTGAATCTTTTACACATCTCTGTACTTAGTCTTGACCCCACATCAGTAGGTTCTTGCAATCTTGAACCCACATAATAAAATATTAATCTGTGGGTTCAGAATAGAACCAGAATACTTGATGAATTTTTAATATGCATAATATATATATGCATATCCTCAACATTGTTCATACATATATATGCATATTTACATGACCTAGTTTCAGCCTACCTGGTCCTATTTTCTTGAACCTTGATGCAAATGAAGATTACAAGATTGGAAACACAAAGATTAATTTCCTGTAGGTCTAGAAGAGACCTCAGTGTGATCTTAAACTCCATTTGTAAAGTTGCCTTCTAAAATCTTTACTGGTATTACTGGATGAAAGTTATTATACACATATTCAAATAATTTTATAATGGAGAAATAACATTTTTCAATCTGAAAGGAAGCCAATATGGAGGAATAAGGTATGTAAGGGTAGTGAGACAAAGGCTGAAAGAGAACATTTGACAGTACATACTATACTAAAGTCAAAGGGGAATAAAAGTTTAGATCACATGTAGGTTTCAAGTGAGCAAAATACTATAAAAATTCAAAAGAAGGTTGCTAATTAGATCTTTCTGCAATTAAAATTCATCACAGCAATTAAAGTCATGTGAAACTTTCACTACTAGAAATATCATGGAAGTATTCTGATAAAAATGTATGTCTTCCCCTGCTGTATGTTACCTCATCAGAACATTTCTTCTTATGTATATTATATAAGGCTGTAAGCAAACACAGATTCCAGAAAAAGATCTTGACTTTGACATTTGCATAACACAAAAATATATTGCCTTGGCACATTGAGAAGTTAGCAGAAGTTGATGAAATTTGGATTCATTTTGCCCACTTTTATAAACAGTAGTTATTTAAAGCCTTTAAGATATTCAGCTGGATCTGTCTTTCATGAGTCTGTAGCTCTTAAATATAAGAATAATCCTCTGGGCTAAACTTATTTAAATGACTAATTCTTAGATGTCCTGCTACCTACAGTTATACCTTGCTCAATACACAGAGAGTGTTATGAATCGGATTCCTGAGAACTCGGATCACAAAATTCATATTGAAGGGTGAAGCAACCTAGGGTAGCCGATAGGAAATTCAGAAGACCTGGGCTACAGCTGGGTGCCATTTTATATATGCATAGATGTGTCTCTGCATAATTCAGTGTGACTTTCTTTTTTTGTAGAAGAAAAATGGAGACATTGATGGAGTCCCTCTGACTCTGCTAGTCCCTCCCTAATCACGACATCCAGGACGAAAGATATTCATGTTGAAGCTTATATTTCTCTGCCTGTATTAGGATTTCTAAGTATGTCATTTGACAGTTAGATGCTTTAACCCTTTTAAGCTAATGGTTATATAGAGAAGGTTTCTTTCACACTCTTCTTCTAAAAGCTTATGCTTTACAGAAAATAAATCAAATATTATTTGGAACGATGCCCAGATCCTGTCTGAAAAAAATAATTACTATAAGGCTATAAATTCATTCTCCCATACTAACTCTTAGCACTGTATATTTAAATAGCTTATTGAAATAAACCAGCAAGGCACACAAAAAATAATCCACTTTGTCTGCAAAGTGAGATTATTATCTCAAATGATATTTCAGGTGTTCGCATAGGATGGACAAGCTCTCTTACAAGAAAAGCTAATCTTGTATCATTATGGCTATCAGGCCATGATAATTATAGATGATAATGCACTTTCAAATGCTTCATCTGCTTTTGTGTTGCTATTCAGCCCAAGCCAGTCAAGTCTAAGTCAAGCCCTGCATCATTTCAGATCTGTTACCTGAACACTCTTTTTGATCTGTAGGTTTCTCTACTTTGGATACCCGTGAATGTAGCTCTCTCTGAGCAGCTGGAGTGTTGCAAGAAGTAACCTCCTAGAAAAGCTTCAAAATAATTTAAAGGCACTTGTGATTGTGTGTTGCTCATCAGATTTATCTATTGAGCTCTCAACTCCAATAAATATCAAGGAAACATCACACTGAGGAAAGAGTCAGGCCTGTCTGAGCAGAAACAATGTTCCTCTTCACGGGAAACTGTGTAGGGAGGGAGACTGCACTCAGGTCTATCTCTTTTCTGAAAGGCATGGAATATGCTCCACCAGATAGTTCTAACTTTTGTTAAAGGAAGACTGATCCAGCATCCTAGGTAATCACTTGATAAGCTTGAATATAATAATGACAGAGATAAATGAGACCCTTCATCTTTGAATCATTGCAAGGTGCATAGAAGTAGAACTAAGGAGGCCACCGAGGCTCTGGCCACTTCGGCTAAAACATGAGTCATTACTAAACTGTTTGGTGAATATAAACAAAAAAATATGCAGAGATTTTTTTTTAAATGAAGGAAGTGGCTTTAGAATTTCAATGCAAAGTAAATCATTTTTTTTTTTATATTAAAAAAATACTTGACTAAGCATTTCTGTATCTGACAATAAATACTTTGAGTCGGCCAAAAAACAAGTGATTTCTTTTATTTTGGAAATGCCTTTCTAAGGGTGAGAAATTCCAGAACTTTCAGATCTTTTATTTCAAAAGGTTTGAGAGGTTCAGTAAATAAAGGCTGAGCTGTAATGAATCTGTCTTTTCCATGTTAACTGTCAATAGGCCAATGCCACATTAGTCTGTCGGAAGATAACTGAGTCTCAGTGTGTCTGCATGATGGGGGGTAGTTTATCCTTCTGGGGTCATATCTGCACCATGAAAAGAGGAAATGAAATGTAATAGCTAAAATCATCACAACTGAATAAGAGAATTAACAGAAGGACATGAACTAATAATAATGAGATTCACAGGCCAGCCACTCTCCATGACACAATAAGGGCACATTAAGGAAGTGGTTCAGGAGGCACCCTGTTGAGCACAGATATTGGAAGTCAACTTCAATTACAAATTTCCTTGTTTGTTTTAGCTCAAGTTGAAATTGACCTATTCTTTGAAAGCTGTGGATTTGACTTTTTGTTGTTTTATTCCCATTCTCCCACCCCCAATAGATTTCCTTTGGTTTTGATGAAAAGTAAGATTCTCTACTCTCCCTCATGAAAAAGAATAAAATTAGATTTCAGAATCAGTAATTTGCCACCTTATTACACTGTAAATCATTATACTTTACATATATACTGATATTAGATCCACTCTGCCTAGACCAATAGATTGTATATGTTTAACAGGAATTGAATATTTAAATGAGCTTGGAATTTTGCATTAGAGGGTTGTTATATAATATGACATATTTGTTGTTGTGTTTTTTTTTTTCCAAAGGCAGTAAAAGGTACTACTCTTATTTAAATTTGGCAGAAACCAGGTTACAGAGAGGGTAATTAATTTGCTCAAAAGAACATAAAAAGTCTAAATAAATCACACTGTATTTTCTTTAGATTTTGGTACATATTTAGCAAAGATGTTGTAATTGATTTTATTTTTTTTTTTTTTAATCTAACCTGAACTATATTTTGCCTATAGAATCATAGAATCAACCAGGTTGGAAGAGACATCCAAATCATCCAGTCCAACCTAGCACCCAGCCCTAGCCAGTCAACTAGACCATGGCACTAAGTGCCTCATCCAGGCTTTTCTTCAACACCTCCAGGGACGGTGACTCCACCTGTCTGGGCAGCCCATTCCAATATCAAACCACTCTCTCTGTCAAGAACTTCCTCCTAACATCCAGCCTATACCTTCCCTGGCACAACTTGAGGCTGTGTCTCCTTGTTCTGTTGCTGGTTGCCTGGGAGATGAGACAAACCCCATCTGGCTACAGCCTCCCTTCAGGTAGTTGTAGACAGCAATGAGGTCTGCCCTGAGCCTCCTCTTCTCCAGGCAAAACAACCCCAGCTCCCTCAGCCTCTCCTACGTGTAGGCTAGACTAATAATAAAAAAGAAGTTCCATGCTTCTAACCCTGCTTATGTTGGCCAATACATGAAGCAGAGATATAAAGATATAGAAATGTAAAGCTGTGTTAATTTCCCTCCCGCCCCGCCCCGGATAGGACAAGAGTGTAAAAATGCAATCCAAACTGAAATACAAGCATCAGATTTTACTGACTTGGATTTAGGCCTGTTTCAAATGTAATTAATGGAAATATTGCAAAAGACCTGTTCCTGTAGGCTTATCAATATAAAAGATTTTTGGCCATGTCCTCATGATGTTTGGGAAAGCAGCTGAACTACAGGAATCATAATGAAACACAACTGGCTAACTTTTTGATGTTTAGCCATGTCTCACTATATCTTCAGCTACTGTCTGTGGATTTGAGGATATTCTGGCTCAGGACAGTGGTGGAAAAGGAGAGAAGGAGAAGAAATAAGTCTTAGTACCTAACAGAGACTCTTAAATTCATGTGGATCTTACACCAAGAGACTGCAATACAATCTGTAGCTCCTGAAAACAATACAGTATTGCTTCATGGTTATAGCTCTGTGAAAATGTGAAGAGAGATTAATTAAACTGATAATTATTAGTTTGCATTGGCACTTACCTGCTTCATGAGTTCCAATTCTATTGTGTCAATACAGGATCATAGTCCTGGCATGCATCTTTTTTCCAGATACAATTTTGGCAATAATATCAGGAAATTAGGCCCAATTCCTCTGGTGCATTAAAAAAAGACAAAACAAAGTCATAAAGCACAACAAAATTATCCAATTGTCACAATCTGTATACTGGATTTTAGTCAGAAGAGAAATAGCAAAGACAACATTAAATATGAGTAGTGACAAAATGATCCCATTCCATTCAATTTCATTTTCAAGCAAGGTATTTAAACAACAAACAGTTTGGTGCCCAGGGACTTCTGATTATACAGGAACACTAGTACAGAATGCATTTAGAAGAATGCATTTGATTTCCATAGCAAGATATGACATTTTTTATTGTTAAGTCCCTTGCTAAGTGTATTTTAGGTTTGGTTACATGAAAATTATTCTAATTCTCAAAAGGGTCCAACAGAAATCTGTCATTGTGCCGATATTTTTCTCGACTTAGTGCCCTTCACTGGAGTTAGGTATGTACCTGTGCTACTACCTCCTATGCTGCAAAAGTCATACTCAGTTTAAGGAGCTAAAATCATACAAGAGCTGATTGTTCTCTGTCAACGTCTAGATTTGTATATCATTTATAGGGCATGACAATACCTTGGAGGACAGTACTGATAAAAATACTCAAGTCTGAGAAATTGCTGCCTTTTCTTGACCTGCACCTATATTCTATTGTAGATTTTGTGAATCATTTTGTTCTTGTGTACTATTATTACACATGAACCTTCTTCTTTGTTTTATCTTCCCTTGATCACATGCCATGTATTGCAAATCCTGATAATTTAAATGTCTTTAAACATGTAACTAAATGAATGACTAGAATGACTTCAATAAAATCAAATTTGATAGGTTTTTAAGGATCTTCCTTTACTTTCTTGCTTTTAAAATATTAGGATTTATTAACACTTTATTGTGTGATGATGTCAGTGAGAAATTTTAAAGCTGAAGAAGAGAAAAAGAAAGAAAAAAAGATGAAATATGCATACAAGTGTCTGATTACTGGTTGTAAGGAAAACAGAAGCAAAAAAATCTGTCTTAAGATTTTCAGTGAAGAACTGAACACTAATAACATTGAGCTTGACTATGGGAAAGCAGCACATTTTTTCCTGATGTACTTGAAGTGCTAAATATTTAGTGAGCTTGGCTTTCTTGACTTCGAGGCTTAGTTTAAAGCTGATTATAGGATAGCTAATAGCCTGTGATTAACACATCTTGTCCTTCTCTGAGGCTGTAACATCACTGCCAACTGACCATTTCATAATTATGTAGGACTATTACATCCTACAGTATTTCTGATCACTTTGAAGCAGTTGTCAGCTTATTTACAGAGCAGTGTTCTCAGGTATTCAGTTTGGCTCCTCCTTCCATCCTTGTGAGCTTCCTTTTACATGTGCCTCTGACTCACAGCCTTCAGCTGCAGCCCATTTTCTAGGGTTATCTCTTTCTGATGCTACCTGCTTTCCCCAAACTGTTCACTGTGGGTGCTGTTTGTTTGCTGTATGTGAAATCAGAGTGATGATTTTGCCTCTGATTTCTTCCAGAAGGTAGTTCATTCTTGGTTATTACATATTTTTAATGTTTGTCTGTAGATTAAATTGACCATGGACTAGTCTGAATTTGGTCATGGTTGCACGTGCTTCCACCACCTATTTTAGCATAGCAAGATACATAGCCCAATGACTTCTTCTGAACTCCTCCAAAAAGTGAGAGACGTTGTGATACCAAGTAGTAATCAGGCAGGTGTACCTCTGTCAATGTGCTAGGTATCCCTTACCCACACAAAGTCTTGCACCATTTCCAGGAGCCAGCATAAAGATGTAACCTTGCTGTCTGCTTCCATGTCTCCGCTCCTGGATACTCCTCCATTATGCTGAGGAGGATTTCCCAAACAGGTTTGCTATGCATTTACATATTAAGGGCAAATGCAATGAGCCTGGGGCTTCCAGGAAGCTGCAGACCAACTGTGCATGTGTTTCTCAGTAATTTTTACATCATATTTACAGTGTACACACAGACCATCTGTGCAGCACATGCACAGTGGATGGGTTGGCCTCATTGCAAATGCACTGAAAAGTCGATACGCGCATGTGGAGTGGATATGTCCAGATTTTCCCCACTACTGCTCTGATTAGGTTGCCAGACATCCAGAAATCCTGAACAAATGTCAAAAAATCTTTGAATTCCCTCTGGATATATATTCCAGGCAGTAAAAAAAAAAAAAAAAGTGTTCAAGGGAACTGAAACACATGGTAGTCTAGCCAGCTCAGACCACACTACATGACTTCAGTCAAGTCTTGATGACAGAACACAGGAAGGCTGAGTCCAGATGCACCTTCTGGCTGCATCCCGTTTCATACTGGGACAAGACTTCGGTGATTATCAACTTTTTGCAGATTTCACAGTAAGGATATCTAGATATATGGGTCAAGGGATGAAATACCATATCATCCAAGTAAGTCCTTGATCTGCACCATCAAGGGAGAAGGGATTTGGGCCAAACTATGGAGATTCTCAGTGCAAGAGTGAAGATACGAATTCACTCACATGATGTCTTTGCAAGGAGTTCATTATGCTCACTGTTTTCCTACATGTTATGTACATATATATATAAAAAGCTAGTGCCTTCATTGAATGTGTCTTTGATATTTGGAGGATGTTTCTACTTAAAAACAAAGGAACAGAGTACTCAGGTGCTATAGGAGATGCTGGACTGTTATTAATTTGGAGAGAACACAGCAGGCAGCTACGAAACTGTTCAGTAAAAGAAACCAAAACACACAGAAAACTCAGTGAGTTCAGACATTTGCTCTTACTACATTTGCTAAAATGCCTGCAAATCTTGTTTCGAAGCTGGCAATAATACTGAGGTAGGATAAAGGTTATCAGCATTCGTTTCATAAGCTATTTATTTTAAGTGTGTGTGGAGACTGTAAAGTGTATGAAAAACGTATGTATATTTCTCTTAAAAATGTGTCCATTACTAGGTTGGCAGTTTGAAAATAGAAGCCATAGACTAGTAACATGGAAGTAAAAACATTCCAGTTTAATCTTGAGCACATTAAGGAAAATACAAATGTTACGTATGCACGTATATTTAATTTGTATCAATATCTTAACCAGTAATATTGCATTTAGAGCCAGTCTTAGGAAGCCAATAGAGATCAAAATCAAGACACAAAACCTGTTTCAGTGGATGCTTAAATGCAATTTTAGTTTAAAATATATCTTTAAATTTATCTCAACCTATGTATAGCTAAATAGCAATGTATTATCCAGAACATATGGTCACTGACCCTGTAAACTGTATTACACGTGCTTAATTTAACACCTGTGAAGGTCCTACTGAACTCAAGTGTGTGAAGGTAGTCACAGGAGTAACTATTGGCAAGATTGAAGCCAGATTAATGTAACATACTCTCTGGGACACATCCTGCAAGTCTTATACTGGCAAGTCTCCAGTTGATGCAAAATCAGATTCATGCCTGATTGAGAATTGCATAAAACGGTATTTGTTTTCCTAATAACCCTCCCAAAGAAAATAACCAAACCACACCTCTTCATCATTATTGCTTTTCAGTTTCTTGATACAAAATGAGTATGATACTGTGTGTGATTTGGATAAGGAGGTAAAACAAGTTTAATTTACTGTCAGAAGGCCTATTTCCAATGCATCACTTACAGTGGTAATTGCCAATATTGTTATTATTGAATTTTAATGGAATAAGAATATTGTCTGAAAGATTCCCATCAAGAAAATAGCCTGAATCTCAGTATATAGACCTGGTAACTACAGGCACTGACTAAACATAGTTGAGAAACATATTAGTCTTAATGACATTCTCAAGACTTCAACATGATTTTTTTCTAGCTGCCTCATCCAATCCTCACCTGAGAAATGTTAGAGCAAAATTCTTGCTCCATTGGTTCTCTCATAATTGATGACCAGAATTTCTACTTACATCTTTAGTCAAGGTCTTTTGTTCAAACATTTAACCTGCATTACTTTTCTTGCAGAAAATTCTTCAAAACATTTATGTATAATGTTGTAAAAGGAATTCTGATATTGTTTGATATTACAACATCTCATCTCTGTAATTACCTGTATTCTTTAGCTATAGAAGACATAGAAAGAACCCAACGAACTGAAAAAAAACCCAAACAGTACAAAGTCCTTATTTAAATGTTCCTGATAGACATAGATCCTTTCCTTAGTATTTAATTTAGTACTGCTTTTAATGCAGTACTACTTTGAAGCAATGTGGATAAATTGATTTTATGTCTTAAGGAAAACAGATGTCATAGGAGCATTAGTTATTATATCTAAGATTTACAGCATCAATAAAGAACAAAGAGGCTATTATAATGACATCTATATAGTAGGCCTCATATGCTGATAAACTTACAAAATCACTTTTATGTCAGGGAGTTTTAGTTTAGCTAGTGTTTGTTTTGGTGAGAAGAATGCAAGAACTTTTTAACTAAGTTTTCTTCTTTCTAGGTATTCCCCTAGCCTGCATAAAATATGAATTGGTAAAACCAGTTCTCAATGAGATACACCCAATGCAGAGAAGAATAGATGCAATGAAAGAGATTTGGAGACAGTTACATATGTTCTATAACCTCTGCAGGTGACATTTTCAGTTTAAAATAAGAAAATTAACAGAATATAGTTCAGGAACACAGCTCAGACTGTAACTCCCTGCACTGAGAAGATGAAAATCTTTAGTTGCGGATGTTATGTTATGAGAAAAATATTCAAGACCAAAACTTCAGACTTGAAATTCTAGGCTCAAAACTGAGAGAGAAGAAGCATGCTTGCTGTCATACCAGAGGTGTGTTCTGGTGATAGCCTCTTGTTAGATTTATCTGAATGGCTTCTTAGGGGTTTTTCATTCAGGTGACCTGAACTTCATATTCTGCAACATTCAGAGTATTTTTCTAGAAGCTTAACACGTGTCCAGGTGCAACATGAGCATGTGAATCTTCAGTAAAAGCCTTTTATTTGGGGAAGCTATTAACTGCTAAAGTGGTGATGATATACTGTAGGTAGGCTTAGGACTGCACAAATGAGTCACAAATGAGCAAACAATTTATTCAGCACACCTGTTACCATTGTTCCTACTCATGAAATGTCTGGGAACAGCTTGCAATGCTCTCACATTTGGTGTCTAAGGCTGCAAACACAGTGAGTACTGATCACTGATGTGTCCAGCAGCAGCGTAAAAACTCTCCACACAAGAAGAACTTAACATTCTTCTATTACTAGTACAAATTAAGTTAAAATGGAAATTCTTCAGGGGAATGTGTCCATTTTTTTCCTGAAGCTAATTTTCATTTGGCTGTCCGTGAAAAGACAATCTTTATCCTTGTGAGACAGTCCTCAAGAGTTTCCACTTTCCCCTTAGCTATCGAGTTCAAGATTGTGGTCACACGTGCACATGTAGATATATCACATAGATATATATATATACGTATCAAGTAGATACATCATGTACAAAGCTCATGTAGATATCTATGTTCCCTCTGCTGGGTGTAAGGATGGAAAAACACAAGTATGGAAGGAATTCAGAGGATGAAAAATTAATAAAAGAATTGATTTCATATTATCATAGAATAGAATCATAGAATCAACCAGGTTGGAAGAAACCTCCAAGATCATCCAGACCAACCTAGCACCCAGCCTTATCCAGTCAACTAGACCATGGCACTAAGTGCCTCATCCAGTCTTTTCTTGAACACCCCCAGGGATGGTGACTCCACCACCTCCCTGGGCAGCCCATTCCAATGCCTATACTTCCAGCCTATACTTCCCCTGGCACAACTTGAGACTCTGTCCCCTTGTTCTATTTCTGGTTGGCTGGGATAAGAGACCAACCCCCATATTGGCCAGTTATGTCCCAGTCATGATGCACAACCTGACATAACAAACAATGTTCCAGTGTAATGTCATTTAATCTCTTCACAAAAAATGGTCAACAGATCAGAATTATGCTTTTGAAGATGTTTAAGGATTTTCAGGTAAGGGGTTTTTTTGTGTTGGACAGTGCAGTTTTATTTTTCTTCTTTTGCTTCAGTCTGAAACACATTCATGTTTCAGTTGCACTTTGTAATTCATTGCTGTTTGATTTTTCTTCAAAGGTAGTATCCAGGAAGAGCTAAGCCTTCTATGCAAAGGGCTAAATCCCTGGTTTGAGCATATACAGCCACTTCCAGGTCATCTTCCATGCCTCTGTTTTGTCTGATTTTACAGGCTAAAAACCTATCCTGAAGGTAGGTATTTGCAAACTTGCTTCAGAAATTGGATGTGTAATGAGTCACCTTTAAAAAGAAAGATTTATTGCTGATCAAAGTAGTTATATATGAAGTGGGAAGCCCTCCCCCTGGGTTCGTAGATTCAAACCACATTTGCTAACTATCCTTACCCACACAGCTATGCTCACTGTTTCGAGGTCCTTCTCAGTAGATCATGAATCTTTGTGTTAGAGCACGGCGACTCAGAGGAACATCTGTGTCCAGAATATCCTATAATCTAGTATCTTGGGGAAAGAGAGATATGGATTGGAATGTTTTCAAACCAAAACATAATGAGGTTTCTGAATAGTGGGCTTTTATAGAAAGGGTGCTTTCATGGCAGTCCTGCAGAGAGTTTGCCTTTGTGTTTTAGGAGAAGCTGGGTCATTCCTGCGTAAGGTGTGCTTCAGAAATGCATAGAGATTGTTTAAAGTGAAAACCTATAATCCAAACACTAAAACAATAATTGGAAGGAGTCTTTTCTGTGGTGTTACTGGTGGGACATTTTACAGCCTCTGGTGTTTTTTAGACTGTAGACCTATCAGTAATTAGCACAAATGTAGTCAGTAGAATTAAATTCAGTGTATGACAGAAGTTTAGTTTTCTCATGACTGTGATGCTTTAGTTTTCAGGTATCCATACAGAATGCTTTGACTGTTTAAAGGGCTGCAATATAGAGGAGGTTAAAGTAGCTCATGTAAGGGACCCACTGACCTTTTAATTATAACATTACATTAAAACTCATCCTAAATGAGAAGTCTAGTACAAACAGTGGAAAATGGTGTATTTTCTCCATTAGAAAACTGTCTGCTTGTAAATGTATTCATTACAAAATGAACACAGAAGATTTCATTGCTGAAGAGGAAAACACGAAGCTTGTTATGTCATGTGCTTTATTTTCTTTTTAGTAATGTATTAACTTATCTTTATGAAAACAAAACAGTATATTGTACTTGAAGTCAAAAAAGTGCAAAATGTTCATGTATTGGCTGTCTTGGAAAGAAATCTCTTAGTTTCCAGTGGAATGATGAAATGCTGGAAAGAGGATACTGATTAGCAGTAAATAATTAACTTGTTTTTCCTCCCATAAGTACGATGCTTATAACTATCATGTATATATACTATTCCAAGTTTGCACTTTAGCAGTAATAAAAAGGAACAATGATTAAATACAGCATACATTAAATTGAGGAACATGTCTTTTCCTTTCCCCTTAAAGAATAAATTGTTTTGGCTGATGGATCCAATGCTATCTCTGGGAAAAATACAGATATTACCATGTATTTAGTTTTATTCTTAGATTCAGTTGGAAAAATTCTCTGGTGATCTTATTCAGAGAGATCTTTTTAATAGTAAAAATATGTGCACTCATTTACTGTAATATTAGAATACTAGTTATGGAATATATCTACCTCTGAAGTTTGCTAAGACTGTATGTGTGTCTCAAGCAATTAAAAAACACAATAAAAATGAAATGCATTAAAGAGCAAAACTTAAAACATTCTTGTTTGAGCTTGGTATCATATCCTTAACTCAGAGTTGTAGATTTTTAATTGTTTTTTTTTTTTTTTATCCTCTAGTAATTGTCATAGAGTCATAAAATCATAGAATCATAGAATCAGACAGGGTTGGAAGGCACCACAAGGATCATCTAGTTCCAAACCCCCTGCCATGGCCATGGACATACTACCCTAGATCAGGCTGACCAGAGCCCCATCCAGCCTGGCCTTAAACACCTCCAGGGATGGGGCCTCAACCACCTCCCTAAGCAACCCCAAGGGAACCCCAAAACCATCCAGGGGGACCCCAAGACCAGGCTCTCACCACTCTCATGGTAATTATCATAATCAAAGGACCAAGTGTTAGTTTTAACAAGCAGGTAGGTCCCAGTTGTTTTGGTGGGTTTGTTTGCTCTTTGTGTGTGTGTGTAGAAGACACATCAAATTATTATTTCTTTTCAGTGTGAAAATTTACTACTTTCTTGATAATATACTAAAAGCCTGTAAAAATTAATACAAGTTACTTATTCAATTATGCCTCTAAATGAACAATCTCTACCATTACTGAAGTTTCTGAAATGGAAGAAAAGTGGGTTTTATTCTCTAGGTTAGCATCCGGCCAGGTCAGTAATTTGAACTGTTTAGTCATCAGCTAGTTTGCGCTGGCTGGCTAGAATTTTCTCTGTTGTGAGGAAGCCTAATCATTTATGCAACAAGTAATAGCATAAAATCCAGTTATAGTGTAATGGGAAGTGGGTAATTCACTTGTACTCAGATAAGAGCTTGCTGACAGGATCTTGGAAGAGAAATAACAAGAATGAAGGTGCCTGGCAAAAAGAAGTGTAAGTCTTTGTCCCAGGTTAGGGTGGATCTCTCCCCCAGTAGAATAAACTCACCACAACACAGATTTTTTTTGAAAGTCAGGGGAAGATTAAATGGTATTTCTTATAGTGTAAGTATAAAGAGAAATAAACTACTAGAGAAAAAAATAATAACCTTAAGGAAGATGGGGAAAAGGTCAAGTGGCGACAAAGCAGAAAAAGCAGCAACAGCCAAAACAGCAGCTGGGGAAGATAGCAGCAGGCACAGTTGAAGCAGCAGAAGCAGTAAGGGGGAAAGAACAAGCTGTGCTGCTAGGCATAAAGCTCTTGATGCTCCAACAAAAAGGTATTAACCATTGTTGTCATTATATGGCCTATCCCTGGAATGTTCACCTCTCCCCTATGTCTGAGCTAGAAAATCAGCTCAAATGGTCAAAGTCTTCTACAGGATAAGTTGTCCATTACTGACAGAACTGAAGCTGAGTCAGAACTGGACAAACCCTTAAACAGTTGTGAAAATTTCCTGGTACTTAGGTAAGGAGCTCACCAATATGTCACAAAGTAAACAGAGACAAAAAGTCACACCTATTTGTTGGTTTAAAGTGGAGATGTCCACTGGGATACTTTTGCATCCAAAGAAAGATGACATTTTCAAGATGGCAGATGCTACACACAGCATCTCTCTTTGAATTGCACTAACACGTTTCAAGCTATGCTCCATCTCATTTGACACTTAATACAGCAGTGTGACAGAATTTGAGTTATTGCTGCCAATATTTTAAAGCTGTTTGCTCAAGTGCAGCATATTTGTGGTTACAGAATCCATATTAATGGTTCCAAGAAAAATTCTGCACTTTTTTTTTTTTTTTAATATCTGTATTATAGATTTTAAAAAAAAAATTAAAAAAAAGCAAAGAGAATTTAAGAATATAGACATAGGACATATCAATGCCTTCTGTGCCAGAAAAAGTCTCAAGCATGTTTAGTGAACTGCAATAAAGACAGAGAAAAAGTAGAGGTGAAAGAGAAAATCTACTCCAGGCAGGATTTCCTGTTTTAATTTGAACTGGATCAGACTCAAGCTTCTATATCTGAATATCCCATGTGTGCATGGATTGTTCTTGTGTGTGTCTATAAGGGAGAGGAATTTCAGAATGAGAATATTTTCCCTCTTTTTTTTTTTTGTTGTTGTATGAATAGTTTCCTAGAAGCACATCTTTGCCATTCAAGGCATTGAAAGGCTCTTGATACTCCAGCAAGGAAAAGGAGAACACAGTGTGGAGAAATTCAGCTAGGGCCACTCACAAAAGAGAGTGGAA
>WAAF01018160.1:35705-70548 GCA_013400475.1 Tricholaema leucomelas | reverse complement strand
GTGGTTGGGGGTGATGAGAGTTCAGAATATTGGATTTAATAAATATATATTTTTATACATAATTATCTCGCACTAATTAATTTCTCCCCTTCGCCACAAATCGGCGTAGGTGGCAGAATCCCCCCTCCACGACACTAAGGAAAGCAGGAAGGAGCTAAAGGAGAAGCAGCAATATCCAGCCACAAAGAAGAGTCTGCTGACCAGAGATGAAAAATATCCTGTGAGGAAGACAGTGTAAGGTGTTCATCACAGGTACCTATTCCAGACCACCAGGGTAGGAACTGGGGTGGAGAACGGAAAAATACCTATGCTGATGAGCTCCAAGAAATAATTGTAATAACCCCACCTCTTATTATGAATATGCCTGTTCTTGTAACATAAACTGTGGCTTGTGCCAGCATGGGGTGTGCAGGATTGATGGAGTGATCCTGCCTGCACCCAGCGCTGTAATAAAATATACCTACTGCAGAACTCTGCAGGAGTTTTGGGGTTCATTTCACAGGTCAGATCTATTTACAATTTACAATTGCTCTCCTACCAATGTAACAAAAATTACAAATTTGATTGTTTATTGAGAAACCCCGTTACACAACTGGTCAGCCCATAAATTATTTGGAGTATTTCAGTATTTGGAAAGAGAAAATTCACTGTACACTCACTTATAACAGAAAAAAACTCCCATGGGGGCCCAGAAATACACTCACCCAAAGAATGGTTTAGGGGGATGGTGACATCCTTCTATGATCAGGTGACCCGCTTGGTGGATGTGGGGAGGCCTGTGGATGTGGTCTATCTGGACTTCAGCAAGGCCTTTGACACTGTCCCCCACAGCAAACTGCTGGCTAAGATGTCTGTCCGCGGCTTGGATGGTAACACTCTATGCTGGATTAGGAACTGGCTGGAGGGCCGAGCCCAGAGAGTAGTAGTGAATGGTGCCACATCCAGTTGGCGGCCAGTCACTAGTGGTGTCCCTCAGGGATCAGTGCTGGGCCCCATCCTCTTTAACATCTTCATAGATGATCTGGATGAGGGCATCGAGTCAGTCATCAGCAAGTTTGCAGATGACACCAAGCTGGGGGCAGATGTGGCTGGGTTGGAGGGCAGAAGGGCTCTGCAGCGGGACCTTGACCGCCTGGACAGATGGGCAGAGTCCAATGGGATGGCATTCAATGGCTCCAAGTGCAGGGTGCTGCACTTTGGCCACAACAACCCCATGCAGAGATACAGGCTGGGGTCGGAGTGGCTGGAGAGCAGCCAGACAGAGAGGGATCTGGGGGTGCTGATTGATACCCGCCTGAACATGAGCCAGCAGTGTGCCCAGGTGGCCAAGAGAGCCAATGGCATCCTGGCCTGCATCAGGAATGGTGTGGCCAGCAGGAGCAGGGAGGTCATTCTGCCCCTGTACTCTGCACTGGTTAGACCACACCTTGAGTACTGTGTTCAGTTCTGGGCCCCCCAGTTTAGAAGGGACATTGAGATGCTTGAGCGTGTCCAGAGAAGGGCGACGAGGCTGGTGAGAGGCCTCGAGCACAGCCCTACGAGGAGAGGCTGAGGGAGCTGGGATTGTTTAGCCTGGAGAAGAGGAGGCTCAGGGGAGACCTTATTGCTGTCTACAACTACCTGAGGGGTGGTTGTGGCCAGGAGGAGGTTGCTCTCTTCTCTCAGGTGGCCAGCGCCAGAACGAGAGGACACAGCCTCAGGCTGCGCCGGGGGAAGTTTAGGCTCGAGGTGAGGAGAAAGTTCTTCACTGAGAGAGTCATTGGACACTGGAATGGGCTGCCCAGGGAGGTGGTGGAGTCGCCGTCCCTGGGGCTGTTCAAGACAAGGTTGGACGTGGCACTTGGTGCCATGGTCTAGCCTTGAGCTCTGTGGTAAAGGGTTGGACTTGATGATCTGTGAGGTCTCTTCCAACCTTGGTGATACTGTGATACTGTGACATTCCTCTAGGTCCTGTGCTGGTGGGGAAAAATGCCAAACTGCTAAACTGAATCCATGTGGAAAGCAAGGAATAAAAAATTCCATGTGCAGCCCCCCATTTATACCCTATGTGAGTATGACTGTGGGGTCACAGTAATTAGTGACCATTCCAAGATGAGACAAGACAAAAGGAGGCACCAAAAGCCTGGCAGAGATTAGCTCCCAGCAAGCCCTACTCCTTGCTTCTCAGCAGAGGTCTCTGCCTTGACACAGCTGGCTTTGGTGCATGACTTCAGGATGGGGCGAGGTTTGTCCTCGCCCTCGCACCCCACCAGGGTCGGGTCTTATCGAATCTACCAAACAATGTAGCATTATCTTTACAACGGACTTTCTCAATGTGACCAACTACACATGAAGGAAAAAGTTCAAGTGTCAGCCAAGTCAATGAAATTATTTTAGTTTAAATAGGGTTCCTGAAGGAGTATCTTATATTTCAGCACCTCGGTGTGTTTTGTGTCTGACAATCAGACACATGCTGTGGGCTGAGTAACTGGTATTCCACGACTCCTTCATAGAGCTCTTCCTGTTAGCAATTAACGTGAAGTAATGGTTAAAACATACGTTTCTCAAATGCAAGTCACTATTTCATGACGTGGTTGGTAGGTAGGTTTTTTACTGTCTTTTTGTTTGCGAGACCCCAAGCATTTTCGTCTGCTCACGCAGCGCCACTGACAGGTGGGGGGTGCACACGGTACTCTGCTCAGATCCGGGGGCTGTGCCCTCAACCCGTGACTGATGGGCCGGGGGTGAGAGGAAAGCGGGGGACTTCCAGGGAAGCAGGAGGGGGCAGGAGAACGGAGGAAGCCGTGCCGCCTCCATCGCTCCGTTCGGCCCCCCGCCTCTGCAAGTGGCAGCGGCCATGTGGTGCGGCCCTCATCCCCGCTGCTGTGCTCGGCCGCGCGTCTCGGCAAGTGGCAGGTGGCAGCGGCGAGCGGCAAGCAACAGCGGCCCCATGACGTGTCGCAGCTTTCCTAGCGCTGTCTGCGTGCCAGCAGGGCTCCATGGCAGGCAGCCTGTGCCGCCGGCCCCAGACCATTTCCCACAGCTGCCCGTGTGCCAGAGGAAAGACACACGTCACGTACCTACGCGGCAGCTGTCACCAAGAAACTTGGAACAGCTCCTGTGGTAATACCACGCTTCTCAAACCAGGGAAATGGTGATACTGTTTCCTTTGGTATATTTTTTTTACCCACTGATTTTCCCACCCGTTTTCCCTCTGCTGCAGTTCAATCTAATAAACCCAGTTAATTAGCTGTTTGGTGTCGTTTCACTGTTATTTATTCCAAGGTAATTACTTGAACTTCTGCATGACACCCCCCCCCCCCTCCCCCAAGCCCTGCTGGCCTTGAGTGCTGTGTCCAGTTCTGGGCCCTTCAATTCAAGCGAGATATTGAGATGCTGGAACGTGTCCAGAGAAGGTTGACAAAGCTGGTGAGGGGCCTGGAACACAAACCCTATGAAGAGAGGCAGAGTGAGCTGCGATTGTGCAGCCTGGAGAAGAGGAGGCTCGGGGAGGTTTCATTGCCATCTACAACTACCTGAAGGGAGGCTGTAGCCAGGTGGGGTTGGTCTCTTCTGCCAGGCAACCAGCAACAGAACAAGGGGACACAGTCTCAAGTTGTGCCGGGGGAGGTCTAGGCTGGATGTTAGGAGGAAAGTCGTGCCAGAGAGAGTGATTTGCTATTAGAATGGGCTGCCCAGGGAGGTGGTGGAGTCACCATCCCTGGAGGTGTTAAAAAAAAGACTGTCTGAGACACTTAGTGCCCTGATCTAGTTGGTTGACTAGGGATGGGTGATAGGTTGGACTGAATGATCTTAGAGCTCTCTTCCAACCTGCTTGATTCTATGATTCTATGACTAGGTTTCATCAGGGGATTACTGGGTTGTGACATCATTTTCTTTGTTGGGGTGGTTTGTTTGTTGTTTAGTTGTGGGTTTTGTTTGTTTTCATTATGAAGGGACAGAGTCTTTACTTGCAAGTTCGAGGTAGTTACAGGTTGTAGACAACTCTTAATTTCGCCTATAGGCTGTTATTAAATTCCCTTCATTACGTAGTTGCAGGCAAATAGGAGCAATATTTAAGCAACAATACAGTATTTTGTTTCAGTGCATCTCTATCAGTAGTTCAAGGTATGCATGTTTTTTTTCCACAGAAAGAGCAGACTATCCTCCCAAAACATTTTAAACAGATGCCCAGACATAAAGTAAAACATAGCTAGGAATCTCAGACATGTAGGAAATCTTAGAAAGTACCTTGAGTTTTAGAGTTGCTGCACATTCAGTTGTTCCAGTAACTTTTAACACAGTCCAAAACATAAACTGTTAGAAATCTCTTAATGACAGGTACAAGCACTAACTTAGTATTTTCAGTTTCTTTTTACTGAATACTTTACTGCTAAGCAGCTGAGTGCATTAGACCTTCAAGAAATATTTCAGGATTTTGTGAATCAAAGAGGATTGGTGAATTAGTAAACTGTAGATATTAAATCAAACTACATTTTGATCCTTTACATAGTAATTAAAGGATTATTTTGTTCCAAATAAGATTGCTGTGCCTCTCACAGATTCCCTATGCAACAGTTTTCTTCTATGAAATTCAAATTCTCTCTTCTCATGTAAAAAAAGCCACATTTTATTGAGTTTACTTATCATGCTGTACATTTGTGGTGGTTTGGGCTAGTTGCCCATCAAGAAGACTACGGAGTTGAGTCATCCAGGACAACTGGAAAGGTCCAGGAGGAGGACCCTGCAAATTGTAATTTTATTGTTCAACAGATATAAGAAAAATCAAGGGGTGCTGGTAAAGGGCTTTACAGACCAGATGTACATTTTGAGGGTGTCTGTGGCAAACTACAGAACCCCAAACTATGTAGAAATGTTTGTTTATAGTAATCAGTTGATAATCTGCAAACCTAAACAAGGGCTACTGTAGAAGTGTCTGCAGCTACTCGTTGGAGATCTGCGATATGTAATCTTGCAAAGGCCCAGGCCTGCAGTGACTAAGGAAAGCAGGAAGGAGATAAAGGAGAAGCAGAGATACCCTGACATCAGCAATAAAGAGGGGTCTGCTAACCAGAGATGAAAAAGACCCTGTGAGGAAGACTGTGTGGGGTGTTCATCGCAGATAACCATCCCACACCACCAGGGTGGGTTGGAAGTGGGGTGGAGAATGGAAAAATACCTATGCTATTGAACTCCAAGGAATAATTGTAGTAACTCTACCTCTTATTATGAATATGCCTGCTCTTGTAACATAAATTGTGGCTTGTGCCAGCATGGGGTGTGCAGGATTGATGGAGCCATCCTGCCTGCACCCAGCACTGTAATAAAATATATCTGCTTCATAATTCTGCATGAGTTTTGAAATTCATTTCACAGGTCACAATCCCATAATTCTGCTATCTCTTTGTATGTGGGCAGCAAAGCCAACTCAGTCTCTTTTCTCCCTTTCCTCAGCTGTCAGGAGGGAATCCTTGTGGGTGAACAATGAGAGAGTAGATCTGTCTGTAGCCTTCAAGGTCGGACTGAATTTTTACTGCACAATCAAGGCCTGTTTGGGCCTAATGTGAGACAATGGGGGTGGGGGGAGAAAACAAGAACTGGGTTTTTGTGATTGAGCTTGGTTTGGGGGGAAGGTCTTGGGGGAATTCTCACATGTCTTGTATCTATATTTGGTGTTAAGGATTAATGTAATCTGTATTTTCCTGTACATCTTTAAACACAATTTCTGTATTTCCTCTCCAATGAGAGCATTATTTTACTTCCTTTGAGAGTAAAATTTATTTCTGTCTGCTTTTCTTTTTAAACTGAGACAACATTATTTGAGGCTTCCAGTCCATGCTGTGTAAGGCTCCTTCAAGTAATTTAGGGAACCGTTGAGAAGTGACATGGCATTCAGATGAAGATATTGGTATAGGTAATGTCTCAAATTCAAGATTATTTTTCAAACAATTTGCCTTCTGTGTATACACTAAAAGATAAAAATAAGATTGTCTGCTCAGAAACAATCATTTCCAGTTAATCATAGGCTGAGACACTGACCCAGAGAAGCTTTGGAGAAAGGAAAACAATATTCAGTGTTATACTGAATTCATGCATACATGGCAATATTCCAGTTAAAAACCTCAGTGCTTCCATTTCTCTCACCAGCCAATTTGCAGAAGCTTAATATTTAGCAATGTCAATATTAGGTCAATACACGGAAGTCATCGAGGCACTTCAATACTCTATTTGCAATTGCTCCTCAGGGACATTGTCTCGTTTTGAATTGTAGATTTCAAATATTGGTTTTTATTTATTCGCACACTGTGAATAGCCTCATTTATTGTAAGTGAACATCTCTTCCTGATCTACTTTGTGTTCTACCAGTGTCAAATTAGTCTGTATGGTGCTGCTATTCACTCTTCTGACAGTCCACTCACCGTTTTGAAGCTACTTATAAAACTCAGAAATCATGCAGAACTTAATCTTATTTAAAGCAATAACAGCTAGACCACATGTGGGGATTTTTGGAGTCTTCACGATTTTGTTGGTCAAAAACCCAATAAGAAGTCGCTCACAGGAGGTAGTACAATTGCTTGAAGAGTAACAGGTGGTGCTTCAGGAGGCACTTACCACACAGGAAAACATGGTAAATTATCTGGAAACATGCCATACAACTCAGTAGGCAAACTAATGAGCTAGAACATTTTATCGTAGGATGCTGTATACACTCACATGCACAAAGACACCAATTGGGATTCAATTATGGTCTTCACAGGAATTCATTTCTATAAAATGTATATCAGCATATTAAAGGTGAAAGTTAATGCTTGCTTGTCATCTTAAACAAGGGAAATGGAGGAAAGAAGTTTACAGACTGCCAATTTCCTTTCTCCATGGCTCATAGCAAGCCAAAGCTGTGGTTACTTCAGCCTGTGTACTCTGGTCTGTAGTAGATTTCACTGAGTGATTCCATTCTTTCTGATTCCTAAGAAAAGACTTTTGGAGGCACACTATATCTAATATGAAGCATTCCAAATAAAATAAAAATAAATTAAAAAAACAAAAGAAAAATCTGTAGATGTAGGGGAGGAAAGGAGATGAGGTAGAGATAAATTGCTGCTTTTAGTCAAGCATGACTTACACTCACATAGAAGAATTTGCTGTTCACTTTCCAAATTATTATGAAGGGGAATTTAATTAATGCAAGATTATATTTTTTCCAAAATTAACATTGTTTATTAATTTTGATATTTGGAACCCTGAACACTAATTTCAATAAAAATAATCGGTTCTTCACACGGTGTCTCGGTTCTAATTTAAATTTCCCAGAGACTCAAATATAGTTGATAGAACCAATAACAATTTATAGAACGCCCTTCCCTCTTCCTCCTTCTTTCCCAAATGAAAAGGAATTAGATAGAGAGAAAGGAAAAGTATGCAGACCTAAATAATCTCATGGTGATTTGGAAGTTAGAAGAAGAAAAGTTTAATCATAAATAAAAGTTATATGAGGTAGGGAAAGTACAAATGGGTAGGGAAAGCACAAAGGTGTAGGGAAGGGAAAACAAGATACAAAACATGTAAATATACAATAAACCCAAGTCTTACTAATACAAACCTAATTTTTAGAGTAGCTTTTATGAATCTCCTGGAATTCTTCACAGACAAATCAAACAGAACTACGGAAAGGAAAATAAATCCATCTCAAAGAAAGCCATTTAAAAAAAAAATGTGTTTCCACTATCCTTATGAAAATCTTCCAAAATGAACAAAGGGAATATTTGCTTTAAACAAGCAGGACATCCAGGATTCCAGCAGAGAAATGTGGTTTCAAATCATTGTTTTCCTTATTCAGTGGATGCAGTGACACATTCCAGAGTACAGAAAGTAAGATAAAAATGAGTACGTAAATTAAGATAAAAAGAAATCATAAACGTTACCAAAAGCAAAGTAGTATTAAGAATGAAATATGAAAATACTGCAAGCAAAATTTGCCATTGCGTGAAAATCACAGAGGCCCTTTTTCCTCTTAACATGTCTGCAAAGTATGTCATCCAGCTTCATGTAACTGTAGCTTGATTTATGAAAGTAGATTAATATGTTTTTGTTATAAACCTCAGTCCCTTAACACAGAACAGAAGTGCACATATATGAGCCTGTCCTGGAGTCCTGTGAAGAGATAGCCCCCTGTCAATGAGGGACGTAAGCAAAACAGGGGTGTGTCGGAGCTAACTGAACAAGGCTAGGGATGAACGATAACAGAAAATGCCATGAGCATGGTAGGTAAGAGACTGTAAAGCATGCGGCTGTGAAGACGAAACAGCTGAGACACAATGACACCTGAGGAAGACTCGTTACTTCAGCCTCATGACCACCAGAGAGACCCGCAGGAGGATCAGCACTCATGCGCAACAGTTCCAGGAAAAAACGCAACCTCCTCAGGAAGTGTTTATGTCTTGAACTGCTTCATGAATATGTATCTGAGCGGGAAATAAAAATCCCGCAACCCTGTGTGTACAGTGCGCACCTGCGGAGATAAAACTCTCCTGCGCCCAGCGCTGCTTCTTGCTTGCCAAAATAAAACTCAAACTTACAGAAGTTTTTGGTGGCTCAATTTTAACACTGACCAAAGGGATATTCCATACCACATGCCATCATACGGTAAAAAAGAATGAAAAAGCTAAGCGAAAGAAGGAAGTGTGGGGGCGTTCATTGATGGTGCCTGTCCTCCAGAGAAACCACTATGTGTATCAACGCCAAGCTTCCCGCAGAGTAACCAAAGATTGTCTACTGATAGGAAATAGAGAATAATACTTCTGTTTACTCTTGCTTCCATGTGCAGCCTTTGCTTTTTGCTTTTCATGTTATTAAATTGCTTCTATCTTGGCTCAAAGGCATTTGTTGTATTTTCCCTCTCCCCATTCACCTAAAAAGGGGAGTGACACAGCAGCTTTGGCGAGCATCTGGCCCCCAGCCAGGGCCAAGCTACCACAATACTGTGTGTTTCATAAAATATTTTCAAGTTACTATCCTACCTACATTCAAATTAAAATTAAATTCCAAGGGTTTGTTGTGGGGCACTCCAAATTACTGTGTCCTTTCAGTACCTGAAGGGGTCCTCCAAAAGAGCTGGGAAGGGACTTTTTAGGCTCTCAGGGAGTGACAGGACTAGGGGGAATGGAGCAAAGCTGGAGGTGGGTAGGTTCAGGCTGGACGTGAAGAGGAAGTTGTTGAGCATGAGAGTGGTGAGAGGCTGGAATGGGTTGCCCAGGGAGGTGGTTGAGGCTCTGTCCCTGGAGGTGTTTAAGACCAGGCTGGATGGTGCTCTGGCCAGCCTAATCTACAGTAGGGTGTCCCTGGGCATGGCAGGGGGGTTAGAAGTAGATGATCCTTGTGGTTCCTTCCAATCCTGATTCTATGATTCTAAATACCTTCTTCCCCCTCTCCGTCTATAGGAGGTTTGAATTAGAAAGTCTATTTCTGAATAATTGTTAAGGAAAGGAGGGGTTTGAATCTGGGTTAGAAGTGAATTGTAATGAGGCCAATACAGAAGTTATTTAATAGTGTATTAAATAGATAAAGAAAATTTCCCCAAACTTATTTACTTGTCTACATTCTGTCATGCAGTTGGTAAAACTAATTTTTGCAGAATGTATCTATACACTCAAATGATTTAGGAGAGGTTTTTGGAAAATATTTATACCTGGAGAGTCTTGCAGCACAAACTGCAGCTTAAAGCAGAAACTAGAAAAGAGAGTTAATTTACTCACTGGTTAAGAGTCTCAATATTTGCGATCCTAAAACATTAACAGGAAAATATAGTCCCAAGCCACGTGGTGGCCTTCCACGTGATGGTGGTGCTGTGAGCTTGCTGCTTGTTTAGTTCCGATTGAGCAGGTCGTCTGAGAAGATCACGGACATGAAACAAGTCCTTCATGGCTCCCGGGAAGTCATCGGAGTGGTCATCCACCTGGGCACAGCAGGATCCAGGTTTGCAGCTGCAGCAGTCTGATCGAGTGCTGTGTATAGCAAGGAGTCGACCCTCGGGCTGGAGCAGTGCGCTGGAGCGGCCTGCCGGCAGGTCCCCATGCCACAACTCGCTGCTCGGCCGTTGTGATGTCATTACCTATACTCAGGCTCGGCTGAGCTCAAGTGGGCAGCTGTATCCCAGCCTAAGGGCAAGCCGTTTTCAGTCCCTAGGCTCAGTTAGCCAGGGTCAGGGCTGCCGGTCATAGGCAAGTCCCCAGGTAACGCACGATTCAAAGTGTGGTGGCACACAGATGCACGGAAGGCAAACAGGTAGCAAACAAAACAAAAGCAGGAACAGCAAATGAACAAGTTTGCTAGGTTTTAAGCATTTTGACGAGCATCTTTGACCAATAGCAACAGCTAAAACCACCCTTAGAACCAATCCTGAGTTGTTTCTCCAAAAAGGCAGAAGCACATGCCTAGCATCCTTGACCTGTGTTTATCACAAACAAAGCAAGCTGCAAACCAAGGCCAAATAAGGTGTCTGTGATAGAATGAAAGGCGCCTTTGTGTACTCTCTTGCACTTCTTCATTCAGGCAGGTGTTTAGGGCACGTGATGGATATGTATTCTAGGTATAATTTGGACCTTCCAGCACAATAATGTATACCAATGTTACTATATTCAAACAATAACCTATTTTGCTGTAAGTGATAGAGTAAGCTGAACACATTTGCAGTAGAACAGTTTTTATCTGTTTTATCAACTGATCATTACAGTACATGGGTTATACTGGAACTATGATTAAAACTTAGTTTTAACATTACACAATGCCTCTGTTTCTGTTTAATTAATCTAGAAATTAAACCACAACAGAAGTAGCATTTTAATATCTCAAATGAAATCAATACCTACTCCAGGTTCTGATGGTTACATTGTCTAGTACTTCGCTTTCAGCGTGATTCAAGATGCATTGAAATCAGTAGAATGTGATGGAGGAAGTGTTTACTACACAGTTGCATTGATTCTTGAAAGGTCAAAATTAATCATTACTGAAATTACAGACTTCTGAGGTTTAAAACATTATACTCTGTTACAAGTCTGCAGTTGACATACAGATCTGTTTCTCATTTCTGCTTCTGTAGCATTAACCTCTTTTAGTTACATATTTACATCATTGGATGAAATTAAGAACGTCTCTACTATTCTACCTTTTTCTTCTTAAATTGATTTTTCCTAGCTCTTGATACTATCTCCTTTTAACCTAGGGCTGTTGAAGTTTATTCTCATTTTTATTAAATAAACTTGTCATTATGGCTGATTACATTACAAAATTCATTTTGAGAAATCAAAGGCATGCTCTAGAATAGATTGGAATACTAAAATAATTATGTTATGCAAAATAGGGCAGATAACTGTTTTGCATTTTTGTAATATAGTGAATAAGTACTGAAAAAATGAAACAATTTGAGTAAGAGTTTGTTTCAGGAAGACTAGTGACCCATACATTTTCTGCTGCTGTCATTTTTGTATGCTTTATCCATTTCCTTTGATGCTGACAAGACTAAATTTATCCTGGAAGGAATATGGACTACTGGTTATGAAATGAGTGAGAAACACCACAAATTAAAAGAGACTGTCCTCACTGGACAATGGTCTGCTGCAGTTCAGCAGATAGATTTACCTATTCTCATGCATGGATAATCTCTGTATTGCTTGTCTTTCAGTGATGGTAGAACAGCAGTTTCTGAATATGTAGGGCAGGAAGTATTTATGTTGGCATAGATAGAAATGGAGCTTCTGAAAATAAAATCTAGCTTGTGCAGGTAGTTGCATTCTAACTTTACTAGACAAATTTTTACCTGAAATCTCTCCATGTCTGCATTTCTAGCACTGGAGTATTCTTGTCTATATCACAGAACCACAGAATCACAGAATGTCAGGTGATGGAAAGGAACCTCGACAGATCACCCAGTCCGACCCCCTGTCAGAGCAGAATCACTTATATCAGATCACCCAGGAATGCGTCCAGGCAGGTTTTGAATATCTCTAGAGAGAGAGATTCCATAACCTCGCTGGGCAGCATGTTCCAGTGTTCTGTCACCCTCACAGGGGAAAAATTCCTCCTCACGTTAACATGGAACTTCCTAGGCCTCAGCTTCCACCCATTGCCCCTGTCATTGGGCTCCATCCTCCTGGCAGTTGTAGTGGTAGGCCTCATAGGCCCAAAATAGGCTTATACATGTCTTGCCTTGCCTGGGCATGTTTTTCTGATACCAGAGAGGTAAGCAGGGAAAATCGGACACAAAAGAACCTGGAGCCACTGAGACTGGCCTGCCCAGGGTCCTGTGGTGTAAGGTGCACACACTTAGCTTGTGCCTGTCCAGTGCAAGGCCTGTGCTTTTCCCAAATTAGGGGAAAGCGAGCCTGTGTCTTTGCCTAATATGGTATGGTTTGGCTAACTGCCATCCTGATTGGCTGTTCTTGTGTCCAAAGGGCAATTAATCTCAGCCCACATTGATAAAAGAAGATACACAGGTGAACAATGTGGTTTTGCTTCACTGCTTTGCTTCCTTACTCTCTGCCATGTTCTCTGCTGTGCTCAGCCATGCTGCTATTGCACACTGCCTTATTGCTTGCCTGATAAGCTCCACTGTCGCGAGTTACCAGGAGCAGACCCTGGATGTCTGCACGTGATTGGCCTGTGTGGCCAGCATGACATCGTGCTGAGACTGCACAACATCCTGCCTGCTGCACCTGAAGGTCCTGCCTAGAATTCGAGGAAGACAGGAGGACAAGGTTAGAGATTGTTATTGTCCTTTCCCCAGAAGCCGGAAAGATTCAAGCCTCAACGTCCAATGAGACAAGAGTCCCCTAAAAGCATTTGGGCACTGTCTGGACTGTGGCTAGCCTTCACGAGGGTAATAAAAATAATCTGTGAGTAAATGCTTAAATGCCTCTTTGTAATTCTCTACTGCCTTCTGCCAGAGTAGAAAGAGCTTGGGCCCATCTGCTGGGCAAACAGTGTATTGGCCACAAGTGGAATTTGGCCGTGGGAACCTTCTCTTCCAGTTAAATTAATGTTTATGCATTTGCTGGTTATATTAGGTGTAGATATTATCCATAGAATGCTTCCCTAACTGTGTAAGTACCAAAATATTATTAAAATTAGTGGTCAGGGGTGGTGAGAGTTCCAAATAGCAAAATTAATAAGCAATATTAATTTTGGAAAATATCTCGCATCAATTAATTTCCCCTCCGCAACACTCATATTTATAAACATAGATGAGGTCACTCCTCAGTCTCCTCCAAGCTGAAGAGCCTCAGCTCCCTCAGCCTCTCCTCATAAGAGAGATAGTCCATTCCCTTCATCATCTTTGTGGCCCTGCATTGGACTCTCTCAAGCAGCTCTCTGTCCTTCTTGAACTGGGGGCCCCAAAACTCCTGTTTCCTTTCTGAGGGGACCTACAGTTCTGAGATGCACCAGAGGTGGTGCCAAAATCATAGAATCATAGAATCATAGAATCATAGAATGGCTTAGGTTGGAAGGGACCTCAAGGATCATCCAGCTCCAACCCCCCGCCACAGGCAGGGACACCTCCCACTAGAGCAGCTCGCCCAAGGCCTCATGTGGAAACCTCAGAAGAACACCCCTTCTTATGAATCATTTCTACCTGCATAAAACAAACCACAGAATCACAGAATGTCAGGAGCTGGAAGGGACCTCGAAAGATCATCTAGTCCAACCTCCCTGCCAGAGCAGAATCATCTATACCAGATCACACAGGAACATGTGTCTTTATTTTACAGCACTGCTAAGCTAGCTCTGTATACTAAGATGTAAAATGGTTACTTGCCTCCCATGAATATAACCAAGAAGTATAGGTGTCCTGGTAGGGCATAACTCCTGCTAGGCAGGTTTAAACTTTGCTCTCCTCCTCCTGTCTTGCTGAGGTCCAGGAGCGAATCAGATGAGCAAACAAAAAGGGGTTTGCCCTAGCAAAACCTTGAGGGCTAGGGGGCTTAGCACCATGTGTCAGATGTCTTGTGCTGGCCTCAATATGCCTGCGTGGTCAAAGGAGGCACGAAGCTTTGAATTCATTGGCCAGAACAATGGTGCTAGTGCCTCTTGGCCAGTTTGATTTCAAACTCAAGTGTGTAAGGGGGACGATTTAGAAATGGTGCCTTTCTACATTTGCCTTTTCTACATTTTGGCCAGAACAACCCTGCCTTCCTTTGTCTGCACAGAGCCTTCCTGCTTCTCCTCGTCTGTGGCTTGTTAAAGGCAGCCACGTGTATGCAGCTCACACTAGTGGCTTAGCAGCATCTTCTTCCTCCTCTGCCTGAAATATTTGTGTTTCACCCTGGGATCATCATAAGTTTCAAAGTGTCTTTTGTACAGGAGACTCACATCTGCTTGAGCAAATGCCAAGACTTCATAAGCGTAGTTGGAATTTTTCCTGGTTTTGCATTACTCTTTTCCAAGTTCTGATTGTTTAAACAATTGAGTTGGCAGGGCTCATTGAAATGGCTTTAAACTAAGCTGGAAGGGAAAGTGAGTTAAAATCAGGCACACTAGAGATGAGCCTAAGGACAGCCTTTAGTCTGTCATTTCACTGGAGGTGGGAGATGATGACAATATCAAAATTGTCTGTGACAAGTGCCAGGAAGACATGCCAGGACTGGGAGGATGGGATGATAGTAAGTGCCTCCAACCTGTTGTCCTGAAGCATGCTGTGAACACTGCAGCAAAGGCAAGGTCTTACAGAGTTGAGCCAGGGGCATCTGAAGTAGTAGGAAACAGGAGGGTAGTTCCCATGAAACACTTTGAGGGAACAGCAGGGTGCCTCTCTAAGAAGGCTGACAACCCAAATGAAGGGCCTCTATACCAATGCACACAGCGTAGGCAACAAACAAGAAGAGTTAGAAGCTACCCTGCTACTGGAAAGCGACAACATAATGGCAATTACAGAAACTTGGTGGGATGAATCATATGATTGGAGTGTGGCTATTGATGGCTACAGGCTGTTCAGAAGAGACAGGAGAGGAAGAAGGGGTGGAGGTATTGCCCTCTAGAATAGAATAGAATGGAATAGAATCAACCACGTTGGAAGAGACCTCCAAGATCATCCAGTCCAACCCAGCACCCAGCCCTCTCCAGTCAACTAGACCATGGCTCTAAGTGCCTCATCCAGTCTTTTCCTGAACACCTCCAGGGATGGTGACTCCACCACCTCCCTGGGCAGCCCATTCCAATGGCAAATCACTCTCTCTGTGAAGAAGTGGATAGATGTGCTAGTTTGAAGCTAGCTAGAATAGTTTGGTGAGAAGAACTAGACTACAGGCTGTGAAAGGGAAATGATGGTGATGTCTGCTTCACTCATAGGCTTGCTGAGAGGTATAAGAACAAGAATATAAATATAGATTAGACATTGGGTCACTGCCTGGGCTTTGAGCTGCATTTCTCTCTAGTCTTTGACTAATCTGCCTACTTCTTAACCCCCCTGGATGACTCTCCATTCTTCCTTGGGCACAAGGCAATGTGTAGGGTAAGGTAGAGAGGGGTGGGGGAAGGTGGAAGGGTAGTTCGGAGCCCCTCCTGGGGACTCAGGTTTCTGGGAGGGCTGTTGTGTTTCTGTATTACCTTTTACCTTGTCTATTTCTGTCTGTAACTGTATATACTGTAAATATCTGCTTGTATATTGTGCTAGCTGTAAATATAAGCTTCATTCAATTTCCAGAGCCAGCTGAGTCTAGTTTGGGTGATTTCCAAAGTTTGGGGGGGCAGAGAACACCCAAACCATTACAATAGAGTGAGAGGAGTTGTTGTTAGAGAATAGCCACAAGAAAGTTGAAAGCTTATGGGTACGTATTAGTGATTTTGACAACAAAGGCAGCCTTCTGGTAGGAGTCTACTACAAGATGCCTGATCAAACACAGTCTATTGATGACATTTTCTTACTCCAGCTCTAGGAGATGTAGTGATCATAGTCTCTCATCCTTCTAGGGGATTTTAAATACGCTGGTATCTGTTGGGAAAGTAGCACAGCTAGCTGTTGGCAATCTGGGAGGCTTCTAAAGTGCCTAGATGACAACCTCTTAAGAAATTAACAGCCCTACATAAGGGGATGCATTATTGGACATGTTGGTCACAAATGCAAGTGAATTCATCAGGGATGTCAAAGGTGAAGGCAGCCTGGGCTGCAGCGATAATGTGCTACTGCTGTTCACTGTTCTAAGTGGTATGAAGCCCATGAAGCACAGTTAGGACTCTAAATTTTAGGAAATCAAAATTCCAGCTCTTCAAGGATTCAGTGAATAGGACCCTGTGGGAAACATCCCTCAGGGACAAGGGAGCAGAACAGAGCTGGCAGATGCTTACATATAAGAAATTGGGCAAGGAAGGGAAAAGATCACTGTGACTGAGCTATGACCTGATGATCAAACTAAAAGGCAAGCTGGGACTACACAGGAAATGGAAAAAGGGACAGACATCCTGGGAAGAGTATAGGGATGAGGTCAGGCACAGCTGAAACTGAACTTGGTAAAGGATGTAAAGAAAAACAATAAAGGCTTCTATAAGTACATTAACCAGAAAAGAAATGGTAAAGAAAGCAAACACCCTGGTGAGCAATAGGGGTGAAATAGTATCAACAGACTAGGAGAACGTTGAGATTCTCAACGACTTTTTTGCCTCAGCCTTCACTGGCAGCCCCTCTCCTCATGGCTCTCATGTTGATGGCCCACAAGTTGGAGACCAGGGAGACTAGGGACCAGGGAGTCCCTCCCACTGTAAGTGAAGACAAGGTGCGTGATCATCTGAGGAACCTGAAGATACACAAGTCCAGAGGCCTGACAAAATACATCCCCCAGTCTTGAGGGAACTAGCTGATACAGTTGTCAAGCCATTCTCCATGAGATCTGAAAAGTCCTGGCAGTCAGGCGAAGTTCCTGGGGACTGTAAGTAAAGAAGCAGTATACCCATTTTTAAAAATGGTAGAAAGGGGAACCCTGGGAACTACTGACCAATCAGCCTCACCTCCATGCCTGGGAAGATCATGAAACAGGCCTCCTAGATGCCATGCTAATGCACTTGGAGGACAGGGAGATTGTGCTAGTTTGAGCCTAGCTAGCATGTTTTGGTGAGAAGAACTAGATGATAGGCTGTAAAATGAAAACAATGGTGAGGTCTACTTCCCTCACAGTCTTGCTGGGATGTGTAAAGAAGAAAGGCAAAACAAAGATTACTTCACTTGCTTCTTCTCTTTGCTGGGGAGCTTTGCCTGCTGGGGAGAAGCTGAGGCTGCTGGCTGGACTCCATCTTGCTTTCTAACCTCACCCTCCTTTTGCTTGGCTGCTTCACCTTGCTTTTTAACCCTCTTGGCCGAACCTCCATTCTTCCTTAGGACTGGGGTAAGGTTGAGAGGGGTAGGGGGAAGGTGAGGGGTGGTTGAGAGCCCCTCCTGGGGACTCAGGTTTCTGGGAGGGGAATTGTGTTTGTATTACCTTTTTTCCCTTGTATATTTCTGTCTATAACTGTATATACTGTAAATATCTGCTTGTAAATTGTGCCAGCTGTAAATATAAGCTTCATTCAAATTTCCAGAGCCGACTGAGTCTAGTCTGGGTGATTTCTAAAGTGTGGGGGGTGGGGGGCACCCAAACCATCACAGAGATGAATCAACACAGCCAGCCTGACTTTACTAGAGGCAAATCCTGACTGAATCACCCAGTTTGGAAGAGACCTCCAAGATCAGCCAGCCCAACCTAGCACCCAGCACTGTCCAATCAACCAGACCATGGTGCCTCAGCCAGGCTTTGCTTGAACACTTCCAGGGACAGCAACTCCAGCACCTCCCTGGGCAGCCCATTCCAATGCCAATCACTCTCTCTGGCAACAACTTCCTCCTAACATCCAGCCTATACTTTCCATGGCACAGCTTGAGACTATGTCCCCTTGTTCTGTTGCTGCTTGCCTAGCAGAAGAGATCAACTCCCACCTGGCTACAGCCTCCCTTCAGGTAGTTGTAGATAGCAATGAGGTCACCTCTGAGCCTTCTCTTCTCCAGGCTAAATAATGTCTCAGGCAGACTTAAGGTCCAATCCTGAGGAGAAATCGTGTTCCTCAGCTCATGGATATGAAACCCTAGTGATGGGATCTTCACTGGGTGAAGACCCTAGGTGAGGCTGACCAGGATCATTACGGCCTGTGAGTGCAATCAGGACTGCGACATTTCTAACAGGGACTCGCTTCAGTACAAAGTACAGCCCCAAAAGCACCATACAACTCTTTTATAATATTAAGGTTTTAGTGAAAACTCTCGGGGTCGGTACTCTCCTGAAGTGGCATGGTTTGTACAAGAGTAGTTGTTCTTGTCTGTTTTAATGATCAGTGAATACCTTGTTATTGCATTCCAAGAGAATAAAGCCTTTCAGAACATTGTCTCTGTGTGACACATTGTATATGAGTTGTCATTTATTTCAGACACTCAAGGTTTTAGTATGTTCATCAGTCACCTAGGGTCCTACAGTTTCACCTGATTAGTTTCTACCAGGCCTCCACACTTTAATTATAGTTTTCACGAAATCAGAATCTCTTAACCAAGGTTATGCAAAGGAAACAGAGATGTTTGAACATCTGAATTTTGGATTCTTACTACAGGGCACTTGTTCTTACTGCCTGAGCTATCAATGGAGTTCATAAAAAAGAAAGATTCACCCAAGCACACAGTAAAATGACACAGTAAGGAGAGAAGAATCTCACCAACTAGAAACCTACACCTCACTCTTGCACAACTCCACCCTTGACTAAGATGGGTGATTGGGGTCAAGCCCATGAGAGGAAGGTCCATCAGAGGAAATTATATTAGTCAAGTAATTAAAAGTATAAGCTGGCAAATAGAAGGTCTAGATTCAGTTTCCTGAATGTCTGATTACTACAACTGTGCAAACTAAGAAATAAGAGTTCACCATATCACTGCTAAGTAGCAAGATAAGAAACTATCCAACAAAGTGTTTATGCTTCAAAGGAGTAATGAGAACATCTATAAGCCTAATGGTGACATGCAGACTTCAAAATGCACCAAAGCATCTTTTAAAGAACACACAGTAGTATAGAATCATAGAATCATAGAATGGTTTGGGTTGGAAGGGACCTCAAGGATCATCCAGCTCCAACCCCCTGCCATAGGCAGGGACACCTCCCACTAGAGCAGGCTGCTCAAGGCCTCATCCAGCCTGGCCTTAAACGCCTCCAGGGAGGAAGCATCCACAACCTCCCTGGGCAACCTGTGCCAGTGTCTCACCACCCTCACTGTAAAGAACTTCCTCCTAACATCCAGNCTGATTAGTTTCTACCAGGCCTCCACACTTTAATTATAGTTTTCACGAAATCAGAATCTCTTAACCAAGGTTATGCAAAGGAAACAGAGATGTTTGAACATCTGAATTTTGGATTCTTACTACAGGGCGATTGTTCTTACTGCCTGAGCTATCAATGGAGTTCATAAAAAAGAAAGATTCACCCAAGCACACAGTAAAATGACACAGTAAGGAGAGAAGAATCTCACCAACTAGAAACCTACACCTCACTCTTGCACAACTCCACCCTTGACTAAGATGGGTGATTGGGGTCAAGCCCATGAGAGGAAGGTCCATCAGAGGAAATTATATTAGTCAAGTAATTAAAAGTATAAGCTGGCAAATAGAAGGTCTAGATTCAGTTTCCTCTTCTGACAAAGCTAATTTGAGCCCTCAGGTCCTGTTTACCAGGAGATTAATCTAAAAGCTTGAGTTTTAGGCTATTTTTTAGTAGAGGCTCCCTATCTCACACAGAAATTATTTTGCTTCTGTTGGAGCAGTTAAAATTCTTTCATTCACATAAATAAAGACTAATTTTTGGAGGTTAAGGCAGTCTTACAAAGGAAGAGTCAAGCTCTGTCTCATCAACATATTTTCTAACACATGTGCATCAGTGTTAAAATGTTATTATTGGTGAACTGCCTTAATTAGAGACAAAGGTAATGCTAAGCAAACTTAAAAATACATAAAAGCATCTTTTAAAGGACACACAGTAGTATGAAGCACTACAATTAATTGAAAGTATACCACAATAGCAGCTAAGATCTGTGCTTAGCATATGNCAACCCCCTGCCATAGGCAGGGACACCTCCCACTAGAGCAGGCTGCTCAAGGCCTCATCCAGCCTGGCCTTAAACGCCTCCAGGGAGGAAGCATCCACAACCTCCCTGGGCAACCTGTGCCAGTGTCTCACCACCCTCACTGTAAAGAACTTCCTCCTAACATCCAGTCAGATGTCGGTATGAAGCACTACAATTAATTGAAAGTATGCCACAATAGCAGCTAAGATCTGTGCTTAGCATATGGTTATAGTTAATTATTAATGATTTATTCTCAGGCATAGAAACTCATATGCACTAAGAAGAGGCAGAGTGAAGTGCACAAGGAAGTAATATAGTAAAGAACAGAACAGTAGTTTGAATTCTTGAAGTTTGCTACACAGTTGCCTTCACTGCATCATTGTCTGATAAACACTGAACAAGAGTTAGGTTTCATACTGCTTTACTGCACTAAAAACCTCCACACCAATACTTTGAGATCAAACAGCATCAAAACAACCTTCATGCTAATAAAAAGGTAGTCTGGCTTGTAAAAAAGACAAGAAGAGGAAGAAACAGTGCAAGCATCTGAATCCTGTTTGCCAGTAGTGGTCTGGGAGTTTCTGAAGATAAAACAGTGTGTTAAACATCAACAATAGCCAGTGGCAGAAACAGAGAACTATTGGCTCAGGGGGTAGAGGGGAGGGGAAGAAGGCTTTATTTTAAGGCTATAGTTGTCTAAATTCCAAATTAAGTTCTTGGAAATCATATTATTTTCAACAAGATTCTTTGCCATGTATTTGTTTAGGAAACTTATTCTATTCTCTCTTTCTAGACTTGTTTTACAGCTTTTGTGCCATTAAGGTGTGCTTTCTTGTCAAGCTTTTTGACATTTCTGAATTGTTCCTTACAAGTAAATAGAAGAACCAGAGAGACATACTGTATAGTTTTGACAGTATCAGTTGAAATGATAAGATCAGGTTTATATCTATTTTTTTCAAAGAATCAAGGGAAACATTTGCAATTTTTTCACATTATTATATTGAGATTCATGTGGAGGAAGCTACCTCTGACATCCTCATCATTTTGCCATTTTAAATAAAGATATAAACCATAGAATCATAGAATTAACCAGGTTGGAAGAGACCTCCAAGATCATCCAGTCCAACCTAGCACCCAGCCTTGTCCAGTCAACCAGACCATGGCACTAAGTGCCTCATCCTGTCTTTGCTTGAACACCTCCAGGGATGGTGACTCCACCACCTCCCTGGGCAGCCCATTCCAATGCCAATCACTCTCTCTGCCAACAACTTCCTCCTAACATCCAGCCTAGACCTCCTGCAGCACAACTGGAGATTGTGTCCCCTTGTTCTGTTGCTGGTTGCCTGGCAGAAGAGACCAACTCTACCTGGCTACAGCCTCCCTTCAGGTAGTTGTGGATAGCAGTGAGGTCACCCTGAGCCTCCTCTGCTCCAGGCTGCACACCCCCAGCTCCCTCAGCCTCTCCTCACAGGGCTGTGCTCCAGGCCCCTCACCAGCTTCGTTGACCTTCTCTGGACACGTTTCAGTATCTCAACATCTCTCTTGAATTGAGGAGCCCAGAACTGGACACAGCACTCAAGGTGTGGCCTGACCAGTGTTGAGTACAGCGGAAGAATAATCTTCCTCGTCCTGCTGGCCACAGTGGTCCTGATCCAGGCCAGGATGCCATTGGCTCTCCTGGCCACCTGGGCACACTGCTGGTGCATGTTCATCTATTATTTACCATCACCCCCAGGTCTCTTTCTGCCTGGCTGCTCTCAGCCACTCTTTCCCCAGCCTGTAGTGCTGCTTGGGGTTGTTGTGGCCAAATTGTAGAACCCTACACTTGGCTTTGTTAATTCTCATCCCATTTGCCTCTGCCCACTCACCCAGCCTGTCAAGGTCCCTCTGCAGGGTTCTCCAACCCTCCAGCAGATCAACACCTAAATGATAGAGCACTACTTGGGTTTCTGGTTCCCATTGTTCTACATTGCATATGAATGTGTTAGGAATTTTCTTACCATCACTTAATATGATTCAGGTCATTCTACAACATTATTTTATCCTGTGCATAATTTATTGTGTCACCAATAATCAGCAATCAAGCTAAACCAGCAATTACTTCATATAATTGCTACTACTCTTCTGCATTCTCATGTCAAGCTAAAAAAAAAAACAAAAAAAAAAACCAAAAAAACCCTCAAACAAGAACAGCTTTTCACTGCAAAATCAAAGAAGCTTCCAAGCAACATGGGTAACTGAATCACCAATTTATGGAGTGTGCCTAACATGAGAGCACCAATTTCAAGCTCATCAGTCAATTCCACTCCATAGATGCAAAGTCAAAGATTCAAAATAAGCAATACTGGAAAGGAGTAGAAAGTAGTAAGAACACAGGCCATTAAAAATGACCAACAACCCTTGTCTTAAAAGGCTTCTAAAGCCATACACTATAAATAAAAATGTGCATTTGCAGCTTTTTCTTCTTGTAAATTATATCACAGAATCACAGAATCAGTCAATGTTGGAAGGGACCACAAGGATCATCTAGTTCCAACCCCCCTGCCGTTCCCAGGGACACCCTACCCTAGAGCAAGCTGCCCACAGCCTCATCCAGCCTGGCCTTAAATGCTCCCAGGGATGGGGCCTTAACCATCTCCCTGGGCAACCCATTCCAGGCTCTCACCACTTTCATGGTGAAGAATTTCCTCCTTATGTCCCATCTGAACCTCCCCACCTCCAGCTTTGCTCCATTCCCCCTAGTCCTGTCACTCTCTGATATCCTAAAAAGTCTGTCCCCACCTTTTTTTCAGATACTGAAAGGCCACAATATATTTGCAAAATCTTTCCCTAATGTTGGTGGTTTATAGACTCTGAACATGTCCTTTCTGGTAAGAGATTTCCTGCTTCAGAAGTTCTAACACCTGCTGTCCCATAAACAATCAGTTGTTTTATACTGAGTAGGGGAGCTCTTTTCAACTTCTTTGTGTCTCTTTCCCATATTCATTAAAGAAATTGGGACATTCTTGGCCATCAGAAAGCTGATACTATCTTGGACCTTCTTTGGAATTATTAACATTGTGCACATCCAATACAAAATTTGTCATTAGGGTAACATTTCTAGTGGGGGAAATAGCCCACTAAGCTTCCAGTCAAGGGATTCCAAGCAATTGCTTGATTACAGTGACAGTGTCTTCTGTTTTCCCATTATTCTGAATTTTCATTTTTCCTCAGAAGTATAAATGCAGATTCACTTGTTTATAGTTAAATGTCTTTGTTCAAAAAGTGGCCACAAGAGATTTGTTTCTCTTTGAAATATTTTACATCCCTATTACCTATCCTGGCATTCACATTCTGGTCTGGGCTTCCATTTGCCTTGATAAACAGCCAGAGAAATATGTTGATTTTGAAGGGTTACAAAGCTGGTGAGAGGCCTGGAACACAAGGCCTGTGAGGAGAGGCTGAGGGAGCTGGGGTTGTTCAGCCTAGAAAAGAGGAGGCTCAGGGCAGACCTCATTGCTGTCTACAACTACCTGAAGGGAGGTTGCAGCCAGGTGAGGGTTGTTCTCTTCTCCCAGGCAAGCAGTAACAGAACAAAGGGACACAGTCTCAAGTTGTGCCAGGGGAGGTCTAGGCTGGATGTTAGGAGGAAGTTCTTGCCAGAGAGAGTGATTGGCATTGGAATGGGCTGCCCAGGGAGGTGGTGGAGTCGCCGTCCCTGCAGGTGTTCAAGCAAAGCCTGGCTGAGGCACTTAGTGCCATGGTCTGGTTGATTGGACAGGGCTGGGTGCTAGGTTGGACTGGATGATTTTGAAGGTCTCTCCCAACCTGGTTGATTCTATGATTCTTCAATACAGACAGTAGGTTTCAGCAAGTGTCTAGACCCTTCTGAGATAAAGGAAAATAATTCAAAAGGTCTGTGCAGGTTGATAGTCTGAGTTGAAAGAAACAATCAAAAGGCCATGCAGAATTAGAGGAGACAAGACAGATTGATAGGTTGTTTCAAAGCCATGTTCCTGCAACAGACACCCCCATGAAGAGCACCTTGGACAATGGCAACTCAAAAATGGAGGACTGTGCTTCATCCTCCACTCTCTAGCTTCATCATCAAAAATAGCCACTGGCTTTAACACCTATAGACACTCATGAGCAAACTCTACATGGAGAAACTTCACCAGCAGCACATACTGGATACCATAAGAAAAAAAAGAGACATGTGCTCATAGTGGGTGACTCTAAGGGCACTGAGATCCTTTAGCTGACAAGCTGCCTGGAAGTTCATGAAAGGTATGCTTTCTCCCTTTGCTCAAAGATACAGGGGAATCTGGCAATAATCTGGTTAATATGATGAGATGAACTTCAAAGTGAAGGACTGAGAGGGTAGGGTCCATGCCACCTCATGCCATCCATACTGCCACTCAGACCAGTGACAAATATTCCTCATCTGCCTTCCAAGAGCTGGAAGGATGGTATGGTGTCTCTGACTATAGTGGATTCTCTTGAACCCCTATAGGGAAACCTCCTTGCTCAGTTACCACTCTAAAATGCCTGAACAACAACACATGCAGAATGGGGGAAATAAGCAGGAAGAACTAATGATTTGTGTGGAGTTGGAGGGCCATGACCTCATTGCACTCACAGAGACATGGTGGGATGGTACACATGACTGGAATGCTGCTCATGGAAAGCTATGTACTTTTGAGGAAAGACAGACCGTTAAGGCAAGGTTGTGGAGTTACTCTTTATGTGAGAGAGCAACTGGAATGTATCAAGCTCTGCCTAGGGGATGATGAACATGATAGAATAGAATAGAATAGAATAGAATAGAATAGAATAGAATAGAATCAAACAGGTTGGAAGAGACCTCCAAGATCAGCCAGTCCAACCCAACCCTATCCAGTCAACTAGAGCATGGCACTAAGTGCCTCATCCAGGCTTTTCCTGAACACCCCCAAGGACAGTGACTCCACCACCTCCCTGGGCAGCCCATTCCAATGCCAATCACTCTGTCTGTGAAGAACTTCCTCCTAACATCCAGCCTAGACCTCCCCTGACACAACTTGAGACTGTGTCCCCTTGTCCTGTTGCTGGTTGCCTGGCACAAGAGACCAACCCCCACCTGGCTACAACCTCCCTTCAGGTAGTTGTAGACAGCAAGGAGACCTCCCCTGAGCCTCCTCTTCTCCAGGCTAAACAACCTCAGCTCCCTCAGCCTCTCCTCATAGGGTTTGTGTTCCAGGCCCCTCACCAGCTTTGTTGCCCTTCTCTGGACACCTTCCAGCACCTCAACATCTCTCTTGAATTGAGGAGCCCAGAACTGGACACAGTACTCAAGGTGTGGCCTGACCAGTGTTGAGTACAGGGGAAGAGAACTTAGAGGTGTTGAGAACTTAGAGGTAAGAATCAAGGAGTAGTGTAATATGGGTGTGTTGTGCTAATAATATCGAATTATTAGTAATAACATCAATATCAATAACCAGGTAAAATAGTAACAAACTGTGAAAATTATTTACCTATTCAGTCTCAAAGGAAAGCTTATTTATAAGGTTCCAACACACAGTTGTGGGTACTTACTGGCAATTTAAACAGTTAAGCAAAACCAGGAAGATACAAACATTAATTTGAGCTTTTGGAAAGAGATTCTTGCAGTACAGTATGCTGCTTGCCCTCTAGGGGGACTTGAGAAACTCCTTTCTGCCAAGACAGAAGGCACAATACATAGAGTAACAGAGCCAAAGCAAAAGCTTTAATTACAAAGAGGCTTTTTAGAATATTTGCTCACAAACTCTGAATTCCTGCAGCTGCATTATAGTACCAGACAGTACCCAGAATGCTTGGAGGGCTTCTGTTGGTAGTATGGTACCCATTAAAGGCTTTTGGAGTTTCCCCAGGATGCTCACAGGGTGCTGGGGCTTGGACAGTCTCTGACCTGGTCTTGGCCCCTTCTAGGGCAGACAGTGTCCTCTCTAGGGCTCCACACTTGGCACGGAAGTTCACAGGTGTGCATCAAGCATGATGTCTTGCTGGTAGCAGTAACCTGGTCTCTCTCACTATGTAGACTGTGTAAGTGAGCTCTACAACTGGGAGCAGCTTATTGCTTTCAGTTCACGCTAGGCTGGCCAGTTTCAGGAAGCTTTTGGCACTGATTCTTGCCTATTGCATGAAGGCACTTAATGCCTCTCCTTGGTAAACTGAGGCACAGCAAAGTTTCCGGGTGGACCATCAAAGCATGTGGTTACACAGCAGTGCTGGTCTGAAACATGGCACCATGGCAAGGCAAAGCAAGGCAAAAATGTCAAAGTGAGCTGAGGCAGAGCATGTTGTTTACAACATTGCTCATATTTATCAATTGCCTGAGTCTGATGGCTCCATTTGGCTTAGAGATTCACCAATCAGAATGGAACTTTGCCAAAACTAACCATATTAGGTGAAGCCAGGATCTGCTTTACCCAAATTTGGGAAAGCATAGGCCCTGCATAAACAAGTGTATGCACCTTGTTTACTACAACAGCAGATTTGGTGGCTCCAGGTCTTTTGTCCTCTTTCCCACACTGCTCCCCACTCCAACAGAGGGGGATGGGAGAGCAGGGCTATCATGCCTGGACAAGCCAGGATGCATATCAGGCCTATTTTGGCCTCCTGTGTCAGAGTGACACTGTAGTGGTTGTTTACTACAGGCCACCTGATCAGTAAGGGGAAGCTGATAAAGCTTTACACATACAGCTGAAAGTAGTCTCATAATTACATACTCTGACATTAACAGAGGACTTCAATCACCCTGGTATTTGCTGCACAGGCAACACAAATAGGCACACGTAGTCCAGGAGGCTCCTGCAGTGCACTGATAACTTTCTGACACAGGTGATGGAGGAACCAACAAGGAGAAGCATACTGCTGGACATTGTGCTAATGAACAAAAATGTCTTATTGGGCATGTGCAGGTTGAGGACAGCGATGGCTGCAGTGACCATGAGATGCTGAAGCTGACAATTGTGCAAGGAATTAGCAGGGTAATAAGCAGAACTGTACTTAAGAGAGTTAACTTTGACCTCTTCAGAAACCTGTGTGGTGAAATCCCCTGAGTTAGAACTCTAGAAGGTAGGGGGGTCCAAGAGAGTCGGTTAATATCCAAGCACCACTTCCTGCAAGCTCAAGATAAGTCCATCCCTATGAGTAAGAAATCAAGCAAATGAGGCAGAAGACGTGAATGTGCAAGGAGCTTCTGGAAAGACTGAAGTGCAAGATGGAAGTTTGCAGTGTGTGGACTGGCCACTTGGGAGGAATGTAAGAATGCTGCCAGAGTATGTAGGGATGAAAAAAAGAAGTCTAAGACCCTCTTGGAATTAAATCCAGGAAAGGATATCAAGGACTACAAGAAGGGCTTCTTCAAGTACATCAGTACAGAAAAGAGGAGGGAAGATATGGGCCTGCTGCTGAATGAGGTGGTTGCCCTGGTGATGAAGGACAGAGCGAAAGTGGAATTATTTATAAATACCATTTAATGGCAAGTCAAAGATTACTATATATATGTGGAATTGATTTTTCTTTTTCAGCTTATGGATTTAGTTGATTTGAACTTTGGTTTCCCCCCCCCTTCACATGTAAGAACAAAGGCAGAGAATAGTTATATTCCCTCATTATTACTAAGAAAACGTTAGAGAAATATTCAGTATATTTGTGCCTATCAGTGCTGCACATCTCCAGTGTAACTGATAAGAAGAAATTAAATTTTATTTTCTTTTTACCTCAAAGATCTGACATTTTATCATGGAGAACTGTTTTTATGTACATTTTCTTTTGTCGAACACTTCACCACTGAAGTCAGCGCATATCCTTTGTGTCTTCCCAGTGACAAACTATCCTTTTGCCTCTTTTTCAGGGGTCGGTTAGAGCAAAGTAAATCTTTACTCAGTGTGATGGTTTGGGTGCCCCCCGCCCCCCACACTTTTAGAAATCACCCAGACTAGACTCAGTCGGCTCTGGAAATTTGAATGAAGCTTATATTTACAGCTGGCACAATGTACAAGCAGATAGTTANGCCTTTCTTCTTTACACATGCCAGCAAGACTGTGAGGGAAGTAGACCTCACCATTGTTTTCATTTTACAGCCTATCATCTAGTTCTTCTCACCAAAACATGCTAGCTAGGCTCAAACTAGCACACTCAGCCATACCATTACAGAAACAGAATGGAGTGTTGAAAGCTATGGATTTTTTTTTGAAAGTCAGGGGAAAATGAAATTGTATTTCTTATAGTTTAAATATAACAGTATAAGGAGAAATAAACTACTAGAGAGATATAATAACCTTAATGAAGATGGGGAAGGGGTCAAGCGGCAGCGAAGCAGCAAAAGCAGCAGCAGCCAAAACAGCAGCGGGGGAAGGTAGCAGCGGGCACAGCTGAAGCAGCAGAAGCAGCAAGTGGAGGGTCCAAGCTGTGCTTCTAGACATAAAGGGGGACAACAAAAGGGGGAACTTTTTTACTGTAAGAGTCACAGAGCACTGGCACAGGCTCCCCAGAGAGGTTGTGGAGTTTCCTTCTCTGGAGACTTTGAAGGCCTGTCTGGATGTGTTCCTCTGTGATCTGTGTTAGATAGGATTGTCCTGCTCTGGCAGGGGAGTTGAACTTGATGATCTCCTTGGGTCCCTTCCAACACCTAATATCCTGTGACCCTATGATCCTGTGATCCAGCAGGTTCTGTTTCCTTAGCAGTCCATGTCAATTTGTCTTCAATTATCGAGGAGGTGAAAACCAATAACATCTGACAGATTATTAGCTGAACTCAACCCAGATGGCTTATTACATTCAAGCCAGTTCTTGGGAAGCTCTGCTGCACCATATGCTAAAGTCAGTTCAACAGCTAATTAGTCCTTATTATAAAACAATCATTCTCGCAAGGAATTTTTTATGGAGGGGTCAAAATCACTGAGTGAGAAGTAGGAAGGAATACAAAATATGAATAGCTTATACTCTCTCTGACTTGTTTCCTCCAGTCATAAATAAAGATCATCATGGTAAGCAATCTTGACTAACCTTTCAGCTCAGTCCCAGTAGTGCTGACATTCCTGGGCTGTATTTGGAAAATAAATATTGAATGTTGTAGTGAATTACAGATTTTTTGTCTCTTTTTTTTCCTAACTTCTGTGGTGTAAAGGATGTAATAAATTTGAGTATGCAACTGAGTTTATAACTGTGAAATTAACCTAACTGAAAGAAAAAAAAAAAAGATCACAAAAGTTTAAAATTATCATCTCAAGAAGAAACAGGATTATTATAAGCATTAAACATAGCTTAGTGTCCAATAATTTATACATTAACTTTATTTTACTAGACAAAAGCAAGAAGTGGATGCCAGTATTTTTTGGGGGGCAAAAGCAAGAGAAAGGTGATGAAAGATGTTGTGATATGCTGGTACTGTGGCATCTTCTTCCTCTTTTCTTAGGACGTTCTCATTGCTGCCTACGACTACCTGAAGGCAGGCTACAGCTGAGTGGGGGTTGGTCTCTTCTGCCAGGCAACCAGCAACAGAATAAGGCGACACAGTCTCAAGTTGTGCCGGGGGAGGTCTAGGCTGGGTGTTAAGAGGAAGTTCTTGCCAGAGGGAGTGATTGGCATTGGAATGGGCTGCCCAGGGAGGTGGTGGAGTTGCTGTCCTTGGAGGTGTTCAAGAAAAGACTGGATGAGGCACTTAGTGCTAGAAATTTGTTGCTAGCTAATGCTGGTTGCTGAGTGTATTTGGAACTAGGATTTGTGTGAAGCCCAAAAGGAGAAGCATTGGAGAAGCATCAGAGAAGCACCCTCTCCTGAGCATGAGTGGCTGTAGAGAGGAGGGATTCTCTTTAGAGAATCTGGCAGAGGTGTGTGAATTGTCCACCCTGCTAAGGATCAATACCTCAATCCAGACAAAGATGCTAAAGGAAGAAACAGTTGTGGAGACCATGAGCTGTGTACAGTGCTTGGACCCTTTTCCTGTGGTTGAGATGGGGGACAAACTTGCCCGCAAAAGATGTGCTCAGGTGGAGAACCTTCTGCAGCAGGTTGCTAAGCTACAGGGGACAGTCAAAATGTTGTATCATGGAAACAGAAATGAATACAAACAACTGGATTTAAGTGCAATCTGCACAAGTTCAGTGCAGCCTATGGTCAAACAGCCCCAAACCCTCCCACCATCAAAGCCAGCAGCAGGGAAAGCCAGCAAGGATGGGGAGTGGCAAATTGCAACTGACAGAACTAGCAAGAGGAAGAAACCTCCATCAAAGCCTGAGATGACTCTGAAGAAGTGACTCATGGCTCTGCAGATGGAGGAAGAAAAGTAGCCTGCATCTTGTAGATCCACAGGACAGATTGGCTCCCTGTCTTATATCTACTTCAGCCACAAAGAAAAAATGATGGGTGATAGTAGTGCACAACTCTCTGTTGAGAGATACAGAGGCACACGTTTGCTGGCCTGACCCGTGAGCTAGAGAGGTATGATGTTTATTGAAGGTTCACACCAGAGATGTAACAGAGAGGCTGCTTGACCTTCTACATCCCACTGACTATTATCCCCTGTTGCTGCTTCCGCTTGGGCAGTAATGATACAGCAGTGAGCAACCTAGAGAACATCAGGGATATTATGTATACATTAGTTGGTGTGTGCAAGGGGTGGTATTTTCGTGTAGAGCGCTATGCCTGGTTGCGACTGTCTGAGAACCCTGAGGGCACATGACTAAATCTGAAAACTAAAATGTAAGAGTCAATCTAATATGTGATATTACTCCACCCTGTACTTTTTGTTTCCTATACATACATACAATCATTTAGACATCTTCAGAAGAAGAAGGATTAGAATAGATTTTAGAAGTGGGGTGCTACTTTGAAGCTAGCTGGAACATTTTGGTGAAAAGGATTAGATGATAGGCTGTGAAAAGGAAACAGTGGTGATGTCTGCTGCACTCATAGGCTTGCTGAGATGGATAAAAACAAGAACACATAGATAAAACAGTGGCTGTGTGTCTCTGGCTGCCTGCACTTTTCTCCCTGGACTGCTTTCTGTGTAACTAATCCTTCTGCTTTCTAACCCCACTGGCCAATCCTCCAAACTCACCTTACATGTAATGCAAAGTCTGGGATAATGTAGAGGGGTGGAAAGGAGGTGGAAGAGTGGTTGGGAGCCCCTCCTGGAGACTCAGGTTTCTGGGAGGGCTGTTGTGTTTCTGTATTACCTTTTTAACTTGTCTGTTTCTGTCTATAGCTGTAGATATTGTAAATACCTGCTTGTGTATTGTGCTAAGCTGTAAATAAAAAGCTTCATTCTTAATTCCCAGCATGGCTGAGTCTAGTCTGGGTGATTTTCTTAAGTGGGGGGGGTGATGGGCAAGTAACACCCACACTGTCACAAGTGGAGACTGATGAATGCAGTTATGCAAATTAAACATTAAACATTAACAAGTCCATGGGCCCTGATGAGCTGCACCCAAGGGTGCTGAGAGAACTGGCTGATACTATCGCTCTGCCACTCTCCATCATCTTTGCCAAATGGCGGCAGACAGGAGAGGTGCCTGAGGACTGGAGCAGAGCCAATGGCACTCCAGTCTTCAAAAAGGGCAAGAAAGAGGTTCCAGGAAACTACAGACCAGTCAGCCTCCCCTCCATCCCTGGAAAAATGATGGAGTGGCTCCTGTTGCAGGGCATCTCAAGGTACTTGGAAGAGAAGTTATGAGGAGTAGTCATCATGGATTTACCAAGGGGAAGTCCTGCTTAACTAACCTGATAGCATTTTATGATGCCATAACTGAATGGGTAGACTCAGGGAGAGCAGTGGATGTAGTCTGCCTTGGCCTTAGCAAGGCCTTTGACACCATCTCCCATGACATTTTAGTGAGCAAGCTGAGGAAGTGTGGGATGGAAGAGCAAACAGTGAGGTGGGTTAGGAACTGGTTGCAAGATAGAGTTCAGAGGGTGGTGATCAATGGTGCCAGGTCCAGCTGGAGAGCTGTGACTAGTGGTGTCCCCCAGGGATCAGTACTGGGTCCAGTCCTGTTCAACGTCTTGATCAGTGACAGTGATGAGGGCACAGTGTCTGCTCAGCTGACGACACCAAGCTGGGAGGCTTGGCTGAGACAGCTGAAGGCTGTGAGGCCATCCAGAGAGATCTGGAAAGAATGAGAGCTGGGCACAGAGGAACCAGATGAGGTTCAACAAGGACAAGTGCAGAGTCCTGCACCTGGGGAGGAATAATAAACTGCAGCAGTACAGGCTGGGAGGTGATCTGCTGGAAAGCAGCCCTGTGGAAAGGGACCTGGGGGTCCTGGTGGCTAACAAGTTACCCATGGCACAGCAATGTGCCCTGGTGGCCAAGAAAGCAAATGAGTTCCTGGGCTGTATTAGGAAGAGTGTGTCCAGCAGATCAAGGGAGGTTCTCCCTCTCTACTCTGCCCTGCTGAGACCTCATCTTGAATATTGTCTTCAGTTTTGGGCTCCCCAGTTTCTTAAACTCTTAGGGACATGAATCTGCTGGAGAGGGTCCGGCTGAGGGCTACGAGGATGTTAAGGGGACCGGAGGGCACTGCCTTATGAGGAGAGACTGAAGGACCTGGGTCTTTTTGGTCTGGCGAAAAGAAGACTTAGAGGGGATTTGATAAATGTTTATAAATATCTGAGGGCTGGCCAGGAGTGGGGGACAGGCTCTGCTCACTGCTCCCTGGGATAGGACAAGGTGTAAGTTGCAGCAAAAGAAGTTCTGCCTCAACACAAGGGGGAACTTCTTTACTGTAAGGGTCCCAGAGCACTGGAACAGGCTCCCCAGACAGGTTGTGAGGTCTCCTTCTCTGGAAACTTTCAAGGCCTGTCTGGATGTGTTCCTCTGTGATCTGTGTTAGATAGTATTGTTGTGCTCTGGCAGGGAGGTTGGACTTGATGATCCCCTTGGGTCTCTTCCAACCCCTAATATCCTGCGATCCTGTGAATGCACCAGAGAGAGGTAATTACTTTAAGCAAATCAGAAAAGAGGACATAAAAGCCACAATTTTAGTTCTCAAAGTATAATGGCTACATGAAAAGAACAGCCATCGTATAAGCACAACATACTGCAAATCAATAAACAACCACACTGTGAAAATACATTAATTAAACCAAAAGCAGAATGCAGTTTAGCTAGTCCTCAGAAGAACTAAACCTTACATAACTTCAAAAGAAAAAGAAATCTTTCAAACAGAACAGTATCCAGAGAAGTCAATACCAAGAAGTGCATAGTTCAGGTAGCTTGGTGATAATTACAGAAAAGAGAAACAGTAAATATTCATTTCAGTATCTAATCCCAGAGGAATAAGAGGTTCTAATAGGTTAATTCACTGTAATGAATTAATCTGCCTGTCCAACATAATGCACAATTACCTTAGCCTATTTGCAGAGAAAGCACAGCAGAGAGCAGCAGCAAGCAGAAAGCCAGCAAGCTAAAGATCCAAACCAGAGACTTGCTCCCCCATCCTTCTCTCTCTAGCTGCCATCTCAAAGGAAGACAAGCCAATACCCAAAATCCTGAAAGCCAAAGCAGCAACTGGAACAGGAAGCCTCTTGTGTTACAGTCTGAACATGAAGCCCCATAGTACTTTGCTCCAGACAGCACTTTCCTTTTGAAGCTGGCATGACAGCAGCATGTGATTGAATATCAGCAGCAGATTCAACTTAACCCATGATGTTCTTCACCCCTTATTCCTTATCATCTTCATAATGCCCAGCATCGATTGACATTAAATATGCATCATGCATCATTCACTGTCCATTCTCACTTGAAAAGAGGTCACTTTACAGTACACAGAAAAATTCTCACTGCAGATGCTCTGGAGCTCCATGCTGTTCCGGTACAGTCTGAATCAGTCCATGACCAGTCCAGTTGGTGGGGCTGAATATCAACAGCACATTCAACTTAACTCATGACAGAGGTAGAAACAATGAACTGTAGAACAGAATTTAAAGACAAACATTGTCAATGAAACACACAAAAGGAAAAAAACTGGGACAGGAAAGTAAGACCAAATTTGTTCCTTTTTGACATTGTTACTTAATCTCTCTGTATGTGGCTGTTCTTTGGCTGTTCTGCTCCATAAAGAACAGCATAGACAGTACCAGGTTCTTACTAAAGAAAATAAAGGTTTTCAAAATACATTTTTTTTTTTAGAACAGAGAATAAGTTAGGAATTTCCACCTGAATTCACCTGCAACAAAAATTATCATTGGACTTAATGCTTCCCCTGTTCAGTAAAGCTACCAGCAGTGGATTGTTTAAGGGATGATTTGGTATTTATATGTGTTCACAATTTGTCAGCCATTCTTTCCAGAACAAATTCTTCTTTGTCTGCTTCTGCTTCTTTACTGCAGCTCTGCTCTGTAATGTAATTCATTTTGCTCTTACACAATGGTGCTGATACTTAGAATCCAAAATAACTTGAGTGCTGTGTCCAGTTCTGGGCTCCTCAATTCAAGAGAGATGTTGAGGTGCTGGAATCATAGAATCATAGAATCATAGAATGGTTTAGGTTGGAAGGGACCTCAAGGATCATCCAGCTCCAACCCCCTGCCAGAGGCAGGGACACCTCCCACTAGAGCAGGTTGCTCAAGGCCTCATCCAGCCTGGCCTTAAACACCTCCAGGGAGGAAGCATCCACAACCTCCCTGGGCAACCCGTTCCAGTGCCTTACCACCCTCACTGTAAAGAACTTCCTCCTAACATCCAGTCGGAATCTCCCCTCCTCCAGCTTAAACCCATTCCCCCTCGTCCTAACATTACTAGACCGT
>WAAF01018160.1:21137-35536 GCA_013400475.1 Tricholaema leucomelas | reverse complement strand
ACAAACCCTATGAGGAGAGGCTGAGGGAGCTGGGGGTGTGTAGCCTGGAGAAGAGGAGGCTCAGGGCAGACCTCATTGCTGTCTACAACTACCTGAAGGGAGGCTGTACTTATGTGGGGGTTGGTCTCTTGTGCCAGGCAACCAGCAACAGAACAAGGGGACACAGTCTCAAGTTGTGCCGGGGGAAGTCTAGGCTGGATGTTAGGAGGAAGTTGTTGGCAGAGAGAGTGATTGGCATTGGAATGGGCTGCCCAGGGAGGTGGTGGAGTCACCGTCCCTGGGGGTGTTCAGGAAAAGACTGTGTGGGGCACTTAGTGCCATGGTCTGGTTGACTGGATAGGGCTGGATGCTAGGTTGGACTGGATGATCTTGGAGGTCTCTTCCAACCTGGTTGATTCTATTCTAACTGCTTCTCAGACAGCCCATCCTGCAGTCGTTCTTTGTCTTATACTCCCTGAGAGAAGTTTCGGAACATCCTTAGTTTTACCTGCTATACAGTGTGCATTTAAGAATACTTTTCTTAAACAACCAAGCAATGCATTTCTCTTTCATATATGTTACATGGGTAGAAAATTGATCATATGTATAACATTTTTAATCTATAAAGTGAGGCATGATACGAATGAAATTTGAGAACATGACCACAGCATTTTAGGAATAAAAAGTGACATATGGAAAGAAAACCTCACAACACACAAAGTGTTATTAGGTAAGGCACGTTTAATCAGCTCTCTGTGACAAGGGGAGGTCCTCTTCCAAAGCCCTTGCACACCTTCACCTTGTTCAGGCGAAATATTTATGCTACAAAATCATACATATTCAGTACAGGGGTAGGGCTATTACAATTAGTTCTGGAAATAGGTGGAGTTACTACAACCAGTTCCTGGGACTCATTTCCATACTGTCCCACCTCTTTACACATGCTCATTGCCACCTGGTGGTCGGCTTTTGGGGTCTTTGGGAGGAAGGCTGACGTCTTCCTCAGCCTGACCTCTACCTTTTGTCCACCTGGCATCAGTTGTGGGTCACATTCTTGGCTGGAGTCTCCATTGTTCTCATCTTTGAATAGAGTATTATTCTTCTCCATGAGAGTGTTTCAAGACCCTTTCAAGCTTAACTCCCCTTGTCTGGGGTTCGAATTTAAATTCCCAGAGACTAATAAATTGGATAGAAATGATGACAATTAATTAAAAGTGCCCTTCCCTCTCCCCACCTCCTTCCCCAGAGAAAGGAATTGGAAGTGAGAGGAAAAGGTAAGCCCACCCAAATAAATCAGTCTCACTCGATTTGGAAGTAAAAAGGAAAAGTTTAACCATAACTTAAAAAGGGTATCAAAGGTAGGGAGATTGCAAAAGGTGTAGAGAAGGAAGAATAACAAATACAAAAAGGTATGAATACAACCTGAGTGTGTGATGGTGGTGACCACCTGTGTGGAGAGATGCAGGGAGAGCTGCAGTGTGGTTCTGAGAGCTGCGGAGTGGTCAAGAGAGAGAGTCCCAGAGAGTGAGACACAGGAAGTCCCCCTGCTTTTAAGGGACAGGAAGGGGGAGTGGACTAACCATCACCTGGGGGTGTCCAGACCCACCCCTGGGGAGGGGGTCAGGACCACTTGAGGTCAGATTTTGAGTTCAGGGACACCCCCCCTGGAGTGTTAACCGTATACACCCCTCCTTTGTGTTTGTCTGATTGACGGTGCTTTATATCGGTGCTCACACAGTTAATGATTTAACTAGGTTCCTACAGTCCGTGTTCCCTACCCCTTTTTCCCATATCAAAAGCTGTCCCAACTACCTTAACTATTCTTAGACCACATGATTTTCATGTCAGAGGGCAACAAGGGTGGTACTTCCCCAGTGACACAATGGAGTGTCATCATAGGATCATAGGATGTCAGGGGTTGGAAGGAACCCAAAGAGATCAGGACAGTACTATCTAACATAGATCACAGAGGAACACATCCAGAAAGGCCTTGAAAGTCTCCAGAGAAGGAGACTCCACAACCTCTCTGGGGAGCCTGTGCCAGTGCTCTGTGACCCTTACAGTAAAGAAGTTCCCCCTTGTGCTGAGGTGGAACTTCTTTTGCTTCAACTTACACCCATTGCTCCTTGTCCTATCCCAGGGAGCAAGTGAGCAGAGCCTGTCCCCCACTCCTGATCAGTCTTCAGATACTTATAAACATTTATCAAATCCCCTCTAAGTCTTCTTTTCGCCAGACCAAAAAGACCCAGGTTCCTTGGTCTCTCCTCATAAGCCATGCCCTCTAGTCCCCTTAACACCCTCATAGCCCTCCGCTGGACCCTCTCCAGCAGATCCCTGTCCCTCTTAAACTGGGGAGCCCAAAACTGAAGACAGTATTCAAGATGAGGTCTCAGCAGGGCAGAGTAGAGGGGGAGGGGAACCTCTCTTGATGTGCTGGACACACTCTTCCTAATACACCCCAGGATCCCATTGGCCTTCTTGGCCACAAGGGCACATTGCTGTGCCATGGTTGTTATTCACCAGGACCCCCAGGTCCCTCTCCCCAGGGCTGCTGTCCAGCAGATCACCTCCCAGCCTGTGCTGGTGCAGTTTATTATTCCTCCCCAGATGCAGGACTCTGCACTTGTCCTTGTTGAACTTCATCTGGTTCCTCTGTGCCCAGCTCTCAGTCTGTCCAGTGTCAGGAAGTGGGAGACAGAAACAATTATGCTTTGATCATCTTCACTGGGCATTACCTTGCTGAAGGCACTAGAAGGGAACAAGTGTAATATTCAACGAAGACAAGGGGAGGCAGAATAGGAAGGGGGTATGGCACCTGTTGTACTAAATTTGAGCCTGGGGAAAGTGAAGTGGCTCCCTTTATTTTTTTTTTTAATGTTCATGGTGGTTTGTGGTGGTTTTTGTTTTATTTGATTTCCAATGTTTGAATCAGTAGTTAAAACTTTAGGTTAATTGAAATATACTACATACATTCTATTGTGTAAAATCTACTGGTTGATAGTATTTTGTCCATAACAATTAGAAAGGAATAAATGTGTGAAAATATAGGGGAAAGCTGTTAAAAGTTGCAAAGTCTAATCAGGTGGTTTGTCTGTAAGTCTCTCTAATCTTTACATTTGACCACTCTAGTCCATCCCCTACTCTTATTACATTGTTTTTATAGCTACTACCTGAGGCTGAGGGCTTTATTCTGTCATCCTTCTGTGCAAACACTAACCAGCTTCAGTGCTGATTAGCAGGTCTTATGTTCAAAAGATCTAAGCAAGGGGACTGGGGAGCACAAACCTTAAGGGCTCAGAGTTTTCAGGACCAGGCAGCTGGATGAGACACAGATTTGGTGGTCACCTACTGGGCCAGCCACTGGGGAGGAGGTGGGTCTTACACATGATTAGCTATGCTCCTGTGTGTAGACAATGGCACAGGACAGGAGTCTTCCAGCTGTCAGGCTGTCACATTCAGCAGCTCCTAACAATTGATTGCTCAATGAAAATTGAGAAACTTATGTGCATTTCAAAGAAAAAACAGACAAAGAGAGTTCTTTGAAAGAGTGTTGAGTAAAACACCTTCAGGAATGTTAAAAATACTATAGAATCTGCAAATAAAAGCATCCTTGAAAGGTAGACATAGTAGTAGGTAACAAAAATAATTTATATTGTTTCTAAACTTAGATTAAGGAATAGAAAAGGGCTACAAAAAAAGCTGGAGAGGGACTTTTTAGGATATCAGGTAGTGACAGGACTAGAGGGAATGGAGTAAAGCTGGAGGTGGGTAGGTTCAGACGGGACATAAAGAGGAAATTCTTCACCATGAGAGTGGTGAGAGGCTGGAATGGGTTGCCCAGGGAGGTGGTTGAGGCCCCATCCCTGGAGGTGTTTAAGGCCAGGCTGGATGAGGCTGTGGGCAGCCTGCTTTAGGGTAGGGGGTCCCTGCCCATGGCAGGGGGAGTTGGAACTACATGATCCTTGTGTTCCCTTCCAACCCTGACTGATTCTATGATCTAGTTGATTGGACAGGGTTGAGTGATAGGTTGGACTGGATGATCATGGAGGTCTCTTCCAAGCTGGTTGATTCTATGACTTGATAAGGTCACACTAACTGAATGGTTAAATTGACAGCACACAAGTCGTATCTTGCGATGGACATGGTATAGCAGTTACCTTCTTAATCCAAAACTGTTGTCAGCAAAATCATGTGTGTATTTGTGTTTAGTGAACTGGAATGAAAAAAAAAAAGATGTAGGCTTGACTTAGTCATGATCATCCTAACAAAAGCAAAGGCAAAGGAGGTTGTTTCTGAGTGCAAAAATCGCTCCCTTCTTCACTCAAGGGATATATCGTGACAAAAGCACTAGGCTAGCTTGTAACTAGGCAAAGTAATTCCTATCTGCCATACTCAACACAGCATACTTGATTTAGCTACAGGCTTTACCATGATGGAAGTAAGCAAAATCACATGTTCAGGTGAATTGCCTACTGCTACGCAATGGATGTTTGATCTTCTGTGGAATTGGTAGCCAAAACTTACTTTTGGTGAGTCACTATTATCTCAACCACAGTAACTGGCTTTGGAGCTGCATCTCTCTGGCAGCATTTGTGTTCAGAGGCATCCTGGTATCCAGAAAGCTATTCCTTCTAGCAAATCCCTTTTTGCCAGTGGAGCACCTGGGATAAAATGACTTTGTTCATCAGTGTGATCAGGAGGTCATTCTCCGCTTTATTTCCATGATGCAGTGGCTTATGTGCTTTCTTAGAAGAGGCTGCACAACTAAGATTGGTACATGTGGAGGGTACAGGGTTACATGTCAGGCACACATAGGCTGATTTAACCATAACATTCTGAGGGTCAACCTCTGGGGCTGGCTGACCCAGCCCCCTGCAGCTGGCTAGCTCTGCCCACTGCAGCTGTGTGTGGGGTGCTCATTGTTTACAGCTTGGTTTCCTGAGCCTGAGATGGCCCAAGGACACTTCTCAGCATGAGTTGCTCAGGTTTATCAACTTGTGTCCTCTGCTAGCAAGAAATTCATCCACACTTTTTAACTATTCTCTGAGACAAGAAAGCATTCGGGAAGGAGAAAGATTGCTTGCCTGTTTTGGACATTTATTTTCCATGAACTCAGCCAAAGCATTCTGCTTTGCTGAAGTGTATAGGAAGCACCTTCACTAGTCTGACACACCACTCCTTTATGTGCTTTCTCCCCAGTTTGTGTCTTGAATGGGAGGATGAATTAATACTCTGCCTGTGAGAGTAGTTCAACAGATTGTCATGCTTAGAAGTAGAATCACACAATCACAGAATTAACCAGGCTAGAAAAGACCTCTGAGATCATCGAGTCCAACCCATCCTCTAACACCTTCTAATTCACTAAACCCTGGCACTGAGTGCCTCATCCAGCTTCCTTTTAAACATCTCCAGGGATGGGCACTCCACCACCTCCCTGGGCAGCCCATTCCAATGCAAATCACTCTTCCTACCAAGAACTTCTTCCTCACATCCAGTCTGAACCTGCCCTGGCACCTCCTCTTGTTCTGTCACTGGGTGCCTGGCAGAGGAGATCAACCCCACCTGACCACAACCTCCTTTCAGGTTTAGATTTTAAAAAAACTTTGAAAAAGTTCATGCAGAGTACATGCAAGCCTGTTGTCTTCTGTAGACGAGTACATTAAAAGCAAGGAAGTCTTTCCTTGAAAAGTTATCTTTCAAGACAGAATGAAGAATGAAAATGACAAAGAGAAGCAGAAAGTAGTTTGATTTTTGTGAATTGGATGCAGTTAGCAACCATGGTTAATAAATCTAAACTTCTAAATTCCTTAATGCTGCAGAGATGAAGAGGAAGACAGATTTCAGAAATCTATAAGTACTAATCAGACTACCAAAACTGAAAGAAATATTGTAAAAAGGTAGAGACAAATGAAAATGGATGATGGGTGAAAAAAACCTTCTTATTACAATCTAAAAATACTGCAATTAGCAGAGGGACAGTGAATGCTAAAAACCTATTCATACTGTGTAAGGTTTTTTGTTTGTGTTTTGCAAACGTGGTTATCTTGATAAACTTAGAATCATAGAATCAATCAGGTTGGAAGAGAACTCTAAGATCATCCAGTCCAACCTAGCACCCAGCCCTAGCCAATCAACTAGATCATGGCTCTAAGTGCCCCATCCAGTCTTATCTTGAACACCTCCAGGGACAGCAACTCCACTACTTCCCTGGGCAGCCCATTCCAATGCCAATCACTCTCTGTGGGAAGAACTTCCTCCTAACATCCAGCCTAGACCTCCCTGGCACAACTTGAGACTGTGTCCCCTTGTTCTGTTGCTGGTTGCCTGGGAGAAGAGTTCAACCCCATCTGTCTACAGCCTCCCTTCAGGTAGTTGTAGACAGCAATGAGGTCTGCCCTGAGCCTCCTCTTCTCCAGGCTAAACAATCCCAGCTCCCTCAGCCTCTCCTCATAGGGTTTGTGTTCCAGGCCCCTCACCAGCTTTGTCGCCCTTCTCTGGACACATTCCAGCACCTCAACATCTCTCTTGAATTGAGGAGCTCAGAACTGGACACAGTACTCAAGGTGTGACCTGACCAGTGCTGAGTACAGAGGCAGAATAACCTCCCTTGTCCTACTGGCCACACTGTTCCTGATCCAGGCCAGGATGCTATTGGCTCTCCTGGCCACCTGGGCACACTGCTGGCTCATCTTCAGCTACTATCTACCAGTACCATGAGATCCCTTTCTGCATGGCTGCTCTCGAGCTACTCTGTCCCCAGCCTGCCCCCCCAGCTTGTATAAGTTGATCATGCTTAGATACCGTAGAGACTTGTTAAAGAAAGAGAGCTACAGAACAAGCTCTCATGTATGTTCCATACCTTCTGAGAGATAAAAAGGAAGCTGTCCTAGTTTTGAGCCACAAACTGTGCAGGGCAAAAGGACAGAAAATGTGTTTTACCCCTTTCCAATGAGTAAAATAATAAATGTTCCACAATAATTGGATGTTTAAATGAAAATTCTATTTACAAATACATAGAAAAGATATTCAGGTAGGAGGAATACATTCACAAACTAGGCTCAAACCTCCATGTGGGCCTACCAGGCAAAAGCCTTCCAGAGCCTTCCAGAAAAACTGCACCACCCTCAGGCCAAAACTGCTCCTCCAATAGAGGCCTGTTGCAGACTTCTACAGGCATTATGGCATTGCTGGAAAACTCCTGTCAGCCAAGGCTCAGAGAAGCATCTCCCTCACAACCCAAGATAAGGCGTGCTCTTCCCAAGGCAGCGAGAGAAGTGAGAGAATTGGCTGTGCAGTCTCTTAAACAGAGATTGTAAAGGGTTAACCCTCCTGGGGGAGTGGTCTTGACCCTGACCCCAGGTGGTCCTAACGCCTCCCCGGGGGTGGGTACCAGGTGTGGTGGTTAGCCCACTCCCACTGCCTGTCTAAGACCCATATAAAGCCTGAGGAGCTGCCTGTTTTGTTCTCTCTTGTTCTGTCTCCCTGCTTAACAACATCACCTTCCTGTCCCTGGTACTATTTGTTTTACCATGTGGCCATAATTCATGAGGCAAACGAAACCATTGTCCTCAATCTGGTTGTATTTTACATATTTTGTATCTTGTTTTCCCTTCCCTATACCTTTTGTAACTTCCCTACCTCATCTACCTTTTATTTATTGTTAAAATCTTAACTTCCAAATCAAAGTGAAATTATTTATTTGGGTGTACTTTAACATTCCTCTCTCTACATCTAATTCCTTTTCTTTGGGAAAGAAAGGGGAAGAGAGAAAGGCATCCTGTAAATTGTTATTGGTTCTATTAACTGTATTTGTGTCTCTGGGAAATTTAAATTAGAACCGAGACAGAGATACAGAGGAAATCAGAATAGAGTAACAAATTACAATGTCCTGGGACAAACTGCCATCCTCCTTGGGACTCTCTAGCCTCTGGAGGACTTTCTTGATGCTTATAGCAATTAACCATTACCTTTAACAGAAGCACTGATGTGTAGGCCTTGCCCCAGCTAAAGTTAGGGTAAGAATGCATCTAGTCCAGAGGAGTGCAGTGGCTGCTCTCAGTCTGTACTTACCCTCTTACATGATGAAGCAGTGTTTTGTTAGTCTTTATTTATTCCACTAAGTGAAAGTGGATATATCAAAACCGTGAGGCTGCTGAGACCTGTCTGTCTCGGTTCTGATTTAAATTCCCAGAGACTCAAATAGAGAGTTGTAGAATCATAGAATGGTTTAGGTTGGAAGGGACCTCAAGGATCATCCAGCTCCAACCCCCTGCCATAGGCAGGGACACCTCCCACTAGAGCAGGTTGCTCAAGGCCTCATCCAGCCTGGCCTTAAACACCTCCAGGGAGGAAGCATCCACAACCTCCCTGGGCAACCTGTGCCAGTGTCTCACCACCCTCACTGTAAAGAACTTCCTCCTAACATCCAGTCTAAATCTCCCCTCTTCCAGCTTAAACCCATTCCCCCTCGTCCTGACATTACTAGACCTTGTCAATAGTCCCTCCCCAGCCTTCCTGTAGGCTCCCTTCAGATACTGGAAAGCCACTCTAAGGTCTCCTCGAAGCCTTCTCTTCTCCAGGCTGCAGAGCCCCAACTCTCTCAGCCTGTCCTCATAGCAGAGCTGCTGCAGCCCTCTGAGCATCTTCGTGGCTCTCCTCTGGACTCGCTCCAGCAGTTCCATGTCCTTCTTGTGCTGGGGGCTCCAGAACTGCAAACATCAAATATATTTGATAGAACCAAATAACAATTTATAGAGTGCCCTTCCCTCTTCCCCCATCTTTCCCAAAAGAAAGGAATTAGATGTAGAGAGAGGAAAGGTAAGCACACCCAAATAAACAATCTCACTCTGATTTGGAAATTAAAAAGAAGAAAAATTTAACAATAAAATTAAAAAGGTGTCTGAGGTGGGGAAGTTACAAAGGTACAGGGAAGGGAAAACAAATACAAAATGGGCAAATACAACCAGATTTTGATGGTAATAGCATTGCCTGCCTGATGGGTGATGGCCACATGGTAAACCAAAGAGAACCAGGAACAGGATGGTGACGCTGGGAGGCAGGGAGCACAGAGAGAGAGAACAGGAAGTCCCCCTGCTTTTATGGATCTTTAGACAGGAAGGGGCAGTGGGCTAACCATCACCTGGTAATGTTCAGACCCACCCCTGGGGAGGGGTCAAGACCACCTAGGGTCAGGTTTATGTAGAATCGCTACATTTAATATTACTATTCCAAACACCCAGGTGCCCCTGACCTCTCCTGGTGGTAGGTCACTCCAGATAAAAGGTTAGCCCACTCCCACTTCCTGTCTGCAACCCTGTAAGAGGCAGACAAACTTCCAGTCTCATTCTCTCCACCTCCTGATTTGCCTGACCAACACCTTGTTGCGGCAGTTGCTCCTACTGAGCCATGTGCCCCGCTAATCAGGTGGCTGACCAGCTGCCTCCTGCAGTCTGCCTCCATCCAGGCAATCCATTGCCATCAGTTTTGTTTTGTATGCATTTTTTTATCTATTTTCCTTCCCTTATACCTTTGTAACTCCCCTATACCTTAGTTATCTGTTGTTTATTGTTAAAGCTTTTCTTTTAACTTCCAAAATTGGGGCAGGACTGTTTTCTTTGGGTGTTTTGCCCCTTACACTCTTTCTACCTAATTTCTTTTAAAGTGGGGAGAGGGAAGGCATCCTTTTAATATTATTTGTTCAGTTGGGCTTTGTGACTCTGGGAAGCTAAACTAGAATGAGCCTTCACGTATATGACAAATCCAAATTCTGCCCTTTACTTCTGCTGTACACAAGCAAGGTTTTTATTTAAAAATAAGTAGATAAGCCTCTTATTTCCCTTCCATGTTTTAGGAAGGCTCTTTAGGAATTCGAAATTGAGATGGGGACATATAAACCGAGAAGTCATACAAATCTTGGGAAAAGATAAACTCAATTATTAGAGGAGTAGACCATGTCTCTCATGAAGAAAGGCTGATGGATCTGGGGCTTTTTAACTTAGAGAAAAGACTAAGGGGAGATCTTATAAATGTTTATAAATACCTAAAGGGTAAGTGTCAAGAGGATGAGGGCAGTCATTTTTTCAGTGGTGCCTGGTGACAGGACAAGAGGTAACAGGAACAAACCTGAACGCAAGCTCCAGTTAAACATGAGGAGGAACTTCTTTTCTAGCGTGGTAGAGCAGTGGAACAGGCTGCCCAGAGAAGTGGTAGAGTGTCCATCTCTGGAATAATTCAAAAGCTACTGGTACGCCATCCTGTGCGGCCTCCTGTAGGTGAACCTGCTCTGGTAGGGGAGCTGGACTGGATGATCTTCTGAGGTCACTTCCAATTCCTGTCATTCTGTGAAATTGTAAGCACTTCTTGGTGAAAGAATCTGCCTAGAAGGGACAAATTAAGTCATGTCTGCTTAAAAAGTCTAACTGTCAAAGGAAAAGAGAACTAGTCTCTACCCCACATAGATTCCATATGTCAGTTACCCCGAGGTTGTGCTATATGTACCTGTAAATATTCAATAAAAAGCACTTGGAACAACAACACACTTCCAGTCTCAACCTTTCTCTCTGCCTGACCTTCCCGCATTGCTGCCACAAGTACCTTAGCTTTAGCCTTCCCCCTCTCTTCATCCCTACGTACATAAACCCTCTGCGCTTCTTGCAACAACTCCTGTAATCCTCTCTCAGACCAATCTTGTAACTTCTCTAATTTCCTTCTAATACCAGCCCATGATTTAGTGACAAACTGAGTTCTTAATCACTTCTCCAGCTGCAGTATTAGGATCTATTCCCAAGTACAACTGGAGACTTCTCTTTGACCTTTCCAACCACTCGGTTGGTGATTCATCCCTACCTTGATGTTCGTTAAATGCCTTATTGATATTCTGTCCCTTGGGTAGTGCTTCTTTTATTCCCCAGATTGGTAGAGTCCTTAAGTCCAACATTTGTTGTTGGTCAACAGGGTTATTCTGATTCCATGCTGGAGCTGTTAAAGGTAACTTTTGGTCCCCAGGAGGTCCTGCCTGGTTTTCCCTCTCCCAGACTCTCATTCCTGCTGTTCGAATCATTTGCCTCTCTTCAGAGGTAAACAGAATAGTCATAATCGAATGCAGTTCCTATTTCTCTCTTCCCTCTCCTTTTCACTACTATTCTCATCTCCTTGTAGGACGCAGGTTTTTCTGTTCTTATTCACAGGTTTTCTTCTTAGCCTACTGCTTACTGGGCTGGTCGTGAGTTGCATGGGGGAGGGCACTTCCTTTTTCTTTTGGTTTAGCCATGGGAATGGCGGAATGAGGGTTAGCCAGGGCTGAGGATGCAGGAAATAAGGGTATGGGAGGGTACAGAAGGGGGTAAATGCTGTAGGGGATCCGATGTCATCCCTTTCTTATTCTTTCTCCTCTTTCTCCTCTCTCTCCTCTTTAGCCTGTAAATACTTAAACCACTGTGGGCCAGATAGAACCCTTCCAACAACTGGCATAGTCACTTTCTGATCAAAAGGCTGTTTACTGTTGACATAGATATTTAAAGCCTGGCAGATCCACCCTTGAAATGACTCATATGGTGGCCAGTGTACATTATCTGGTCTGGTCTTTTCTTTCATCCATTTTATCATACAAAATTCTATCTTTTTTTCCTTACTCTTATCGCTAGTATATTCTACCTCTCTCCAATTTCTTGCCATCCCCAGTGGACTGACATGGGGAATCTCCAGTATTAATTCCTGGCTCCCGCTTTCCGTGGGACCCGCTCGTTTACTGCAGCCCTGACCCATTGTTCCTGAGGTCCCATCTACTAACCACTTCCTGCCACCGACCCAAATGAGGTCCCAGCTTTTGCTTTGTCCCTTTACTTGCCATGCTCCTCGCCAGGAAATAGAATGGCAGTTTAAAGGGATCCGTGCTCCCTTCACAACTGGGTTGCGTCTCAAGCACACTTCATTTGACCAACCTCCCTCCACCCAACCAGGCAGTATTCACCAGTCTTGCGTTCCTGCCTGGGTCTTTGTGCACAAGAATTATGGGTAATTTTACTGCAGTTTTACCTGGGAGCTCTTTTTTCTTTGCCCATTACCTCACTGGGTTTCCTCTTTCACCAGGGTGTCCCTGCTCTCCTGCTTTGGGCTACCATAAAGGGTGGGTGAAGCGCCTCCCTAAGCAGAAGACAGCAGGGTCCCTGACGAAAAGGAATCCCAGACAAGCCCCCAATTTTGTTATAAATATGCCAATTTGCTATTAATGAGCCGTCCACACCAGCGTGCAAAAATTATTGAGGTTTTATTTTGTGGGATAATAGGCAAACAGCACTGGCTGCGAGGGGAGTCTGTGCCCACCAACTCACATGCCCCCAAGCAGTTACACTTAACCTTTCATATGACAAAGCTATACATAAACAATGAGATCTATGAATATGCATTGTAAATCAGTTCTTGGAAGAGGCAGAGCATTTGTGTGCCTGTGTGGTGTAACTCCTGGAGTCTTTTTTAGTGGTCGATGGGATGAAGGTGGAGTCTTCCTCCCCTGTTCCTTGAGTGATTTCCAGGTGGTGCGCATGCTCCCTTGGCTGTTTACTAGCAGCAGAAACTGATTGGTTGAAGCACATCCCGCCGTCTGCTTCCTCAGATGATACATTATATCCATTTCAACAAGGAATGGTATCCTTCACTCTCACATCCCCCACACGGGAGGGTGGTGGAAGGTTCAAAAATATGTGCGACATATATCCAGGACACGTGCCTAAATGTCACAAATGAACTCACCATCTCCTCCTCTCCCTCTTTCCCGGACAAGGCAGGAAACAACACAAAAGACCTTGGTGTCTATGGGTCTGAACAACTACATGTTCGGACTTGTTTTGGAGCCTGCTTTGTGCTGGTGAACAGAATTCATACAATTTATCTGTGGACAGCCTGATGAGTGCGTGCATCTTCTGTTTTTAGTATAAGTAGCTTATTATCGGTTACCTGTTGTGTTTTTCTCTATTACTACTGGACTAACATTATTTTGGCAAATATTTAAATTCCGATTTTTGGTAAACAAGTAGCTGGGCATGCCTTGTTGTCTCGACGCTCCGTGTAGCTGGAAACCCTGCTTTCACCTGTGCATCGCGAACAGAAGAGGTTGGGAACNTCCAGAACTGCAAACATCAAATATATTTGATATATTTTGCCCATCTCAAGAATCGAGCCGGAGTCCGAGCCTGCTTGCCCTCCAGGAAGCAGCTGCCCGCCAGAGCACTGTGTAATCAGTCAGTCGCCGTTGCCTGGCTACAAGCGAAGCCGCAGACAGCGCAGCCCAGCCGAGCCCAGCCGCAGCCTGGCGGTATCGGGTTGCAGCCGTGGACTGCTCCAGCTGGTCGAGCTGATCGTGAATGGAGCCTACTGCCGCACGCACCGTGATCCTGGGTCCTGCCTCATCCAGGTGGCAAGCCAGTCCGGTGGCACCCTGCCAACCACAGGAGGAGTCGCTCCTGCCGCCTAGGAGCCGTCTTGCCGTGCCCCGCGGACGCTGGAGAAAACGCACCCAATTTAAGGCTACACTCACAGCTGCAGTTTTCCTCCGTAGCAGCACCCCCACCCCCACCCCTCCCAGCGCCATGTGGAGCAGTCTCAGTGCGGCAGGAGCCGTCTTTGTGCAGCCGCACATTATTTGGGGATTATAAATATTGCAACTCCGAGATATTGACTATGTGTGAATAAGCAGACTTCTTTTCTATAAAGTTTATAAAAGTTCTGTGCGTATTGCTTCAGTTCAAGTGGCCAAGGTGCCTTTAAAGTTGTCCCGAGAGGGCAAACGACATACTGCAGCACGATTTTCTTTCCAGACTGATTACTGTTTCTGATTTGTTTAATTTGTTTAAACCATTCCAATTACGTGTATATGAATTCTGCAGAGCCTTCGTTCCTTCCTTCCTTTCTCTTTCCCTTCCGCCCCTTCCTCCCTCACTTCCTTCCTTCCTTCCTGGTCGCATGCAGAGAGTGGTCATCAACAGTACAATGTCCACCTGGCGACCGGTGACAAGTGGTGTTCCTCAGGGGTCAGTGCTCTTTAACATCTTTGTCAGTGATATGGGCAGAGGAATTGAGTGCACCCTCAGCAAGCTTGCAGATGACACCAAGCTGTGTGGCACAGTTGACTTGCTGGAGGGCAGGGATGCCATCCAGAGGGACCTGGACAGGCTGGAGAGGTGGGCCCAGGCCAGCCTCATGACATTTAACAAGGCCAAGTGTAAGGTCCTGCATCTGGGTCGGCGCAGTCCCAGGCACAGATACAGGCTGGGTGGTGAATGGCTGAGAGCAGGCCTGAGGAGAAGGCCCTGGGGGTCTGGGTTGACGAAAAGCTCAACGTGAGCCTGCAGTGTGCACATGCAGCCCAGACAGCAACCCTGTGCTGGGCTGCATCAAGAGCAGTGTGGGCAGCAGGGCAAGGGAGG
>WAAF01018160.1:0-20876 GCA_013400475.1 Tricholaema leucomelas | reverse complement strand
TTCCTTCCTTCCTTCCTTCCTTCCTTCCCTTTATCTGTAAAAAAATGCATACTGTTCACTTTCCTACTCCTCAGTCTTTTTTTCAAGGAAAAAAATCCCTTTGTTATCCTTTCTGTTTAGTAATGGTGGTCCTAATTTGGTCAGTATATTTTGGATATAGTGAGTTTATAAAAATTCAAAAAAGGTTTCTGTAGAATGAGAATCTGATTCAGCAATTATTTCAGTTTGTGCTTAAAAATTAAGACTCTGTTATGCTAAATAAAAATACCTTTATGCTGTGGTAGTCTGGTAGTTAATAGGTGTGGACACGACAAGCATTATTTAACAAAACATCACAGATAAAATGTTAATGAAATTAAAGGGTAAAAACATCTGACATGTTTAGCTTGCTGCTTTTCCTGAAAACAGATATTATTCTTTTATTCCATTGAGAAGTAATTTCTCCTAAAATCTCCCTTCATGTAATCAACATAGTAGCCAAGAAAGGCCAAAAAAGCACAGAATAAGCCATACGAGGGCTAGAAATAGAAGAAAGAACTAAAAAACCAGAGGGATTCCAGCTCACCTTATGTAACTTGGCTCCATTTAAATATTTTTTATTTACTTTTTCTTAAAAATATTAACACTAATTATGTCTTTTGCTTTAAAACAGAGCAAAAGAGCTTAAAGAAAAAATGAAAAAGGAATTGACAAAGTAAAGAAATTAACAAGGCAGCTTTCTCTGATCTACATTCTCTTTCTTAGACATTATACTTTCTGATTGTTTCACTATTCTTTGTGTTATTAACCTGTACTTGTATCTAGTCTCTAAACTTTTCTAGTCTCTATATGTATTTGTTGCAGAGGGGTATTCTGCCGCCTACACCAATTGTGGCGGAGGGGAGAAATTAATTGGTGCGAGATGATATTTTATAAAAATATGTAATTGATTAATGTCAATATTCTGAACTCTCACCACTCCCAACCACTGAATTTTAATAGTAGTATTTGTTCTACGTGGTTATGGAAGACATTCTAGGAATAATATCAAACAGCAACTTGTTAATAACTAGCAAACATTCAAACTATAGACAGGGAGAGGAATTTCCCCGCGGCCAAATGCCGCTTGGGGTCAATACGCCGCTTGCCCAGTAGATGGGCTGAAGCTCTTTCTGCAATAGCAGGAGGCAATAGAAATTACAGAGGTATTAAAACATTTACTCACAAATTCTGATTAATTATCAATCACTCTGCGGGGCTGCATCACAGCCTATTACAAGTGTCCAATCTTCAGGGCACTCTGCCCATGGATGCTGTCTGGAATCCTCCTGGCTTCAGGGGAAAGGATGCAGTCTCTGACCTTGTTGTCCTGGCTTCTTCTGGACGTTCTGTCCAGGGATGCTTAGGCAGGACCTTCAGGTGCAGGGGCAGGATGTCGTGCAGTCTCAGCACGGTGTCACGCTGGCCATGCAGGCCGATCACATCCAGACAATTCAGGGTCTGCTCCTGGTTAACTCGCAGCAGTGGAGTTTACCAGGCAGCGATAAGGCAGCAGGCGTGCAACGGGGTGCACGGCTGCTCAGGAGACTGAGCTCCGTAGAGGCAGGTAATAGAGGATCTAGTCCTGGTAACTCACCGCAGTGATGTGCAGGTTGTGCATGACTGGCTGGGAGCCCATGGTAGATTTGTCCCCGTAAGAAAGGTAGATGCACTGCAGGTGAGCACTGCAGATGAACAGTCAGGCAGGCAAGCAGGCAAGCATCAGCAAAAGGCAGTGCAAGTGAGTCTGAGCATAATAATGAGAGCGAGCGAGCATGTTGTTTGCCTGTGTACCCCTATTTATCAAGTGTGAGTGATATTAATGGCCCTTTGGCCACCAGAATGACCAATCAGGTTGGCAGTTAGCCACACCTTACCCTAATAGGCAAAATCCACAAGCCTGGACCTTCCAAATATGGGAATCACACGGACCTTGCACCCAATGGACCATAAGCTGGGTGTGTGGGGCTTACACAACCATGTTACACTACCTAAAGCCTGGGCAGGCCAGACTTTACGGCAGCAGGCCTATTGTGCCCCTTTGTACTCATTTATGTGTTTACCTCTGGTGTGGGCAGAAAAACATGTCCAGGCAAGACAAGGTGTGTGTAAGCCTATTTGGGCCTATGGGCCCTCCATGACAGTATTCTGTAAACTGTTTAATTTTGCCTTTCTCTGTCTTCTAAGCATATAATTTCTGCTGTCTCATATGTATGTGGAGGTCTACTCTAGGAAGTCTAGGTTTATAAATAATACAGGATATTTCTCCTTCTTCTGTACCTCTATAGACATTTCCTTTCTCAAGTATTAGAATTATTCTCATAACATTTATATAGGTAGCTTTTCCCCAGAATGTGTACTGATTGAACAGTCTACATACTATGTTCATACAAGAAATTAGCAGAAAACCAGGCTGAGAAGACAGTACTAATATAGTTGAGCCAATTCTTGACAGCAAATGCTTAGCTGCCAGTTGTTTGATCTTCTGTAGTGTAAGATAAAACTGTGGAACTGTGATGCTAAAGGGAAGGGATAGCCAAAGGCCATTTTTCTACAGTAGTATCCCTATCAATTTGGATAACATAGGCCTTTTGCTTTTTCCTTCTGCTAGTCATCCACAGCCTTTTGAAGTGTAAGAAAAGACATCTACATCTGTTTATTATTCTAATCATGAGCATGTGTGGATGTTAAAAGGTAGTTAAAGTCTTGCATCTTTTATTCTACACCTCTCCACTGGGGCTTGTGATTTTTTTCTTTCTGGCAGCACAATCAATTTTATTCAGCAAAAAGAAGAACTATTGAAAGTACGAAGGAGGCAGGAAAATCAAATACATAAATACCTTGCCATGATGAAATGCCTAGGCATGCTCAGCCTAAGCATTATGTATTTATAGAAGTCCTCTTATGCTTAGAATTCTTCGTGTACTTTGGCACAACTCAGGAAAGGCTGCCTGTTGTCTGCTCCACCAGATCAGAATGGCCCAGTTTGAACTAATGACTGTGGCTAAAGCAATATTCCTCAAACGTGTTTGATGAGAAGGTAATTCACAGAATCACAGAATATATCTGGTTGGAAAAGACCTCAAAGATCATCCAGTTCAAAGCTCAACACAGCACTGAAGGGTCAACACTAAACCATGTCCACGAGCTCCAAGTCCACATGTCACTTGAACACCCCCAGGGATAGCAACTGCACCACTGGCTCGTGCAGACCGTTCCAATGTTTGATAGTCTTTCCGGTGAAGAAACATTTCCTAACATCTAGCCCAACCTCTTCTCACACAGCGTGTAACCATTTCCTCTAGTCTTGTCACTTGTCTTCAAGGAGAAGAGGCTGGCCCCCTCCTTGCTCCAACCTCCCTTCAAGTTGCTGTATGGAGTTAAAAGGTCTCATCTCAGCCTCCTCTTCTCTAGACTGAACTACCCCAGCTCTCTCAGATGCTCCTCATGTACTCCAGGCCCTTTGCAAGCCTTGCCCTTCTCTGGACAAGCTCCAACAGCTCCTTTCTATAGTGAGAGACCCAAAACTGAACACAGTACTTGAGATGTATCCTCACCAGTGCCAACTACAGGGAAATGATCACCTCCCAGTTCCTGCTGGTCAGAGTGTTTCTAATACAAGCCAGGATGCCACTGTCTTTCTTAGCCAGCTAGGCACACTGATGACTCATATTCAGTCAACTGTCAAGCAATACCACCATGTCCCTCTCCAAGTTGCAGCTTTCTAACCACAGATTCCCAGATCTGTAGCTTACCATGGAGTTCTTGTGACCCAGGTGCAAGAACTGGTCATGCTAAACTCATGCAATGCTACAGGCTTGGGGCAGATGAGCTGCAAAGTTATTGGGCAGTAAAGACCCTAGGTGTGCTGACTGATGGCCAACTGAACATGAACTAGCCAGGTGTACCCAAGTGGCCAAGAAGGCCAACAGCATCCTGGCTTGTACCAGGAACAGTGTCACCATCAGGAGTAGGGAACTGATTGTGCCCCTGTACTTGGCACTGCTGAGGCTGGTGAGGCATTGAGTTGCTGGAGGTGCCCACAGAAGGGCAACAAAACTGGTAAAGGGTTTAGAGAACAAGTCTTATGAGGAACAGCTGAGGCAACTGAGATTCTTTATTCTGGAGAAGAGGTGGCTGAGGGAAGACCTCATTGCTCTTTACAACTACCTCAAAGGAGGTTGTAATGAGACCGGGGTCAGTCTCTTCTCCCTTGTAACAGGTGATAGAACAAGAGGGAATGGCCTGAAATTGTGCTAGGAGAGGTTTAGACTGTGTATTAGGAAAAGTTCTTTCCTAAAAGAGTAGCCAGGCATTGGAATATGTTGCACAGGGACCTCCCTGTCACCACGCCAGGAGCTGCTCAAGAAACATGTGGACATGAGGCATGGTTTAATGGCCACGGTGGTGTTAGGTTGATGGTTTGACTCACTGACCTTGGAGGATTTTTCCAACAGAAACATTTCTATGATTCGATGATACAGAAGTGCATTGTGAATGATTCATGAGGAGGACTATTTATATGTTTGGAGATAAAAATTAAATCCAAATCTAATCTGTATAGCATTTTGGTTTATATCATAATCTAAATTACTTCCCCAGCAACTTAAGTTTTCCACAGTACTTGTCACTCTCCTAGAGGAAAGATTTGATATTGCAGTGAACCAGGCTTCTGTAATTTTAACTAGTTTAAATAAATTTCTTTTAAAGGACATACCATTGATAGATCTCTGACTGTTTCTACTGCTGGCCTAGCACTGTGATGCATTCAGACTAATCACTAATGAATTCAGAGCAAACCCCTAGTGATTTATACACCTATTTTGGGAAGCAGTAAATACTAGCTCGTGCCTCAAGAGCTCTTGGGTGACATATGCACCCAACAACATGGGTAACCTGATCTAGTTGAGGAAGCCCTTGCCTACTGCTGGGACGTTGGACTAGATGACCTTTTGAGGTCACTTCCAACCCAGACCATTCAAATGATTCTATCTTAGCATATCTGAGTGCATGCCATTCTTGACAATTTACAAGAAGCCAAAAAGCTAAAAATAATGAAAACTAACCAATTTCTTCTGTACTGACATAGATTCTTCTCTGTAGTGGATTTTATATTGAACAAGAGATTTCTTGGTACTGTCTGAAGAAGTGTTAATGATGTTTTGCTGAAGAATATCACAGGTGCCATTAGCCAGCTTGCACACAGTACCTATAGCAGAGCTCAAAAAGTACAGAAAACATGTGCTAAGCATTTTCTGGTACACAGGATTTACAGCACTCACTGTTTAGAAGACCTGGAAATGGTGTTACTAGGCCGTGATATTTTCACACTATCCAGTAACCTTATCTTTACAAATTAAAGTTATAGCTGCTTGGTCAAGATTTTCACTTGGAGAGTACTGTTTTCTCCCCAGGGTATTTCTTTCTAAGGGTATCAGTGATTGCTGCTAGCAGTTTTTATCAACAGTGCATGCACCGAAGTCTAGAACATTGTCCACAGAGGAACTGAATTACTGTTTCGAAGGATGTGCAGACTATTACTGCTTCAGTAAGTGTCAATTATCCTTCAGTGTCTACACTTCCTTAACTGGTGGAGGCTTTTTACTACTGCAAATCAAAAAACAAAACAAACCAAATAATCCAAACAAAGCCTCCATTACAAAATTTCAAGTTATTGAGAGTTTCAACAGCTGTTTCCTCGTTTATAGAAATGCTGTGTCGAAACACTGGAGTAATACAGGCTCTCTTTTTTCTCTAGATTAATAAGAAAGAGGTTAGCAAGACTTACAAAAATGACTTTTTTAAAAGTGTGACAAGATTTTTCAAGTCTGGCAGGAGCTGTCACTTTGAATTGCGTTATAACATTTCTGATTGGATAGAACATACTGTTTGTCTTCTGGAAGTATGACAGTCACAAAGAGACAACGTCAATTAATCCAGAAAAACATTTCAAGGCTCACATCCAAGGGCAATATAAAAGATAAAAGTAGACATCAGCAGTCACCTTCTCATAGTAACTTTCTTCCTTGATAAAAATCCAGAGAAACTCATTTCTTATCAAGACAACGGACAACGAAGAGAGCATTCCACTTAGTAAAACACTTACAAAGGTGCACTATGAGTCAAAACATTTATGATAAAGCAGTACATGTTTAGTAAAATGTGTAGGAACAGGGGAATGGTTTGCCAGTAAGGGATAAGTTGCTCGAGACGAAACAAACAGAGCATAAATCTTGGGCATGGAATGTGGAGGTCAGTTAGACCTCAGAAGGGAAAGATAAGCAGGATCCTGTGGTCAGGCCTGCTCAGATAGTTGCGTAGCAACATATATCAAGGGAGCAGGAGAATAATGGAGAAAGGAGAAACAGTGCCTTTCATCTGAACAGAGCATGTTAGCCAATCACATAGTAGCTACTAATGTGTGTATACTTTCTTATTGTAACTTTAACCAACCAGAGATTGATATGTTAGCCTTTCTGAGAGGATATATACCTGTTTACTTTGCTAATAAAGTGGGGAATTTTGGCTTGTATCAAGTCATTGCCCTGTCCCTTCATCACGGCTTAAAAAGGTGCAGTGTTAGTCAAAATATTTATAATAAAGTAGCGCATGTTTAGTAAAATGCTTTAGAAGGTGCACTAAAACTATTAGTCAATGTTTTTATGATAAAGCAGTACATGTTTATGGTGGGAAAGCAATGTGAGAAGGAATAATAACGAGCAGACTAAGCATGTTCCCACAGCTTCAGGATGCCTCCTGTAGGGGAGAAAAGAAACAGTGGATATCTGGTAAATGAGAAAAACAAGGCGTGGTGTATGTAAAAGACTGGGTTGTTCTTGCCTAGATTATGCTCATGTGTAGGTGTGTGCTTTATGCTCAAGACTATATAAATGAAGTCACAATGAACAGTAAAGGTCTCTGATGGGATTCACATTGAATCATGTGAAGTCTGTCTGGTATCCCCCACTAAAGAGGTGGTGACCTGTGTTGTGTTCCTGAAAGAAGCATCTGCAGCTAACATGTGGTGACCTCCAGTGTCTGCTTAAAGGAATATTTGCAGCTAATAGTTTATCATGAAAAAAGAGTTTATGGAGAACCTGTTTGACAAGTGAAAAGTTATTTTTCAGGTATTTGTTTTGCTATAATTAAATATTTGATTATAAAATTAGGAACTTCCTTATAACCTCTGTTAAAAATCCAGGAGACATTGTTAGTATGATAGGTAATAGATTATTATTCAGGAACAGTTTGATATCTAAAGGACCTGAAATTTGACTCATCCATGTTCTATTAAGTAACTCAGAGTATAACTTGTGAAATAAAATAAATTGGAATAATGTGTCCATGTTTTTGTGACACAGAATCTGGATGATAAGGTAATGTTACCAGGAAAACTAGAAGTATAGTCTCCTATACTCTTATTTTCCTTACCAGGAAACGTACTTCTGTGCAAAATAAGATAATATATACAATAGAAAAGATGAAAATAAATACACATACATACATGTCATGGAGGCAGGGAATTAATGTGGCCGAGTTAGGAAATATAAAAAATAGAATTGTTTTATTTTCCTGGAACCCCACCCCCAAAACTATATACCAAAATTAGTTTAGTTTATTAGCAGATTCAGTTTGACTGAGAATATCTTACACAAGATATTATGAATTTGGCTATTTAGGAAGTCAGGCAGTGGAAAAGGCTAAGCTATTAACACAGCTTTACCCCACTATCAATCAGGCTGAGCAGAAGATTAAGGGAACAGCAGGTCTTACTCACAGAGGTGAGATAGGCATTCAGCAATGATCCCTTGATGGATCCCTCAGCAGGAGCAGCCTTCTGACGTTGCAGGCAATATCCAATAATAGAGATCCATGCCACAGAAGTCTGAGACGAGTCACACAGCCACCAAACTCAGATATGTCTCGAGCAGTTCTTCCTGAGTGGGATGGTTGCGGGCCGATGCTGCCCTCACAACGGCAGGGGAGAGCCAAACTGCTAGGGTCTCCAGTCTGGGAGGCAGCCAGGAGATTAGCTACTAATGGGGTCTGAGAGAGGGTGGTCCAGATGCTGCCGTCTCTCTCTCTCTAAGGACCTGAGGCTCATCAAGCCGGCCAACTTGCACAACAGAGTGCAAAGGTGGGAAGAGCCATCCAAAGCAGGGATGGATAAAAATCAAGAGCCATAGAAAGGTAGGAGCTGTCCATAAGTGGGAACAGTCCAGTCATGGCAGGAGCCTACCCTTTGCAGTGGTAGGAGACTCTCCAGATGGGAACTATCAAGGTGGGAAGCCCAAGGCAGGAACCCTTGCTCTATTTATCTCTTTTGCTAGACAAAGTGTCCATTTACCATTTATACTGGGCATGAAAACAGAGCCAACACCAGCCTGATTTCAGTATGGGCTTCTGCACGGGTCACCACATGTGCAGTAAGGACTTTTGCTGCCCTACCTCAAGCCTGCAGGGCAGGTAGAGGAAAAGAAGTTTTCGTGCCTTTCTTCTCCCAACACAGTGAGAGGAGTTTGGGGTATCCAGGACAATACAGAGAAGGCTAACTAGATTGGACAAGATTTCTAATGGCTCAGAGAAGATGAGAAGAGTAAAGGAAGAGAAGGTATTGTTTCTCTAATTAGTGAGTTTAAAAACAAAAGGAAGGGAATGAAATACACTGTTTGTAACCAGACCGATAGAATCAAGAGAGGCATAGATTCACTCTGAAAACAAGAAAATGGCTTCCAGCTGTCAGCAAAGACAAATCATCAATCATCTTTCCAAAATAATGAAATTTTATAAAATAAGGAGGAAAAAAAAAGCAAAACAAAAAGGAAAGAGGGAGGTCATGTTTTTGAGTCCTATGCACTCCAACTACCAGTCTGCCAGGCACATATTTGAATATGTGCATACATGTAGTGAATAGCTGTAAACTACCTCCTAATATAGTTTAAATTTCAGCAAAACAAAGAAACAAACAAACAACAACAAAAAAAAATTCCTTTGCAGCAATTTTTAGGAAAAGCTAGCAGCAGTATTCATATTTGTAACCTCTATTGGAATCATATTTAAAGAAGGAATTACAATTCTAGAAATCTCTAAAGCAAATAACAATGCAGAATATTAACTAAACACAGTAGAGCAAAAGGAACATTATTTTGTTAAGTCATATTAGAAATGTTAACTAAAGATGAAGTGGTTTGCTGAATTACTAAATGCAGAAAAGCAAAACAATTGTCATATAGATATATATATATGGATATATAGAGATAGATATATATATATGGAAAGGTTGACTTGCCTTGAAGTTCAGTACAATAGCCTATATCTTACTTTATCTTTAAAATTCATATATGACAGCATAAAATGAGTTCTTATACCTGAGCAAGACCACGGTTCTTTATATTTCCAAAGTGGAATCATCCATAGCAATCACATGATACCCCAATGTAATCAGCTTCAAATATTCTGAGTTGGATAGTAGGCTAAACTTGAAATATTTCACAGTAAACCTGGCTTTAGCATTGCTAATTCTCTGTTTACCAGAATCGTTGACTGAACTACTTGTTCTAATATGAACTGAAAAAACATCATTACATAGTACTGTAAATACTTACTTGATCTGCTGAATAATAAAGATTTTAAGAAACTTAAATTTCATTAATAGATTATCATAGAATCATAGAATCGACAAGGTTGGAAGAGACCTCCAAGATCATCCAGTCCAACCTAGCACCCAGCCCTAGCCAATCAACTAGACCATGGCACTAAGTGCCTCAGCCAGGCTTTTCTTCAACACCTCCAGGGATGGTGACTCCACCACCTCCCTGGGCAGCCCATTCCAATGCAGATCACTCTCTCTGGCAAGAACTTCCTCCTAATATCCAGTCTAGACTTCCCCTGGCACAACTTGAGACTGTGTCTCCTTCTTCTGTTGCTGCTTGCCTGGCAGAAGAGACCAACCCCACCTGGCTACAGCTTCCCTTTAGGTAGTTGTAGAGAGCAATGAGATCACCTCTGAGCCTCCTCTTCTCCAGGCTAAACAACCTCAGATCATTCAGCCACTCCTCACAGGGCTGTGTTTCAGGCCTCTCACCAGCTTTGTTGACCTTCTCTGGACATATTCCAGTATCTGAACATCTCTCTTGAATTGAGGAGCCCAGAGCTGGACACAGGACTCAAAGTGTGGCCTGACCAGTGTGGAGTACAAGGCAAGAATAACCTCCCTTGTGCTACTGACTACACTGTTCCTGATCCAGGCCAAGATGCCATTGGCTCTACTGGCCACCTGGGCACACTGCTGGCTCATGTTCAGCTACTATCTACCAGTACCCCTAGATCCCTGTCTTCCTGGCTGCTCTCCAGCCACTCTGTCCCCAGCCTGTAGTGCTGCTTGGGGTTGTTAAATCTCATCCCATTGGATCTGCCATAATGAGAGCTGAACTAAGATTTGTTTCTTTTTCCTGGAGAAAACTATGGGATCAAGTTTATTTGAAGGATGATTTACGGAGGAGCTTTAGTTCCTATGACTTTTTACACTTTGACGTAATTATATAAATCTGCATCATTGGCGAGACCTTCTGCTGGAAATCTAGGTAACTGCAAGCAAAGTCTCAGTGCATTTAACACTCTGTATAATACAGAAATTCTTCAGGAAGGACATATATAAAAGGAACGTGAAGACTGAAGGATGAAAATGCTTCTGAGCTGCCTTAAATCATCATCTCAGATTTATGCAGTACAATTATATTCTTGCACATATTTCCAGAGCATTAGTGTCTTGATTAATGCAAAGAAAGGAAAGCTTTTCAGAAATGGAAAAGGATTTCACAATTAAGCAGGCTAGTCTCCTTTATTCCTTTGTCTGATGATTTTATCAACAGGTAACTGAATAGCTTATGAGGAAAATTGATGCTTTTTATTTTGTATTTCATACAGGTGCAAATTAAACTATGGTAAAAAGGAAATTTCTTGTCCAATGTCATCCCCTGACAGAACTAACTGGTAAACCTGTTGCCAGATCAAATTTCATACTGTAGTAACATATTACTCTTATTTCAATTAGTTATTGATTTAAAGGAAAAGCTTTCAACACTGTGGGCTGGGTGCTAGGTTGGACTGGATGATCTTGGAGGTCTCTTCCAACCTGGTTGATTCTATGATTCTGTGATTCTATGATTTTAAACCGTAGTCTGGAATTCTTGTAGGCATTGAAAACCGCCTCAGAGAACCAAACTTTATCCATGATGTCTGTGAGTTATGATGTATGATGTACTCTGAACCACACAGTGACTCATATCTCATATTTTTTGTGTTCTCAGCATGATTTCCATGGCTAATTTCAAGAAAATGGTGGACATTTAGCTATGGAAGGAATTGCTAATAGGTTTGATTTACAAATTTGCAACTGTTTCACAGCCCAAACTGTTCTAACATCTGCCTTCTTTCTATCAAGTGCTCTCATTCTTAAAATATATGTATGTGCTAGTTTGAGCCTAGCTGGAGTATTTTGGTGAGAAGAATTAGATGATAGGCTGTGAAAAGGAAACAATGGTAATGTCTGCTGCATTCATAGGCTTGCTGAGATGGATAAAAACAAGAGCACAAATGTAGATAAAACAGTGGCTGTGTGTCTGGCTGCTTGGACTTCTCTCTGTAATCTGCTGTCTGTCTAATCCTTCTGCTTCCTAACCCCTCTGGCCGATTCTTCAAACTCACCTTGAACATAAGGCAAAGTCTGGGATAAGGTGAGCTGTTTGTAGCTTAGTGGGTCCATGAAACATCAGGTCATCTAGGGAGAGATGCAATATACAGATGGGCTCATGATCAAAGGTTGGACCTGACCACAGAGGCTATCACATGGGTCTCTTGTGGTTGTGAGATATGTGCTGCAATCAAGCAAGCCACCAGAGTTAATTTTCCTGGAACAGGGAGTGGTGGCCACTCGGCTGGTTAACTCTAGAGGATCTGCTAATCATCCTGGTTCTGCCCAAACAGAACCTTTACACGATGTGGGAGAAAATAAAATCCCTGTAGTGAACTACAGTGGCTACGGAAGGCAGTGTAGGTTGTTCTTCCCATGGGAAAGGCAAACCAATGGCATTGTCTTTGCTCAAGGACCTTGGTGGGTATTGAGGAAGGATGGAGATACTTGGTGTGTACCTCAAGGAGATTAACACTGAGGGAAGAATAATCTGGCATGTGAGTTGTATGTTGCAGAACGTGATGCAGCAGGAATGACCTGAACTAACAAAGAGTGAGTTTTTCAAGGATTAAGAATGCAACAATAGCTGAAATCAAGCTGATCTTGGAGGCAGGAATGAATTAGGCCGAGTCAGGAATTTATAAAAATAGATTTATTTTATTTTCCCGAAAACCCACCCCCAAAACTAGATACAGAAGAGAATTTAGATTTAATTAGCAGGTTCTTTCTTGGCTGTTTGAGAATATCTACACAATAGGATGCCACAGGTAAACTTGACTAATTCAGTAATTGGAAAAGGATTTGTGCTATTAAATATCTAGTGTTCCCCACTATCAAAACAGGCTGAGCTGTAGGCTACTCACGACAGCTGGCTTGAAAAGAAGGGCAATTCAAAGGGCTGTCCCGTGGTCTTTTCAGCAACTTTCAGGGTCATTAAGAAGCGATAAGCCACACAGTAAGGACACTTAAAGTGAAGTCCTTCAGGGCTTGTCTTTGGAGTGTCAAAGGCTCCCTGTGTAGAAGTTATCCAGGTGGGGGGAGAAGAACTCCAAGCAGGCACACCAAGGCGGGAACATGATCCAAAACGGGGATGAACTCCACAGCAGGAGCACCCCAAGGCGGGAACCCCTCGATAATTTATACCCTTTCTCAGACAAAGAGCAGAGTTACACTGCCTAGGCGCGAAAAGCTCACAGCCAATCCTCAGCCGAGTGCAGCGCGGGCCCGGCACGGGGCACTCCTCGTGCCGTAAGGGTCCCCCCTGCTCCCCCTCTTCATGCCTGCAGGGCAGGGGGGGAGAAACAGGTCTGTTCACGCCTTTTTCCTCTCCCATTCAAACCACAGAGGGAGAGGAAATTTCTGGGGTACACGGGACCTCCAGGACAACAACTATAGAATATCCTGCTTCTCCTGTCCTGAACAGTGCAGATGGGACCCAATTAACATCTGGAGGAAGAAGCCAATGCAAGGGAAGAGTAACATCTCTGTATTAAAGGACTGGAGATAGTAATTGATCGAAGTGTATAATTCTGTACATTGGTTATAAAGAGGGTTTAAGTATGTAGTTTAGGTTGTAAGTGTTAGCAAGAAGGAATTTCAGTACAAGAATCAAGAACGATGAGATGGTCACATGTATGGAATTATGTTGAGCCTGAGCATGATGAAAATGGTATGGAATAGGGGATGGAGATTGTATTTGGTTTGGCTGAGATGGAGTTAGGTCTTCTCTAAGCAGAATGTGTGCTAGTTTGAATCTAGCTAGAATGTTTTGGTGAGAAGAACTAAATTACAAGCTCTGAAAGAGAAACAATGGTGATGTCTACTTCACTCATAGGCTTGTTGAGAGGTATAAGAACAAGAATCCAAACATAAATAAGGCACTACTTCTGCTTGGGAGCTCCAAGCTGCATTTCTCTCTCTAGCCTCTCTGCCATCTCTCTGATTAATCCACTTTACTTCCTAACCCCCTGGACAAACCTCCATTNGGTTGGGGGGGGGGGAGGTGGGCAGGTAACACCCAAACCATCACAAAATGACATCACTAATTTCTACATGTGAAAACTTCTACCTAATGTCATTTAACATCTGGAAACTCTTGCTATCCCAGCTGAGTGAAGGATTCTTATCAACAGGGAGTGGAGATTTTGTGAATAGAGTAGCATCTAATTCAGAAATTGTTTATTCATAGAATCACAGAATGCATGAGTTTGGAAGGGACCTTTGAAAGTCAACTTGTCCAACCACCCCACAATGAGCAGGTTGATAATCTACCAGATCAGGTTACGCAGGGCCTGATCAAGTTTGATCTTGAATGTCTTTTTAGAGAAAAGGATGTTGTGGATCACTGTGTCAAAGGCTATACAGAAGTCTAGATAGATGTCATCTGTTGGTCTTTCTGGCTGCCTTTGAAGAAGGGAAGGAATTAGCAGGACAGACTAGAAAAAAAACCAAACAAACCATGTCACCACACAACAACAAATAAGACTGAACCAGGATGAGGACAGCAGGATGAGGCATAGAAGGGGAAGATAGCCATAGAGTGTCAAAGTGAACAAATAGCTTAAAGGGGAGAGAGGAGGAAGGCAGACAAAAGCTTTACATAGACATGAAAAGAAATATCTAAACATAGACACACACTTAGGTTACTTTCCTAATGTTACTTCTTAATGTAAGCAGTGGGTGCTTTAGTCTAAGGACACTGCAATTGCAAACAGGAAATAATAGGTCCCACCAGGGAAACACTTTTCTAGGGTGTGAGGTGACTTTTGGAAATGTCACTGAACATTTGGAAATTGAGCTGTTTTTCAAGCATTAAAATGCTGGAAAATGTCAGTGCTTGTAGCAGGGAAGCAGGAGTTATATAATTCTAATTATTTGTACATCATGGAGATTTTTATATTGCAACCTATTAAACCTTCAGGGTTCTTTCCTTTCACAAAATCATTTCTATTGGAAAACCCCCTTAAGATCATTACATTGTACTGTAAACCTGACACTACCAAGTCCACCACTAAACCATGTAACTGCTGCCATGAAATCAAACATAATAATCAAGAAGTTCTTTACAGTGAGGGTGGTAAGGCACTGGAACGGGTTGCCCAGGGAGGTTGTGGATGCTTCCTCCCTGGAGGTGTTTAAGGCCAGGCTGGATGAGGCCTTGAGCAACCTGCTCTAGTGGGAGGTGTCCCTGCCTCTGGCAGGGGGTTGGAGCTGGATGATCCTTGAGGTCCCTTCCAACCTAAACCATTCTATGATTCTAAGAAGACTATTTAAGCAGGTATTCTTTACATCAGTTCTGGCATACAGAGGAATATTTTCCAGATTCTGTATCACCTGAGCCTCAAATGAGCAATTTTTTATAGGCCAAAGCCATGCATATTCATGGCATTTCCAGGAAAAAAAATCAACATATTCATTATTTTTCTGACAACTCATTATCGTAGGTTAACAACCGTTTCCTATAATCTTTAGCTGTGTAAATATAACCAGATTTTGATGGCAATGGGTTTGTCCACTTCGTGGGTGATGGCCATGTGGTAAAACAAAGAGAACCAGGAACAGGATGGTGATGGTGGTAAGCAGGGAGGAAGGGAGCACAGAGACGGAGAAACAGGAAGTCCCCCTGCTTTTATGGATCTTTAGACAGGAAGGGGCAGTGAGCTAACCATCACCTGGTGGTGTTCAGACCCACCCTTGGGGAGGGATCAAGACCACCTAGGGTCAGGTTCAAGGTCACTCCCTCTGGAGGGTTAACCCTGTACAACATTCCACTGTACAATTACTGATATTGTTCCTGCCTGTCCTGTGACTGGTGAGCTCTCACCAAGCTTAAGTTGAAATTTTGTTTCCTAAGTGCCACAGCCCACGTCTTTCAAATTCCTCCAGTGTCATTTAATGATATTCATTCAATGGGCAGCAAGTTGAAACACAAAGACAGGGTGATGTTACAAAGAGTATGATGTTGTGCTAGTTTGAGCCTAGCTGGCATGTTTTGGTGAGAAGAACTAGATCATAGGCTGAGAAATGAAAACAATGGTGAGATCTACTTCCCTCACAGTCTTGCTGAGATGTGTAACGAAGAAAGGCAAAACAAAGATTAGGTCACTTGCTTGCTCTCTTTGCTGGAAGCTTTGCTCTGCTGAGGAGCTGCGTCTGCTGGCTGAACTCCATCTTGCTTTCTAACCTCACCCTCCATTTGCTTGGCTTCTTCACCTTGCTTCTTAATCCTCTTAGCCTAACCTCCATTCTTCCTTGGGACTGGGGTAAGGTTGAGAGGGTTAGGGGGAAGGTGAGGGGTGGTTGAGAGCCCCTCCTGGGGACNTTGGAGGTATTCAAGAAAAGCCTGGATGAGGCACTTAGTGCCATGGTCTGGTTGATTGGCTAGGGCTGGGTGATAGGTTGGACTGGATGATCTCGGAGCTCTCTTCCAACCTGATTGATTCTCTGGTTCTATGCTACCTTGACACCAGAGTCAAACAATTCTTTAGACAAGAAGTGGCATTTCTATTTCTTTATCTCTAAATAGGTAGCCCCTTCGGGATTGTTTCCCAAAGTGCAAGAAGGAGCCCTGAGGTGACATTCTTGCAGTTACTTATACAGGAGCTTTCACAAAGTCACACCTGGTTAATAGAATTATTCCTCCTATTTGTTACATATTCATAGAGTATGAGTCATTGATGTGTTTGGACACCTGTGCTAGTGCAGACAAAGATCCCCCTCACAGTAATATTCTCACATGCTTAAGACCCTTTCTTATCTATGTTTAACTGACACACTAACCAAAGAGAAAGCTCAAACCCAGGTGTTGTGGAGGGCCCATAGGCCTGAAAAATAGGCTCATTCTATGCCTCACTTTGCTTTGCATGCCCAGGCATGTTCCTCCCCAAACCAGGGGTAAACAAGCCCAAAACAGGTAAACACATTAAAAGGCATAAAAGGTACAAAAGGCCAAGGCGCCATGGTGTCTGCCTGGCCCCGGCCCTGCTAAGGCCTGTGTAGTAAACAGGTTGCATAAGCCCACACTGAGCGTGTGGCCCAGCCTATGCTCTCTCCATTTATGGAGGTATAAAGCATAGTGAATTTGCCTATTTTGGTGATGTTTGGCTGTCTGCCAAACCGATTGGTCAATAATGGCCAATTGGGCCAATTGATCTCAGCCCACAGTTTATAAATGAGAGCGCACACGTGTTCCAGTGCNTCCATTTCTTTATCTCTAAATAGGTAGCCCCTTCGGGATTGTTTCCCAAAGTGCAAGAAGGAGCCCTGAGGTGACATTCTTGCAGTTACTTATACAGGAGCTTTCACAAAGTCACACCTGGTTAATAGAATTATTCCTCCTATTTGTTACATATTCATAGAGTATGAGTCATTGATGTGTTTGGACACCTGTGCTAGTGCAGACAAAGATCCCCCTCACAGTAATATTCTCACATGCTTAAGACCCTTTCTTATCTATGTTTAACTGACACACTAACCAAAGAGAAAGCTCAAACCCAGGTCAAAAACAGTGAAAGAAACTTACAGTAGTGAGAATATTTCTAGATATTCCAAAACAAACCTGTGGGAATCCATGTGATGTGTGCAGAGTTTTTGAAAATCAAAGGAAAGGAAACAATGAAAGCCTTCGAAATGCAAGCCTGAGGTGTGCAAGCTCAGAACAACAAAACAGACTTAAGGCTTGATTTTTAAGGTCACAGCCTGACTCAATCACATGCTACAGGAAGACCACACCGTTTGAATTTATAAGTACAGAGTTTAAATTGTGCTGAAGGCACAACTGAAGGTGCTTCAGACAATGTAAGGCAAACAATGTTGAGAAAAATCAGAGACTTAAGTATTAAATGTATTTTCTTTAAATAACCTGGAAATAACATGTTGTGCTTGACCTCAGGGGAGTAGGAAAAGATGTTGAAGTGTATGTGTTGGTGTTAAATGTGGCTCTTTTAAAACACAGTTTGAGTTTATTCAAACTTGAAGTACTTTCACATGTTACTTCAGTAAGGTTTCTAAAATACAAGAGATTTTGGAATGTGATTTCACAGAATAAAGTCACAGAGAGATCTAGTATAGATGGCCTATTTACAGATTATATACGAGTGAATGGCTTTGATAATGCTGCTCTTGTGTACAGACACAAATAAATGTCCTGGGTCCAAAAATTCCACTAATAAGATATTGATTACACAGAGGTCAGACTGAGGAAGATGTCAGCCTTCCTCTCAAATACCCGCAAAGGCGACCACTAGGTGGCAATAAGTATGTGTAAAGAGATGGGACAGTATGGAAACAAGTTCCAGAAACTGATTGTAATAACTCCAGAACCCTACCCCTGTACTCAATATGTATCATTTTGTAGTATACTTGAACAAGGTGAAGTTGTGCAAGGGCCTTGGAGGAGGACCTCCCCTTTTCACCCAGCACTGATTAAACCTAGCTTTCCTGATAATATTCTGCATGTTATGAGGTCTCATTTTCCATAAGTCAGAACTAAGGCCTTTGAGTTTTTTCTTCCTTCCTTTGTTTTTCAAGAGCTCTGGACATATCAGATGGATTCCTATGTTTTGCTGATTGTTTTGGAATATATTGGGTTTTTGTCAGAAGATATACTTGGTTTTAGAACTTTCTTTTGCTTAGTATATAAGCTAAACATAGATAAGATAGGAAGTTATGGGCTTAAGCATGAGAGAGTAGCCTTGGTGGAAGGGTTTTGAAGGACCCTAGATTATTTGCACAGGCACAGGTGTCCCAATACTTTGAGTCATATTCCATGAATATGTAATATGTAGGAGGACAATTGTATTAGGTAGGCAAAGCTTTGTAAAAGTTCATGTCTAAATGACTTTGCTTCAGGACCCATGGGACTTTTGGGAGAGATCCCCCAACGTGCCTTATTCAGTGCTAAATAAGTGGAAATGCCACTTTCTGTCTAACAAGTTTTTCAATCCTGGTGTCAGTATCATGGGATGGGAGACATTTTTTCCCTCTCCAGTTCAAAAACTGGTAGTGCTCCTGAAAAATTATTCACAGCAAACCCTCACTTACTCTGTTATATGTTGAGATGAGATGAAAGTGCTCCAATCTCAGGGACTGTTGCCCTGGAAGAGTTCTGTACATTGGAAGTTTATAGTCCTCTATATACTTACCCTTTCCTTGTGTTACTTGCTTAAATTGAATAGAATCAACCAGGTTGGAAGAGATCTCCAAGATCATCCAGTCCAACCTAGCACCCAGCCCTATCCAGTCAACCAGACCATGGCACTAAGTGCCTCAGCCAGTCTTTTCCTGAATGCCCCCAGGGACGTTGACTCCATCACCTCCCTGGGCAGCCCATTCCAATGCCAATCACTCTCTCTGCCAACAACTTCCTCCTAACATCCAGCCTATACTTCCCGCGGCACAACTTGAGACTGTGTCCCCTTGTCCTGTTGCTGGCTGCCTGGGAGAAGAGACCAACCCCCACCTGGCTACAACCACCCTTCAGGTAGTTGGCCAGTTGTACCTCTGTGGCTACTATTTAGTGAGCTTAAAATGATATACACAGCTGACTGGACCCGCGTTCATCACATCTTGATCAAGCAGAGATTATCAATGAAGCCACCTTACTCCAGCTTGAGGAGACATTGCAATCACAGGCTCTCATCCTTATAGGGAATTTTAACCACCCCGACATCTGTTGGAAAAGCAGCATGGCTAGCCAAAGACAATCAAGAAGGCTCCTAGAGTGCCTAGATGACAACTTCTTGGAGGTGTTTAAGGCCAGGCTAGATGAGGCCTTGAACAACCTGCTCTAGTGGGAGGTGTCCCTGCCTATGGCAGGGGGTTGGAGCTGGATGATCCTTGAGGTCCCTTCCAACCTAAACCATTCTATGATTCTGTGATTCTTAAAACAAAAAATGAGCAGCCCTACATGTGATGGGGTGTGTTATGGGACCTGCTGGTCACAAATGCAAGTGAAGTCATCAAGGATGTCAAAGTTGAGGGCAGCTTGGGCTGCAGCAATCATGCATAGTGCAGCCCAAAATAAGTCCAAAACAAGTCAAATGCATCTTGGCATGTCTAGGCATAATCCCCCAATCCCCTTCACCATTTTGGAGTTTGGGGGAACATGAGAAAGGTACAAAGAGGCTTGGATCCAGGGAGTCTGAGGACAAGGGCTTGCCCAGAGATGTTTTGCTCTTGTGGTGAACAAGGTACATGCACCTGGTAGATGCTTGCTTCATGGAAAGCTCATGCCTTCACCCAATGTGCTAATTTGGAGCTAGCTAGAATGTTTTTGTGAGAAGAACTAGATTACAGGCTGTGAAAAGGAAAACAGAATGATGTCTACTTCACTCACAGGCTTACTGAGAGCTACAAGAAGAAGAATCCAAACACAGAGAACACTCTACTGCTGGGGAGCTCCAAGGTGCATCTCTCTCTCTAACCTCACCCTCCATTTCTCTCACTAATCCACTTTGCCGTTTCTCTGATTAATCTACTTTGCTTCCTAACCCCCTGGCTGAACCTCCATTGTTCCTTGGGACTGGGGTAAGGTTGAGAGGGGTAGGGGGAAGGTGAAGAGGCAGTTGGGAGCCCCTCCTGGGGACTCAGGTTTCTGGGAGGGGAGCTGTGTTTCTGTATTACCTTTTACCTTGTCTATTTCTGTCTATAACTGTATATACTGTAAATATCTGCTTGTATGTTGTGCTGAGCTGTAAATAATAAGCTTCATTCAATTTCCAGAGCCAGCTGAGTCTGGTCTGGGTGATTTCCAAAGCGGGATGGGCTGGGGCGGGGGGCGGGTAACACCCAAACCATCACATCCAAATATGGTATAGCTCTGGCTCAATGCCATTATATTGCTTGATGGTTCTGTTTTTCTGTGTTGCCAATGGTCAAATCAACACTGTCACAGAGGGGGATTCTGCCTCTGTGCTAGTTTGAGCCTAGCTGGTATGTTTTGCTGAGAAGGACTAGATGATAGGCTGTGAAATGAAAAACAATGGTGATGTCTCCTTTGCTCACAGTCTTGCTGAGATGTGTAGAAAGGAAAAGCAAAACAAAAGATAAGGTCACTTTTGCTCTGCACTTCGCTGGGCACTTCGCTCTGGGCTGAGGCTGCTGGCTGAACCAGCTAGGCTCAAACTAGCACAGGCTCCTACGCCGATTTGTGGCGGAGGGGAGAAAT